>JAOVVH010000058.1:3450477-3546324 GCA_028566435.1 Scorpiodoras heckelii | reverse complement strand
CAGGGGTTAGACAATGAAACTTAATTTTTTTTATAATAATACAGAGCGTGAAGCTGAGATCCTAAAACCCCTGGTTAGCGTGGAGGTGGTTGAAAAAGAGGAGGCCAATTTTGACACTGAAATCTCAGAGGAGGATGTGCCTGGAGAATGGAAACTTAAAGGCCAGGTTCTGACAAGATCACCGGTAAGACATTTGCAATGGGGAGTTTGATAATTATGAACATAGATAAACAGTGAATATTGATCATCTGTAATACTGTACACATTTCAATTTGTGTTTCTTTTTCAAGACATGTGATATCAGAATGGAGGGAAAGAAGCGATTCCTTACTTTGAAAAATGTCCAGCTTGATCAGGCTGGAGAAGTAACATACCAAGCTTTGAATGCCGTGACAAGTGCAATGCTTACAGTCAAAGGTATGGTGATGAACAAAAAAGAAAGAGAAATTATTAATGTATGTATGTATGTCTACAGTATAAATAACATTTATGCATAATCATCATTTAAATTCTCAGAAATTGAAATGGACTTCACAGTACCACTGAAGGATGTTACAGTGCCTGAAAAGAAACAAGCCAAGTTCGAGTGTACCATCACTAAAGATGTGTCTAAAGTGATATGGTATAGAGGATCTGATATTGTATCACCAGACCAGAAATATGATATCATCGATGATGGAAAGAAACACATGTTGGTTATAAACCACTGTGAATTTGATGATGAGGGAGATTACAGTATTGAGGTCTTAGGCAAAACATCTAAAGCTAAACTGACAGTGGAGGGTAAGTCATGGTTCAAACGGTGCATGGTTCATGGTGCATAATGCTTCAGGTGCTAGATCATTCATTTCTTTCCTGATATTATTTAACACATCTAATTGTGTGTTAAAGGCATCAGACTGAAGTTTGTCTCACCAATATCGGATCAAACTGTGAAGGAAGGTAAAACCGCTCGGTTTGAGCTTGAGCTCTCTCATGAGAATATACCAGTGACTTGGTACAAAAATGAAAAGAAGCTGCATCCAAGCAGAACAGTGCTTACCCAAGTTGATGGGAAGCGACATATCTTGGAAATCAAAGAAGTCACACTAGATGATACTTGCCAAATAAAGGCAGAGGCTAAAGGACTATCAACTACTGCAAACCTGACAGTACTAGGTAATATTTTTTGAGGGGTTGTTGTTCTGCTGTTTTATTTAATAACTTTAATTACTGACATCACGCAGTGAAATACGTACTTGAATCTTTTGCTGCTGCTGTGTTATTGAGAACTTGATATTTCTGTTTGCAGAGGGAGATGCCTACTTCACAGTTAAACTTCAAGACTACACTGCAGTTGAGAAAGATGAGGTCATTCTTGACTGTGAGCTGAGCAAAGACGTTCCAGTCAAGTGGTTCCATAATGAGATCGAAATTAAGGCCTCAAAGATGGTTTCCATGAAGGTTGAGGGTAACCGAAGGATTCTGCAAATTAAGAAAGTGGAAAACAAAGACAAGGGCCAGTATGTTTGTGACTGTGGAACAGACAAAACAATGTCCACTGTGAACATTGAAGGTAAGTAATATAGTATAAAGCAGTGGTTCTCAAAATCAATGATTTAAATATTTTTCAGTACAGGCCATGATAATAGGCAGCTGCAAGATTAGCTTTGGCTTCACTATAGACCACAGTGGTGGTGTGAGCCTTGTAAACTGTTGAAATGTGTGCCCATGTGCATGGTACGATATTCTGCTTTATTTTAACTAGGACTGTCAAATGATTTAAGATTAATCAAAATAATTGCCTACTTTGCGATGAATTTATCTAAATTAATCACATGCATCAATATTTGCTATTAGAAACGTTTAAAAATAATTGAAGTTAAATGGATTTTGGTAGATTTACTCAGTTTGCTGCTAAGTGCCCTGGGGGTCAAGGATCATAGAGTGCAATTAATCTGGATTATTTGCATTATATGGGCAGCAAAGTGGTGTGGTGGGTAGTACTGTTGCCTACAGCAAGAAGGTCCTGGGTTCGATCCCCATGTGGGAGTGGTTTGGGTCCTTTCTGTGTGGAGTCTGCATGTCCTCTCCGTGTCAGCGTGGGTTTCTCCGGGTACTTTCTTCCTCCCACAGTCCAAAGACATGCATATGTTAGGTGCATTGGATATACCAAATTGCCCTATGACTGTGTTTGAAAGTTGAACTTGTGTAACCTTGTGCTTGTCATGTATAGCCACCGATGCCGAAATGACGTTAAAAACCAACAAATGGACTTTAATTAATTAATCAAAATGAATGAATTTTTGACAATCCTGATTTTTAAATGTTTTTAAATTGTAATCCTGCTAATTATCCACATTTTTACTAAATGTCTGTTATCATTACAGTTACCTTTTTTGTATCCTATGATTTAATCATGATTTAATGCATCAGATTAAATAAAAACAGATATCTACTATTAACAAACTGTAATTGAGTTCACCAGTATTGTAGACACATTAAGTAATTTAGGATATAATCACTATTAAAACATAAATACTGTAAATGTTCCACCATACTGTAAGTATTAAGTCCAGGTAATTTTTGCACTACTATTCTTTTCCAGCTCGTGACATTAAGGTTGTTCGTCCCATGTATGGGGTTGAGCTGTATGATGGTGAAACTGCACGTTTTGAAGTGGAACTCTCAGAGGATGATGTCCATGGCCAGTGGAAATTGAAGGGAGAGGTTCTTTCTCAGTCACCGGTACATACCTTTAAAGAATAACAAAAACCTTTTCTCGATCATATAATAAAGTGCACATATACATTTCTTGTATGTTTTATATATTATGTTTATTTCTATAGGATGTTGAAATCATTGAGGATGGTGCAAAGCACACTTTAACTTTGTACAACTGCAAAGTTCCCCAGACAGGTGAAGTTTCATTCCAGGGTGCCAATGCAAAGTGTTCTGCCAATCTGAAAGTGAAAGGTATGCTTTTACACCTTTTTCTTGCCATGTCACTGAGTGCAATTTAAAACGGTACAGCTGCTGCATAACTGTTTTTTTCTTTTATAGAGCTTCCAATTACTTTCCTCACACCTTTGAGTGATGTGCACGTATATGAGAAAGATGAAGCAAGGTTTGAATGTGAAATATCACGAGTGCCAAAAACCTTCAGGTGGCTGAAGGGAACACAGGAGTTGAATGCAGATGACAAATTTGACATTCTCACAGAGGGAAAAAGGCACACTCTTGTGGTCAAATCTGCTGCCTATGACGATGAGGCTAAATACATGTTTGAGGCTGAGGACAAGAGGACATCCGCCAAACTTATTATTCAAGGTCAATATTTTCCTTCATAATTAAGCAAACTCATTTGGTGCATTTTATTTTTAGATGTATTTACAGTTTCTGAAAAGGATGACAAGACGTATCATTTGACGTATTATTTTACAGGCATTCGTCTTGAGTTCATCAAGCCTATCAAGGATGTTACTGTAAAGGAGCGTGAGACCGCAGAATTCAGCATTGAACTTTCGCATGAGAAAGTTCAGGTAACCTGGTACAAGAATGATGTGCGTTTGCACCCAAGCAAAGTGGTACATATGACTGAACATGGCAAGATCCACACTCTGTCCTTCAAAGAGGTGTCCATTGATGATACCTCTTTGATCAAAGTAGAGGCCCTTGGAAAAAGCTGTGAGGCAATGCTCACAGTACTTGGTAAGTGCTTGCAAAATTTCTAGATGTTTGAGCACAGTGCTGATGAAACCAAGCAAATCTTGTATGTTTGTTTTAATCACCAGAGGGAGAACCTTATTTCACTACCAAGCTACAAGACTACACAGCAGTTGAGAAGGATGAAGTTGTGCTGAGGTGTGAACTGAGCAAACCCTCTGCTGAGGTGAAATGGTTCAAGGACGGCAAGGAAATTACCCCCTCCAAAAACATCCTCATTAAGGCTGATGGAAAGAAACGCATTCTCACAGTTAAGAGGGCTGATAAGGGAAATATTGGACAATATACTTGTGATTGTGGCACCGATAAAACAACAGCTAAGCTGAATATTGAGGGTATGTGGTTTTAACCTTGTATCTTCATATGGAATTCCAAATCAAAAAACAGTGTCCAAGAGAATGGACTCAGTAACGATATTTCCTTTGTCTCTCATATAACCGGTGTAGATCGTGATATAAAGGTTCTCCGGCCACTGTACAGCGTGGAAGTTACAGAGACTGAGACTGCTCGCTTTGAGACAGAGATCTCAGAGGAAGATGTCCATGGACACTGGAAACTCAAAGGAGATGCTTTGCATCAGTCACCGGTAAATTCTGATGTCTGTTTTTGTTCAATGTACATTCAACCTTATTTTTTACATTACCTCACTTTAAATTTTCTAAAATTTGGAAATCTAACTAAGGAATATGTATCAGCAAATTGAGAAATATATTAAATATCAATTAATTGAGAAAAGAACTATCCAATGCAACTGGAAAATGCCAAAATCCAGAAACCGGTATTAGAGCCAATGCAAAATCCATAGCAATGCCTCCTATGCACGTCATTGGTTGCGTCCGCCAGTATGTACGTATATGAAGCGATAGACATCTGTGGAAGCTTCTAGAACTGTTTCTGCCATGAGAATGGCAAGTTATAACGATTGTGTGATTTTCAGCATGGTTTAATAGTTGGAGCTCTTGAGATGGGTCATAGCATTTCAGAGGTAGAAGCAAAGTTTGCATTTTTACGTATGAGCATTTCAAGGGTGAACCGTGACTACAACAATTCTGGCAAAACCTCGAAATTACGACAGCAGTGTGGCCGTAAAAAGACTCTGGGTGAACGTGACCAGCGTCGGCTGGCAAGAATAATTTAATTTGCATGATAGACGTGCAACACTGTCTCAAGTAACATCGGAATTCAATGCTGGGGCCTCAACAAACATCAGTGTGAGGACTGTGCAACGTTCCCTCCAAGATCCCACGGGGGACCTACTAAATATTAACCAGTATACCAGATTTTCTGGTACTTCAGTGTGTATATGTACAGTATATACTATGCATATTATGCATCTTTTTTCTATAAGCTTAAAACATTTACCCTGTAAATGGCCCTGCTTTTAATAAAGCTTTCATTTAGATTTGCATTAAGATCTAACAGCGAGCAGTTAATAAGTTCCCAAAGTTTTCAGCCTGTTCTATTAAATTGATACTCTGTGTCATTCAGCTGCAATCTCTGACAATCAAACCTTTAAGCTGTAATAAAGCATAAGAATCCAAACTCCATTTGTTCAAAAAGTTTTGAGTGGCATACATATTGTTATATTATTACACTTTTAATTGAATTTGGTGCATTACACACTCATGTGAGACACGAGTACAGTAAGCTTTGCACTTCATTGTGGAATTCTAACGCAATTCATTCTTTTTCAACTAATACTTAGGACTGTGAGATTAAGGAAGAAGGCACCAAACACATGCTGATTCTCTACAATGTACGCAAGGATATGGCTGGTGGTGTGGACTTCAGTGCTGCCAATGCTAAATCTAGTGCTCAGCTCAGAGTTAAAGGTGAGAATGGTAGATAAGGTGTATATACACAGGAGACACTTCAGATAAGATAGAAGATATGTGTTCCAGACAGGATCCTTTATCATTGTACCAACCATGATTAGTCATGTACTGAAGAAAACCAAAGGATTTACTGTGACTGTGAACATACTACATTATCAGGTTACAAAATGCCCATACCATGCTAAATATGCTAAACACTAAATGTTTCAGTGCAGTGATGGGAATAACAATAAGGCCATATACATTTTTATTGTGGTCTTAAGGGTATATAAAGTCATAGAAATTGTATTTTTAAAGCACTTCCCTATAAAATACGTTGATGTGGTAACATAGGGTAACATACACCTTGGCATTTTTCTTTTCCTGGAAAATTCCAAGGGGTTGATTGACAGTAACAGACTGGTCAGTGCTTTTGACAGAGGTGGGCAGGTGGCCAATCAGATAGCATGGCTATTTTAAAAGTCACATACCATATGTAGAGTAGGCCCGTTGGTGATTGGCAGAGATTCAACAGCTCCACTTTCGACCTGCCTTCTTGACTATTTGTTGTTGGCCATAAACATCTTAAGGACACCCAATATGCTAATGAGGTAGCTCCCTCTCTGACAAGGCCCACTCCAACCTAATCTCTGCTTGTTCTGGAGGCTCCAGAGCAGTGGCCTGTTGTCAGTGGGAAAGTGCAATGTGGATTTGTAGTTAAAGGATTATCGTTGTCTCTTGGGACCTGGAGGTGACTAACAATGTCTTCTCCTCAATCCAAAGCACGAGTGATAGGCCTCCTGCGGCCTCTCAGAGATGTTACAGTTACGGCTGGAGAGACGGCAACCTTTGACTGCGAACTGTCATATGAGGGCATATCTGTGGAGTGGTTCCTTGGGGGTACAAAGTTGGAACCAAGCGACAGAGTAAGTAGGAATGTAGATCCAGCTATATGTTGCGCTTGTATGAATTATGCCTTAAATATCAAATACAAAACCTTGTTCGTAAGTAGCCCTATAATAGATTAATTGTGATTGCAATCTGTTTGTTGCTTTCAAACATGGTGGCATGCTAGCACACGCACACACACACACACACACACACATACACACACACACACACACACACACACACACACACACGCATTGTATGAGTAAACATGTCTTGTCAAGTTTATTTTGATTCGCAAGATTTGCAACTGCAGCAATAATATTTACGTTTTATATAATATAATGCTACCTACATGCTTTCTGCATATAAGGACCTGTGGGGATCAGGCTACACTTGACTACTTGATCTGGGTTTTGCGATAATGCTTGCGGCTATTCTGCTCTGCAAGCGTTCCTCTGGTTATTTTTAACTACTTCAAGGCTCAATGTTAAGTGGCAGGTGGCAAGTGGCCTATTTCACGGTCACAAATTAAATTGAAACATTGTTTTTTGACTATACAGTATAAGTGTGTTTACTTGAAGATCGTTAGAGATTACATGTGTGTTGTGTATTTCTCTGACTAAGACCAATGTATTTGATTAGTGATTTCATTTCGTTTAGTCAAAGCATTATTGGTTATTTGTAATGGGCTGTAATTAGCTGGTAGTGTGCATTGAAATCAGCCTGTTTTGTGATCATGACTGACATAATAATAAGGACTGGATTATAAAGTTCTATTAAACAATTATTGTACAAGTTTATGTTAATTTAACACATATGATAAAAAAAGGTCAGTGAGTGCGTTTATTGGTGTATCTGAAGTGCAATTTGAATAGTTACAACAAGGCCAAATTTCACTTCCATTCGATTCACTTTTACTTATATAGTGCTTTTAACAAAAGACATTGTCCAAAGCAGCTCTACAGAGGCATCTAATCTAGATATAACTTTTATACATTTTACTGATTAATACTGGTATACTGATTAATTGAAATATATGAACTGCTGGTTATTTGATTGTTATTTTATGTGTAGCTGTGATACAGCTGTTCTAGTAGTTAATATAGTAATATGGCACAAGCTCCATGCCATTTGGAGTATATTTCTCTAGAGGTTCTCAGGCTATAGAGTTATCTCTAGCATGAAAGGTGTGAAACTGAGACCAGATTTTGCTACTCAGCTGCTGATGTCTATTGCAGGGGTGCAGTAAATAGACCCCTCTAGGCCTCTGACAGGGCAAAGGGAGACCTAAATTATCAATTTGTTTGATTTGCACAGGTGGTGACCCGAGCTGAAGGCAGAACCCACACACTGACCCTAAGAGACGTAAAACTGTCTGAAGCCGGTGAGGTAAAACTCACTGCAAAAGATTTCCAAATCCAGGCCAACCTTATTGTAAAAGGTAGGTTCCATTTTGCATATTACAAACGACATGCTTTCTCATTGCCTGTTGTATTATTGTGTGATATACTGTGATTATAAATGCTGACATGCAGTAAATATAAAACCCAGTGTTGTCAGTTTTTCAAGAGAATAAAACTAGCTTTGGGAATGCTTTTAAAAAGCTTAAATGATTGTCAATATCTGGATCACATACTGTATGTACATGGTTTTGGTAATGATCAAAATGGCAAACATGTCTGTCAATGAACTGCCATATTTCTTTAAAGGTGTCTTTGAATGCTTGAACACCTATGGTCTTGGTAAATGATCAAAATGGCAAATGATTTCATCTGTAAAATTGCCATTCTTAAAAACAAAAGATGCCGTCGAATGCCTTCAAATGATGAACGTTTTCGAAATACGTTTGTTCGTGCATTAAATGTACACGCTGTGGTCTGTTCTACAGAGCCTCCAGTCGAGTTCACCAAGCCGCTCGAGGACCAGACTGTAGAAGAAGAAGCTACTGCTATACTAGAGTGTGAAGTCTCCAAAGAAAGTGCAGAGGTCAGATGGTTTAGAGATGGACAAGAAATCCGTAAAACTAAGAAGTACGAGATGGTTGCTGATGGCTGCAAGAGAAAGCTTATCATCCACGACTGCACACTTGATGACTCAAAGACATACACCTGTGATGCCAAAGACTTTAAGACTTCTGCTTTTCTAAATGTTGAACGTAAGTGAATCATAGTAAATGCTTAACTTTAAAACTGATCCTCTGAATTATCTTGGTGCCAGCTGACAATGATGCTATTTTCTTTAGCTCCACATGTTGAGTTCACTAAACCACTCCATGATGTTGAGGTAATGGAAAAAGAAACCGCCAAGTTTGAGTGTGAGGTTTCCAAAGAAAATGCCAAGGTATTATATTCCTGTACTTTTTTGCTCAATGACGATGAGTTGCCTGCTCTATAAAGCTCTCATTTGTCTAGACATTTAAATGGCATATAAAAATTTGGCTATATGAAAATCGTTACAATTAACTGTAAATTTCTGTAATTTATTTGGATCATGTATTTGAGTTCACTTTTCCTTCTTTTAACAGGTTCGCTGGTTCAAGGATGGTAATGAAATCAGGAAAGGCAAGAAATATGATATCATTTCCAAAGGTGTTCAACGCATTCTCATCATTAGCAAGGCGGTGTTTGATGATGAAGCTGAATATGAATGCGATGCAAGGACCTCCAAGACCTCTGGCATGCTTACTGTCATTGGTCAGTTTTTGTTCATTTTCACTATGTTCAATATCAGTATTTAATACCTGAAAGCAGTTATATAAGCTTGGCTTTTCATTGCAGAGGAGGAAGCAAGATTTACAAAGAACCTGGCTAATGTTGAGGGCACTGAAACCGACAGTATTAAACTGATCTGTGAAGTCTCCAAGTCCAGCGCAGAGGTTACGTGGTATAAAGGTGACCAGGAATTGCCTGATGGTGGTAGATATGAACAGATCGCAGACGGCAGAAAGAGAATACTTATCATCCAGGCCCTTCGTATGGATGATGCTGGAGAATACCACTGCAAATTACCCAGCTCACAAACTACAGGAAATCTGAGAATTAATGGTTAGTGGTTTGGTAATAAGGGACTTAATTTAAAAAATGTGTAAGAAAAAAATGACTAAAGACTACATTTTCCTTCCTTTAGAACTTGCTGCTGAGTTTATCTCCAGACCTCAAAGCCAGGAGGTGGTTGAAGGTGAAAAGGCTGAGTTTATATGCTCTGTGTCCAAAGAGTCTTATGAAGTCAAATGGCTCAAGGGTGACAAAGAACTCCAAACAGATGACAAGTATGAAATTACTTCTGATGGCAAGAGGCGAGCCCTTGTCGTGAAGAAATGTGAGCTCAGTGATGAGGGCCCTTTTGTGGCTGTCATTGGTGCTACAAGAGCTTCTGCCGATTTGACCGTTCTTGGTGCGGATTCTCTATTCACTCCATGTTAATGCGTTTGCTGCAAATATTGTGTAAATTCGCAGCTTACTCTTGATTTTCAATTCTCTGCAGAGAAACTCAGAATTATCACACCCCTCAAAGACACAAAGGCAAGTGAAGGACAAGAGATTGTTCTCAACTGTGAGGTGAACACCGAGGAAGCCAAGGCCAAGTGGATGAAGAATGATGAAACAATATTTGATAGCAGCAAATTTATCATGACCCAGAAATATAATGTTTACTCTCTGAGAATTAAAGATGCTGAAATGTCAGATGCAGCTACTTACACTGTAACACTGACCAATCAACGCAATGAATCCATCAAGAGTTCTGCCAAGATTACTGTACAGGGTTTGTTGCATACATATTGTTTTCTCTCAGTTTCATTTTCTTTTTTTTTTTTTTAGAAAGGAATAGTATACATATTAAATGCATATTATGTAGTCACTAATATTTCTGTCTACAGAGGAGGATCTGAAGATCATTGTTCCTCTGGAAGATGTCGAAACACAGGAGAAGAAGACCATCAGCTTCTCATGCAAAGTAAACAAACTAAAGGCGACTGTGCAGTGGATGAAGGCAGGCCAGGAGATTACTCTCAGCAAGCGCATTGTGTATCGCGTTGACAAGGACAAGCACACCTTGACCATTAAAGACTGTAGTCTGGCAGATGAAGGCGAGTATGTTGTCACTGCTGGTGCTGACAAGTCAACTGCTGAGCTGATTATCAGTGAAGCACCTACAGACTTTATTACCCACCTTCAAGATCAGACCATTACCGAATTCGAAGATGCTGAATTTACCTGCAAACTCTCTAAAGAAAAGGCTGAGATCAAATGGTACAGAGATGGTAGAGAGATCAGAGAGAGTCCACGGTAATGAACTTCCTCTTCTGGTGAAAGCACTGTGTTGTGCACGTTTATCATTAAGTAAATAGCTAATTGTTCTGGTCAATTGCTTTTTCAGATATCAGTTTGAGCGTGACGGAAAGATCTGCACATTACGCATTAAGGAGTGCAGACTTGATGATGAATGTGAATATGCCTGTGGTGTGGATGACAAAAAATCAAGGGCTCGTCTCTTTGTTGAAGGTGTGCTAAAATTTGCCCAATGTACAGTATGAATGTATTTTATTTCATTTACCTACCGCTAATGAAATATATGTCTAATGGTATCCCACTATTGTTTTTATCCAGAAACACCTGTGGAGATTGTCAGACCACCCAGGGATATATTTGAGCCCCCAGGCTCTGATGTCGTGTACGAGGTCGAGCTTAACAAAGACAGAGTTGAAGTCAAATGGCTAAGGAACAATATGACCATTGTCCAGGGTGACAAATACCAAATGATGAGTGAAGGCAAGATTCACAGACTTCAAGTATGCGAGATTAGGCCTCGTGACCAGGGAGAGTACAGAGTTATTGCTAAAGACAAGGATGCAAAAGCCAAGCTTGAGCTTGCAGGTAATGTCTGTGACATTTTAATAAAATGATAAATTAAAATAAAATGAATGAATTGAATAGGATTTATTCAACATCATCTCTAAAGTTTCACCTTAATTAATCCCTTTATAGCTGTGCCTAAGATTAAGACTTTGGATCAGGACCTGGTAACAGATGCTGGAAAACCTCTTACCATGGCAGTTCCCTACAATGCCTACCCTCATGCTGAGGCTGAATGGTTCTTTGACAACATTAGCCTGCCTAAAGAAAATCTTCATACCATGCCGGACAAAGCAGAGTACCGTTTGAAGGACCCTAAGAAGTCAGATGAGGGCCGTTACAAGATCATTATCAAGAACAAGCATGGACAGGGAGAGGCTTTCATTAATCTGCAAGTTATTGGTGAGTTTGTATTTGAGCTATTTTTCACTCAATATTTTCCCTATAAAATTCAATTAATGAATTTACTCAAGTAATAAAGAATTGCGTTAGAACATATAAGATGCAAAAATCGATTATTGTTACAGTAACTGGTACACTACATTAAGAAAATCAAGGCAATTTACAAACTCATTTATCCTAATTTACATGTCATTAAGAGATTTAGGATTCACTAAGTAACGCACTCTCTCTTTACAGATGTACCTGGCCCTGTGAAGAACCTGCATGTGGTTGATACTGCTGATGGAGAGGTCAGCATTGCATGGGATGAGCCTGAAAGTGATGGTGGCAGCAAGATCTTAGCCTATGTGGTGGAGAGACGTGATGTCAAGCGCAAAACATGGACTCTGGCAACTGACCGTGCTGATACCACAGAGTACACTGTCACTGGCCTACAGAAAGACTCCAAGTACTTTTTCCGTGTTTGTGCACGCAACAGAGTTGGATGCGGTCCAAATGTTGAAACTGATAAAGCAGTGCAAGCTAAGAATAGATTTGGTAAGCAGAAATGTGCCGTTTTTGTAGGCTGCTATCTTAATCGTGGGCTCTAAAATGACAGAGATTTAAAATGTTTATGTACCTTTCAATTGCCTGTATTCCAGATGTTCCTGATGCGCCTCAAAATGTCACTGTTGGAAATGTAAACAAGTTTGGTGCCACAGTCTCCTGGGAGCCACCTCTGTTTGATGGTGGATCTGAAATCACATCCTACATCATCGAACTCCGTGACAGAACATCTGTGAAATGGTCTCCAGTCATGGTGACTAAAGCACAAGATCGCACAGCTATAATCAATGATGTTATTGAAAACAAGGAATACATCTTCCGTGTAAGAGCAGAGAACAAGGCTGGTCCTGGCAAGCCAAGTGCTGCCACCAACCCAGTAAAAATCATGGACCCAATAGGTTAGCAGTACATTATTTCCCAAACATCTCTACCTCTACCTTTTAATCATTCAGAGAGTATTTTTAGATTTTTTTTTTATATAATTCTGTATGTTGCACTTTTTCAGAGAGACCAAGCCCACCCCTGAATCTGACACACTCTGAACAGACCAAGGATGCCTGTTTGTTGACATGGGAGACTCCTCTTAGAAATGGAGGCAGTATGATCACTGGCTATATCATTGAGAGATGTGAGGAAGATTCAGATAAATGGCTGAGATGTAATGCCAGGCTTTGCCAGGACCTCTCCTACAGGGTATACTTCTGACCTCCCACAATTTTGTTTGGTTGTCTTGGTATATTTATTTATATTATTTTCATTTTTACATTTCCCAGATGTCTGGTCTTAAATTTGGAAAGAAATATAAGTACAGAGTCATAGCTGAGAATGCAGCTGGTCAGTCTGACCCATCTAATATTGTTGGACCTGTGCTTGCTGATGACCCACACTGTAAGCACTTAACCATTTCACAAATCTATTGTATATGTTACAGTAGAGTATTATAAATGATGCTGCATATTCTTATTAATTTAGTTGCACCTACACTGGACCTGAGTGCCTTTAAGGATGGCCTGGAGGTCATTGTACCTCAGCCTCTTATTATACGTGTTCCCATCACTGGATACCCGACACCGACTGCTAAGTGGAACTTTGGTGACAAGGAGCTCGTTGCTGGTGACCGAGTGTCCATGGTCACAAAGAGCACATTCACAGAGTTAGTCATTACTCCAAGTGTGCGGCCAGATAAAGGCATATATTCTCTGACACTGGAGAATGACGTAAGCAGCGTCTCCGGAGAGATTAACGTCAATGTCATTGGTATGTTCAGTACGTTGTCTCAACATCATCACTTTGGTTTTCTTTTGTCAAAAATAAAACTTACTGTTTACCTTTCTTGCTTCAGCATGTCCAAGTGCACCCAAGGACTTCAAGGTTGCAGAAGTAACCCGAAAGCATGTGCATCTTATGTGGGAGGCACCAGACCATGATGGAGGCAGTCCACTGACTGGCTACCAGGTTGAGAAGCGTGAAGTGTCCAGAAAGACATGGGTCAAGGTATTCAACTTACACCAAATCTCCTCTGCTGAATTATACTTTTCAACTGTACAAATTTTTATTTTTGGTGAACTTTACACTTTAGGTCATTAGTGGTGTGCAAGACCAGGAATACACTGTCACAGATGTGATTGAGGGCAAGGAGTACTTATTTAGAGTTATTGCCTGCAACAAGTGTGGCCCTGGAGAGCCTGCATACATTGACGAACCTGTAAATGTGTCTTCACCTGCCAGTAAGTGATCGTAAGAAGATGATAATAGCCAGACAGACTTTCAGCAAGCACAACAAAATAAATTCATACTTTTTTGCACAGCTGTTCCAGATCCACCAGAGAATCTTAAATGGAGAGACAAGTCAGCCAGCAAAATATTCCTTTCTTGGGAACCTCCAAAATGGGATGGCGGTGCTCCAATAAAAGGCTACACTGTTGACAAATGCCAACGTGGCACTGACAAGTGGGAGCCATGTGGAGATCCACTACCTGATCTCAAGTAAGTGAACAGAAAATAGTTAAACCCTTGGCTATTTAACATGTTATTTTGATAAAACTGACACAAAACGCAGTCTTTACAATAATTTTTATTCTGCCTTAGGCTTGAGGTTACTGGTCTGATAGAGGGACAGTGGTATGCTTATCGTGTGAGGGCCTTGAACAGACTGGGCTCTGGTAGACCTAGTAAGGCAACTGATGAGATCTTGGCTGTTGACCCTAAAGGTACAATAAAATAACTTTTATTTTATATCATCTCAAAGTATTATATTTATGTGTAAGTTCACCAGTGTCTTTACTGTTCCTTACCACTCATTACAGAGCCTCCAGAAATTCACTTGGATGCCAAACTCCTGGCAGGCTTAACTGCAAAGGCTGGCACAAAGATTGAACTTCCTGCTGACATCACAGGCAAACCAGAACCTAAAGTCAAATGGACCAAGGCTGACCTTATCCTTAAGGAAGATGACAGAATATCTATTGATACCAAGCCTGGTCACTCCACAGTGTCAATTGCTAAGACAAAAAGGGATGACTCAGCAACATATATTATTGAAGCCGTTAACAGCAGTGGCCGTGCAACTGCAACTGTTGACGTCAACATTCTAGGTATGGTAATTATTCTATGTAACATAGGAGCCAATGGGTTTTTTAAACAGCGATCATAACATGTGAACAAACAAGAAAAAGAATCGATCATGAATATAATATACTCATTTACCTTTATATAGATAAACCTGGCCCTCCAGCTGCCTTCGACATCTCTGAAATCACCAACGAATCCTGTTTATTGGCCTGGAATCCACCCAGAGATGATGGTGGCTCAAAGGTGACAAACTACATTGTTGAAAGAAGGGCTACAGACAGTGAAATCTGGTACAAGCTGTCTTCTACTGTGAAGCAGACCAACTACAAAGCCACCAAGCTTGTAACTTTCAAAGAATATATCTTTAGAGTCTATGCTGAGAATCAATTTGGCATTGGTCCACCAGCTGTACATGATCCTATTATTGCCAGATATTCCTTTGGTATGTTAAATTAATCTTTACAGGATTTAAAAAATATTGTTGTCTCTCACCCCAAATATATAATAATGAATATATGTTACTACTATTTTAACTAGATCCACCTGGACCTCCATACAAACTGGAGGCATCAGATATTGCTAAGGATGCTGTAACTCTGACCTGGTATGAGCCTGATGAAGACGGTGGAAGTCCCATCACTGGCTACTGGGTTGAGAGATTTGAGCCAGATGCTGACAAGTGGATAAGATGCAATAAAATACCAGTCACAGACACTAACTTGAGGTAAGGATTTAGAATACAAAACATTACGACATGGTAACTGGTTTCTAGCCAAATGTACAACCTTCATATTTATACTTTTTGGGTAAATTTAGGGTAAAAGGATTGCCCACAAGGAAGAAGTACAAGTTCCGTGTCTTGGCCGAAAATCTTGCTGGACCAGGCAAACCAAGCAAAGAGACTGACCAGATCATGATCAAAGATCCTATCGGTAAAGTACAGCATTTGATGGTTGATATTATTTTCAGATTTTTACACCAGAAAGGCATATAATATATATCATATACTATGCACACACTATACGGCCAAAGGCTTGTAGACACATGAATATCAGACACCTATGTGGGCCTTTGCCAAACTGTTGCTACAAAGTTGGAAACCCACAATTGCATAGTATGTATTTGTATGCTTTAGTATTACAAATTCCCTTCACTGGAACTAAGGGGCCCTTACATGTTCCAGTATGACACTGCCCCTGTGAACAAAGCAAGGTCCGTAAGACATGCTTGGTCAAGGTTGAAGTGAAAGAAATCAAGTAGCCTGCACAGACCCCACTGAACACCTTTGGGATGAACTGGAACACTGAATTTTTACCCCAGGTCTTCAGGTGCCGAAATCAGTGCCTGACCTCTACAATGCTCTTTCGGCTGAATGGCCACAAATCTCTACAGCCATGACTCAAAATCTTGTGAAAAGCTTTTCCTGAAGAGTGGAGGTTATTATAACAGTTAATAATGGGATGTTCAAAAAGCAAATATGGGTGTGATGGTCAGGTGATCAAATGTTTGGCCATATAGTGTGTATGTGTGGGAAAAGAAAGCTGAAACCTGTATGCTTTTGTTAGATCCTCCATGGCCTCCTGGTAAGCCAACGGTTAAGGATGTTGCAAAGACATCTGCTTTCCTGCAATGGACAAAACCTGAGCATGATGGTGGTGCTAAGATTGAGTCCTACATTATTGAGCTTCTCAAGAGTGGAACTGATGAATGGGTTCGAGTGGCAGATGGTATACCTTCCCTTGAATATTTTCTAAGGGGATTAATGGAGAAGCAGGAATACTCCTTCCGCGTAAGAGCTGTCAATGCAGCAGGCGAGAGTGAACCTAGTGAACCTAGCAGTCCTGTTCTTTGCAAGGAAAGACTCAGTAAGTTTTTTTATGATTCATTTGTTAATATGTTTGTATGTTTTATATTATACTTTTATTCTATGTTACTTTTATACCCTTTTAGTTGTATTAACTGTAACAGATTTTCATTGTGTGCTTGCTTTGGCTATAACAAGGTGCTCAATATGGTTATTCAAACAAACAAATTTTTATTATTATTATTATTATTATTATTATTATTATTATTATCATGCATATTCCTTCCTGATTTCTTTTCAGCTTGTACTTTTTAGTACCAGTTTGTACTAATCTGTTTTTCTTCTTATCAGATCCTCCATCACCACCAAGATGGCTGGAAGTGGTTAGTATTTCCCGTAACAATGCCGAACTAAAGTGGACAGCCCCAGAGAGAGATGGTGGTTCTCCAATTACCAATTACATTGTGGAAAAGAGAGATGTGAGACGCAAAGGCTGGCAGGTTGTGGATACCACAGTGAAGGAGCTGAACTATACTGTCACTCCCCTGAATGAAGGCTCGCTCTATGTGTTCCGTGTGGCAGCTGAGAATGCAGTCGGACCTAGTGAATACTGTGAACTTGTAGACTCAGCTCTGGCAAAAGACACATTCAGTAAGCCCAAAAGCCTTGCTAATATTTATTTTACATTATTCAAATAAAAAAATGATGGTTTTGATGTCTACTGATATTATTTAACTATTCAACTCTTCTAGCTACTCCTGGACCTCCTTATGCACTGACTGTCACAGATGTCTCAAAGACACATGTTGATCTTAAATGGGAGGCACCTAAAAATGATGGTGGCAGACCTATCTTGCGGTACACAAATACTAAAAAATGCCTTGAGTAGATTTTTGTTGACCGTGGTGCACCTACAGTGCCACTGAATTCTGTATATATTAAAACTTTTAGGTACGTCATTGAGAAGAAAGAAAAACTTGGAACTCGCTGGGTGAAATCTGGAAAGACATCAGGTCCTGACTGCAAGTACAGGGTCACTGATGTCATTGAAGGCACTGAGGTACAGTTCCAGGTCCTTGCTGAGAATGAGGCTGGGGTTGGTCACCCAAGTGAACCTACAGACATTGTGGTAATTGAGGACCCAACAGGTTTGTTGAAATTGATATTATATTAAATTTTTATAGAATTTACAATAAGTTTATTAAATATTAAAATACAAGACACATGCCATTTTTGAATCAAATATATATTCTATGTTTTTCCAGGTCCACCATCTCCTCCTCAGGATCTCCATGTCACTGAGGCAGCCAGGGACCATATCTCTATTGCATGGAAAGCTCCAGAAAGAAATGGAGGAAGTCCAGTCATTGGATACCACATTGAGCTTTGTGAGGCTGGAACAGAAAAGTGGATGAGAGTTAACACTCGTCCAGTTAAAGAGCTGAAATACAGGGCTGGGGAGGAGGAAGGCATTGTTCCTGAGAAGAAGTACATTTTCAGAGTCCGCGCTGTCAATTCCATTGGTGCTAGTGAGCCATCGGACATCTCTGAGAGCGTATATGCTAAAGACTCTGACTGTAAGCTGAATCATTTTCATGTTTTCATTAATTATTCATTATTGTTGTTACTATAACAGTTTAATTTGACCCTACTGAATGGGGCATTATTTGACTGGTTCTTAACAATCCTTGTAGGCAACCCTACTATTGAGTTCCAGACCAAGGACCTTGTTGTTGTGGAGGGTGAGAAGCTGCACCTCCCAATTCCATATAAAGCTGTTCCATCACCTAGGTTTACATGGCACAAAGATGGCAAGGAGATGAAGGCTGATGAGAGAATTTCATTCAGATCCGATTATACTTCCTGCGACCTGGAAATTCCTAACTGCCTGCATGCTGATGCTGGCCAATACAAAGTCACCCTGGAGAACAGCCTTGGAGCAGTCAGCGGAACAATTAATGTTAAAGTTATCGGTAATGTTATGCAGTTATACATAAGTATTACTTTGAATTTAATAATGCATTGATTCTTCATTACCATATTTATAATATTTATTTTATTACTAGGTCTTCCTGGGCCATGCAAGGAAATTGTTGATAGTGATATTACCAAGAACTCTTGCAAAGTGACATGGGAACCTCCAGACTATGATGGTGGCAGTCCTGTCCTGCACTATGTTCTGCAGCGCAGAGAAGCAGGCAGGAGAACCTATGTCAATGTCATGTCTGGTGAGAACAAATTGAGCTGGCCTGTCAAGGATCTCATCCAAAATGGAGAGTACTATTTCCGTGTCAGAGCTGTGAACAAAATTGGTGGTGGCGAGTTTATTGAGCTTCGCAATCCTGTAATTGCTGAGGATCAGAAGCGTAAGTAATTTTAGAGAAGACTTATTATAAAATTCTCATCCCAACATAATTGTTTATCTTCATTGCATTTTGTCCTATTTATACAGACCCACCAGATCCACCTGTTGACGTGGAGACTCACAACCCTACTTCTGATTCTGTGACCCTTACTTGGAAGCCACCCATGTATGATGGTGGATGCAAGATCATGGGTTACATTCTAGAGAAGATGATGAAAGGTGGAGAAAAATTTGAGAGATGCAATGACTTCCTCGTACCTGTATTATCCTACACGGTTAAGGGCTTGAAGCCGGGAAAAGAGTACCAGTTCCGTGTGCGTGCAGAGAATGCAGCAGGGATTAGTGAGCCTTCTCGTAGCACTCCTCTGGTCAAAGCCACCGATGCAGTTGGTAAATACCACATATTGCCTAACTGTTTTATAGTACAATCATTTGTCACCTATATTTGCAAAATAAGAGTTTGTTTAATGTAATTATTCTCAATTTCAGATCGTCCCAAAGTGTTCCTCAGTGGCAGTTTGCAATCAGGCTTAAGTGTCAGGAGAGGTGAGGAGATCCATCTAACTGCCTACATTTCTGGTTTTCCTTACCCGGAAATAACATGGATGAGGAACAATTCAACCATCAGGCCAGAGGCACTGAAGAAGAGGCCAGAAAAGCCTATTAGAAAGAAGAAGGAAAAGAAGGCAGAGGAAGAAAAAACTGAAGAAGACAAGGAGAAAAAGGAGGAGAAGACAAAGGAAGAGGAGGCCAAGAAAGAGGAAGAGAAGAAGGAGAAACTAAAAGAGGCAGAGGAACCAGAAGAGCCAGAGGAGGAATACCACCCATCTCTGAATGAGCGTCTTACCATTGATAACGCAAGGAAGGGTGAATCCTACATTCTCGTGAAAGATGTTATCAGGGGCGATCATGGTGTTTTCACCATCAAGGTGGAGAATGATCATGGTGTTGCCTCTGCCACATGTGAAGTCAATGTTCTTGGTAAATTATATTTATGTGATTTCCATTTAGTTTTACACTGAATTCTATCAAATTATTTTAATCTTATAAATATACAAGGGTCCAGACACATGGGATTTAATTTATATATTCCAGATACTCCTGGACCTCCGATAAACTTCAGATTTGAGGAGGTCCGGAAGGATTCTATCCTCTGCAAATGGGAACCTCCCGTAGATGATGGTGGCAGTGAAATCTTAAATTATATATTGGAGAAGAAAGACAACTCCAAGGCTGACTCAGGATGGGTCACTGTGACAACAACCCTCAGAAGTTGCAAGTACCCAGTGACAAAACTGATTGAAGGAAAGGAGTATATTTTCAGAGTTACTGCCGAAAACAGATTTGGTCCTGGAAAACCATGTATCTCCAAACCTGTCATTGCCAAGAATCCATTTGGTAGTCAACATTTCAAATACATTTTCAGTAATTCTTGATGCCAAATCATTAAAGGTTTTAGATTGATATCTGACGTTTTCCATATTTCAGATCCCCCAGAAGCCCCTGAGAAACCTGAAATTAAGGACATTACAGCTAACAGTATGGTTGTTACTTGGAATGAACCCAATGACAATGGGAGCCCCATCCAAGGATACTGGGTGGAAAAACGAGAAATTAACAGTACACACTGGGCACGAGTTAATCGCAACATCATTGATGCCCTGGAAGTAAAAGTAGAAGGTCTCTTGGAAGGATTGACTTACATTTTTAGGGTATGTGCAGAAAATGTAGCTGGATGTGGAAGGTTCAGTCCACCATCTGATCCAAAAACAGCCCAGGCTGCTATCTGTAAGTTGATTACATCACACATTAAATACATGTTAAAGTTCTGTCTTTAAATCATAGTTACTTTAACTGTTGGTTTTACAAAGCTAAATTAATTGGTTTTTTGGGTTTTTTTTCAGTGCCACCTGGTCCACCAATTCCACGTGTTGTTGATACCACAGATCACTCAATAACAGTTGAATGGGATCCTCCAGCAGACAATGGTGGTGCAGACATATTTGGTTACCATGTTGACAAGGTAATTGCTGGCACTAAGGACTGGTCACGAGCCACAGAGAGACCATGGAAGACCAACACGTTTACCGTGTATGGTGTCAGAGAAGGAGCTAAGTACATTGTCCGTGTGGTAGCAGTCAACTCTGCTGGTGAAGGTGCTCCTGGCATGACAGATGCTGTCATTGTGAGGAATCCAGCAGGTATACAATTATAAACCATTGTTTCATATGAAAAACACAGAAGACATTGTGAGGTGAGATTTTAAGGCTGGGTTTATAACTTTGTTGTTAACATCCCCAAACAGAGATGCCTGTAATTGAACTTGATATCTCTGTGAAGAATGGTCTTGTTGTAAGAGCTGGAGAGATGCTGAAGATCCCTGCACATGTAAAGGGTAAACCAAAGCCATCGCTTACATGGACAAAGGATGATTCAGCTCCTGACAAACAGCGTGTGGAAATAGAAGAAGTAGGACAGGACAGCACTGTCATTATCAAGACCTCAAAACGAAGTGACACTGGCAAATACCAGATCACTGCAGCAAACCCAAGTGGTATCAAGTCTGCATGGACGAGGGTTGAAGTTGTGGGTAAGAACTGCTGTTATATTCTTCTCAACTCTTAACTACCCAACTCTTCACTGTTTGGCAGTTTATATTGGTTTGTATATTGTAACAATAACATACATAAAGCCTTATGCTTAAAATTGTTTATTCAGATGTCCCTGGGCCTGTCCTTGACCTCAAGCCTGTAGTAGTAACCAGAAAGTTAATGATTCTGAACTGGTCTGATCCTGATGATGATGGTGGCAGCGATTTGACTGGCTTCATTGTTGAAAGAAGAGAGCCAAAGATGCACACATTTAGACAGCCCATTGAAACAGCCGCATCCAAGTGCGAAATTGTGGGTATTATTGAAGGACAGGAGTACATCTTCCGAGTTGTGGCCAAGAACAAATATGGCTGTGGCGAACCAGTTGATCTTGGACCTATTCGTGCAGTTGATCCACAAGGTAATGTGACTTTTTGTACAGATCAAAATGTAACTGCTTAAACAAGACAGCTACAATAATTCTATCTGTTTTTATTTAATATCAGGTCCTCCAACCTCCCCTGAGAAGTTCCACTACACAGAAAGAACTAAGTCATCCCTTACCCTTACATGGAAGCCACCTCGCAATGATGGTGGTAGTCCAATTCTTGGCTACATCATTGAAAAGAAACGTCAAGATCACCCTGCTTTCCAGCCTGTCTCCAAAGAACTGTGCACTGATCTGACACTGACTGTGGAGAATCTGGATGAGCTGCACATGTACGAGTTCCGTGCAAAGGCTGTGAATAGCATTGGTGAAAGTGATCCATCTATACCCTTGACTGTTGTGATTCAGGATGATGAAGGTTTGTCCAGTTGTGCCTTGTCTACTGTTAGAAAAAAAACAAGACATTTTACCTAATCTTTGTAATGTACTTCATTATGTGCTGTCTTAATTTGTTTGTCTTTTTTTTCCTTTTTTTTTTTTTTTTTTACAGTTGCTCCAACTTTACACATGATGAAACACTTCAAAGGTGACTTGATTAGAGTGAGGAAAAATGAGCCAATTGAGATGCCCGCTGAAATTACTGGTCTGCCAATGCCAAAAGTTGAATGGTTGAAAGATGATGTTGTTATTGAGAAGCCCACTGAGAGGGTCCTGTATGAAACCAAACAGATTGACAGACTCACAGAACACACCAAACTGTCTATTCCTGCTGTTTCAAGGCTGGAAAAGGGAACATACACTGTGACTGCCTCAAATCGCCTTGGGTCAGCCAGCCATTCCATCACAGTGGAGGTGCTGGGTAAGTTTAGATAGAATCATGCCTTTAATGTTTTTATTTGAAGTGTGCAGTTGCATAATGAACGTCCAATGTTTTATTAGATCGACCAACACCACCAAGAAATGTTGCGGTTTCAAATATCCGAGCTGAGTCTTGCCGGCTGACCTGGGATGCACCACGGGATATTGGTGGTAGTGAGCTCACCAACTACATTGTTGAGATGAAAGACCTTAATGTTGAGGATGTTGAGAAAGCTGAATGGGTTCAGGTTACTAACACCATCATCGAGAAGAAGTATGGGGTAAGCAAATTAAGGATTTCATAGAAATTGTCATTAATGGAAATATTGCCATTAATTAATTAGTGTAACAATTTAATTAAGCCCACAAATTTATATCTTTTAGGTATGGGGCCTTGTTACTGGTGGAAACTATAAGTTCCGAGTTAAAGCTGAGAATAAGTATGGAATAAGTGATGGCTGTGAAACAGAGGAAGTGCAAATAAAGGATCCATTTGCCCTACCTGGTCCACCAGAAAAAGTTGCTATAGCAGAGCATTCTAAAACCCATATGCTAGTAACATGGGAGCCTCCAATGGATTGTGGTGGATCTATGATCACTGGCTACTGGCTGGAGAAACGTGAAAAAGGCACCACCTACTGGTCAAAAGTAAATAAGACTCTGGTGTCAAAACGTGGCACAAAAGGGTGGGAATTTCAGGTCACACGTCTCATTGAGGAAACTGAGTATGAATTCCGAGTGATGGCTTGCAATGCTGCAGGAGTTGGACCCCCAAGCGCTGTCTCTGAATCCGCCTTTGCAACCGATCGTCTCAGTAAGCTGAATTACAACATAAATTTGTGTAACACATATTTCTATATACGTGTGATTTTATGTACTTGTATGATTATGTTTATGTATGTAACGTGTATATTCTTTGCGTTTTTGTGTACTTTAGCTCCACCTGGCATGCCAGCAGCTCCTGTAATTGCTGACAAAACCAAACGTAGTGTCACGCTGACATGGACTCCACCAGCCAAAGATGGTGGCAGCCCAATCAAAGGTTACATAATTGAGATCCAGGATGAGGGCACATCTGATTGGGCAAGGGTAAATGATGCAGAGAATTTGCATCCTACTACAGAATTTACCGTTCCCAATCTCCAGGAACTCAAGAAATACAGATTTAGAATTATTGCAGTGAATGATATTGGCGAATCTGAACCAAGCCCCAGAACCACAGAGGTTCTCATGGAGGACATTCACAGTAAGCTTTCACTGTAACACTGGATCTCAATCTGAATGTAAATGCTTCCGTTTCATTTGCTAACATGGTGGAATTTTAACCCCACAGCTGAGCCAAAGATATTTTTGGACATCACTGCTGAAGACTTACTATGCATCCGTGCTGGATCTCCAATCAAAATCCCAGTAACTATTACTGGCCGTCCTGTTCCCAAGGTTACTTGGGAATTTGATGGCAAAGCAAAGACAGAGAAGAAAGATCGTCTTCATACCCTGCCAGTGGATTCACAGGTGCCACAACTGATTATTGCTTTTCTACTGTTACTAGATTAACAACATTTTTTTAAAACAATTTAACCAAGGATTTATAGGCAGTGGCTGAGTGGTTAAAGCTCTGGCTACTGTTTAGAACGCTGAGAGTTCAAAATGATATATGCTGTCATATATAGTATAATATATAATGAAAATGAAAGGTTATCTTTTTTCATTTTTTCTCTATTGTGCTTAGGTGGAATCTACTGACAGTACCTCTGTTGTAACAATTCCTGTGTCTTTGAGAGCTCACTCTGGCAGATACACTGTCACAGCAAAGAACAAAACTGGACAGAAGCACATTAATATCAGAGTCATTGTGCTTGGTGCGTTTGTTATATTATCAAAACCTACACATGCCAAAATTTTATTGCATAAGCAAGTTTATTACTAGACTTATGCAATTTTTTTTATTTTACAGATGTTCCTGGAGCACCCAAGGATCTAAAAGTTACTGACATTACCAGATCTACAACGCGGATTATCTGGAAACTCCCAGATACTGATGGTGGAGAGAGAATTAAGAGCTACTTTATTGAAAAGAAGGCTGTCAGTGGAAAGGCCTGGACAACAGTAAATGCAGCCTGTGCCAGTATGGCATATGTGGTGCCTGACCTTCTTGAGGGCCAGGAATACCTGTTCCGAGTTCGTGCTGAGAATCGTCTTGGAATGGGACCATTCACCGAGACTACAGAGCCAGCAAGGGCAAGGGATCCCATCTGTAAGTCAGAAAATAGAAAAATTCATATGGTCTCCCTGAATAAACATATTATAGAAATTAGTCTAAATTTACCATCGTAACATTGTACCTTCTTTCTTTTTTTTTTTTTTTTAGATCCTCCTGATCCTCCAACTAAGGTCAAGATAAACCTTGTCACTAAGAACACAGTGACTCTAACATGGATGCCTCCCAAAAATAATGGTGGTGCACCAGTAACACATTACATTATTGAGAGGCTGAGCTGGGACACCACTGGTCCACAAAAGGAGACCTGGAAACAGTGCAATAAAAGGGATGTTGAAGAGACAACGTTTATTGTTGAAGATCTTAAAGAGGGTGGTGAATATGAGTTCCGCGTCAAAGCAGTGAATGAAGCTGGTCCAAGCAGACCCTCTGTTACTGTTGGACCAATAATTATCAAGGACCAGACCTGTAAGTATTTGGTGTTGATTGCATAACTGTATAATCAGCTATGTCTAAACTGAATGCATACCTGTTTATGATGATTGTTTCAGGTGCTCCCAGCATCGATCTCAGAGAATCTCTGGAGGCTGCAGAAACATTTGATGTCAATATACTTGCCAGGATCCAAGGCTGTCCATTCCCATCACTTGTTTGGCAGAAAGCTACATTTGACAAGCCTGATGAAAAGTTTGATGTGCAGTATGATCAACATACCAATAAACTTGTCTCTGATGACAAATGCAGTCTGATAATTCAGCAATCCAAGAGAGATGACAGTGGACTTTATACACTCACAGCTACTAACAGTCTTGGCAAGGCTTCCAAGGATATCAAACTTACCATTTTGGGTATGTGCATTTTGTTCGTTTAAAAAAAAAAAAAAAAAAAAACATGATTAGGGATTTATGCAAATTACAGTATGTGACCAAACTGTTATCGTGTTAATCTGCAGGACGACCTGGGCCACCAGTTGGACCAGTCAAAATTGAAGAAGTTTTTGCTGAAAGGATTGGACTCTCTTGGAAGCCGCCCACTGATGACGGTGGTTCCAAAATCACAAACTATGTAATTGAAAAGCGTGAAGACAACAGGAAGACATGGGTGCATGTATCTAGTGATCCCAAGGAATGTGCATATACAGTTCAGAGGCTAACAGAAGGCCATGAATACGAGTTCCGTATTATGGCTCAGAACAAATATGGTGTTGGCCCGCCACTGTACAGTGAGCCTGAGAAAGCAAGAAACCTGTTTAGTAAGTATCTGTTTTGGGCATTTTTGATGACTTATTTTTGCTTAAACAGTCTTTTGTTAAATGACTCTAAGTTCACAAACGTAAGTGGCAAGTCACTCATTTCACTTGTTTTCCCCTTGTGCGCATGTAGCCAAAGTATATAGGCTACACCCCACTACATGTTCTATACACATCACATTAGTTTGAAATGCATTTAAGTTTGTCATGTTGCATGCTAGAATTTGTATAAGCGTTGTTAGCAGATTAGCAAAGCAAGCTGAATTGGGAAAATCTCAACTCACATTGCTTGTTCTGTTATTACTTTGTTGTTTGCCACTGTCTCCAGAACTGTAATTGTGTACAAACATAACCACTGTGTACATACATAAAAAAAATTAATGGTCACCTGCTTTTTGCTAGTGTGACTATAGAGTTAAAGGCACTTTTCTAAAGTATTAAAATTTTAATTTACTCATCTACAACAGCTGTCCCCGGTCAATGTAACAAGCCAACAGTCTCAGAAGTCACTCTTGAATCCATGACTGTTGAATGGGAGGAGCCAGAATACGATGGTGGATCTCCAGTTACTGGCTATTGGCTGGAGAAAAAGGAAACCACATCAAAACGTTGGACTAAAGTGAACCGAGACCCCATTAGAATCAGGCCCCTTGGTGTTTCACATGTTGTGACTGGTCTTTTGGAAGGAGCTACCTACCAGTTCCGTGTTACTGCCATTAATGCTGCTGGATGTGGACTTCCAAGTCTGCCATCAGATCCTGCTGTTTCTAGAGATCCAATAGGTATGTTCAGGATTCTGTATTACTAACAGTTTTTGATAATTGAATACAAAAATATATTCTTATGAAGAATTTGTCTTACAGCTCCTCCAGGACCCCCGTTGCCAAAGGTAACAGATTGCACTAAGTCAACTGTAGATCTTGAATGGATTCCTCCACTAAATGATGGAGGATCTAAGATCACAGGATACTTTGTTGAATACAAAGAAGAAGGAAAGGATGAATGGGAGAAGGTACTTAAATACACATTTCAAGCATATAATATGACTACAAAGAATTTCTTTAAAGTATATAAGCATTTATATGTCCTTTTAGTGAAATCAGGCTTGTTTCTTTGTAGGCTAAAGACAAGGAAATTAGAGGCACCAAGTTTGTTGTTCCTGGACTCAAAGAGCTTGGACTTTACAGATTCAGAGTAAGAGCAGTAAATGCTGCAGGAGTTGGTGAACCTGGTGAAGTCACAGAAGTGATTGAGGTCAAGGATAGAACAAGTAAGAGCAAATTAATACTATCACTGAGTGTTCCAGTCATGGAACAATATTATGAGAGAAAAAATGGTCTTGCATGCTATTACAAGAGAACCGTGTGTCTGATTCTCTACTCCTGTACTAAAATAGACCTAATCAACTTTATTCTATTTTCAGTGATGCTTCTGTTTTAGGCTGCTGTTATAGTTCTAATAATTTTTGTCTTATTTCTCCACTCAATATTTTAGATGTGATATCTTTGTAGGACTAAAATGTGATGATAGTTGAACAGAAATTAAATTCCAAACATATACTGTTTTCTTTAGTTCCTCCTGAAGTGGACCTGGATGCAACCGTAAAGGAGAAGATCACGGTTCATGCCGGTGGAGTAATCCGTATTATTGCTTATGTATCTGGCAAACCTGCCCCAGAAATTATCTGGAACAAAGATGATGGTGATATGCCTAAAGAGGCTGTTGTTGAGACTACTGCTATCAGCTCTTCTTTGGTCATCAAGAATTGCAAAAGACAGCAACAAGGTATTTACACCCTGACCGCCAAGAATGAAGGAGGAGAAAGGAATAAGGCAGTAATTGTGGAAGTGCTGGGTGAGTATTCTGTTTATGATGAAAAGAATTATGGATTTGATGAACATAATAATGTGATTTTTAAATCATACAAATTTTTTTTTTTTTTTTTAGATGTTCCTGGACCTGTTGGTCAGCCTTTCTCTGGTATAAATCTGACTACTGACTCTTGTAAGCTGACCTGGGCTTCACCTGAGGATGACGGTGGCTCAGCCATCACCAATTACATAATAGAAAAAAGAGAATCTGACCGCAGAGGCTGGACTTCAGTAACATACACTGTGACCAGACATAATGCTGTGGTTCAGGGTCTTATTGATGGCAAAGGTTACTTCTTCAGAATCGCTGCTGAAAATATCATTGGAAGGGGTCCATTTATCGAGACTGCATCAGAAATTCTTATTAAGGATCCGATTTGTAAGACCTTTTCTCTGGATAATAAATACAGTATGAATAAAAGTCTACCAATACATGCATGGTATTTCATATTTGACATTTCATATACTTGCTTTATTCATTTTTCTACAGCTGTCCCTGAGCGTCCAGAGGATCTGGAAGTAACAGCTGTCACGAAAGATTCAATCAGCTTAACATGGAGACCACCAAAGTATGATGGTGGTGCGGAAGTGACAAGCTATGTTCTTGAAGTCCGTCAGCTAGGAAAGGACAGCTTTATCCGTGTTGCAACTGACAACAAGCTAATGGATCATAAATTTGTTCATGAGGGTCTCAAAGAGGGCTCTACATATGAATTCCGTGTCAGTGCTGTAAATCAAATTGGCCAAGGCAAGCCATCATTCAGCACTAGACCTATTACATGCAAGGATGAGCTTGGTAAGTTAAAAACAAATAATGTGAATATGAAATAATGTGACATTGTGATACAGTTGCAAAGCTATATGAGATTAACACAATTTTTGAAATTCTTTTTTATTATTATATTTTAGAGCCACCGACCCTTGACCTGGAATTCCGCGACACGCTTTTAGTTCGTGTTGGGAAGCCCTGCACTCTCCAAGGTCGTTTTACAGGGAAACCAACCCCAACAATCAAATGGTTTAAAAACGATGAGGAACTTCTAGCCAATGATGAGATTACCCTGACCAGCACTAAGAAGACCTTGTGCTTGTCTATTGAAAAGGCTAAGCGTGATCACAGTGGAAAATACACCGTGGCAGTGGAGAACTCAACTGGCATACAGAAGGGCATCTGCACTCTTATTGTTGTTGGTCAGTTTTGGATCTTTTCTTCTTATTAGACAAATTGTTTTTGCTGTTATAATGGTCAATCCTCTTGTTTTGTGAATTTTAAGTAATGTGTGCATAAATATTTTCAGATCGACCACAGCCACCAGAGGGCCCTGTTGTCTTTGAAGAAATCTTTAGGGATCACATGGTCATCTCTTGGAAACCACCACTAGATGATGGTGGATCTGCTGTATCTAATTACATTGTTGAAAAGAGAGATAGCAACAGGGATCTCTGGATGCCTGTCACAGAGTCCTGCACTAGAACGACGTGCAAAGTACCGAAACTAATTGAAGGCAGAGAGTATATTATTAGAATCTGTGCTCAGAACATTCATGGCATAAGTGACCCACTGCTTTCTGCTGAGACAAAAGCAAGGGATGTTTGGAGTAAGTAGATGTTTTTTCACAACAGTTTTCACTTGCTTTGACTTGGTAATTTTACTAACACACATATGTACTTCACCCCATCCTGTCTATGAAATACAGAGGTGCCTGATGCTCCTAAGCAACCAGTAGTGAAAGAGGTCTACAAAGACACAGCTCTGATTTCCTGGGAACCACCAGCTGATGGTGGAAAACCAATCACAAACTACATCGTCGAGAAGAGAGAAACAATGTCAAACAGATGGGTTAGTGCTGGAACGGACCGCATCTTCCCTAAACCAGAATACTGGGTTCCGGATCTTCTCAAAGGATGTGAATATGAGTTCCGTGTCATGGCAGAGAATGTCATTGGCATTGGTGATCCCAGCCCACCCTCAAAGCCTGTCTTTGCTAAAGATCCCATTGGTATGTCGCCAGGACATTTTTCTTAATTTCATGGGGCGACACTGTGACATATTAAACATAAAATTTTACTTTTTCATTCCATAGTGATTCCAAGCCCACCCATAAAGCCATTGGCAATTGACAAAACAAAGAACTCAGTCACACTATCTTGGTTGCCGCCAAAGGACTGTGGCAGAGGCAAAATCTTGGGCTACCTGCTTGAGTACCAGAAGTCTGGAGATGAAGAATGGACACAGGTTAATCAGACTCCAGAGTCCTGCCCAGAAACAACATTCAAAATAATCAGCCTTGAAGATGGAAAGTTGTACCGTTTTAGAGTGAAAGCAGTGAATGCAGCTGGGGAATCTGAACCTGCAAATGTTCCCGAGCCTGTTCGGGCAGAAGACAGACTTGGTTAGTCTTAACATCTTATTAATAATTAAACATAGAGTGAACTGTGTGAAATGTTAAATATGTAAACTTTTTTTTTCTTATCCAGAGCCTCCAGAGCTTCTGCTGGATATAGGCATGCCTCGTGAGCTTAAAGCCATGGCAGGAACTCATATAAAAATTATTGCTGGCATCAAGGGTATGCCGTTCCCCAAGATCACATGGAAGAAAAATGATACTGAGGTACCTCCAAGAGCAGAAATTGAGACTTCCGGTGTAAGGACGAAGCTTGACATGCGCTACTGTAACCGAGGGGACTGTGGAGACTACACACTCACTGCAGAAAATCCAGCTGGATCCAAGACAGCAATATGCACTGTGCTTGTTTTAGGTAAGTATTTCTTCAATAACACAAAGGCAGAGCAAGCACACCTTCAAAAACTATATATATATATATATATTTTTTTTTTTTACAGCTTTTGTGTAGAAAAAATTTTATGTATAAATTACTGTGTTTATATTTGTTTATTTATCCTCACTTGGCATGTGAAATGATAAAGAACAAATTATACCCCAGGATCTGTTAAAAATACACAAGTTAGGTTGAACTAAAATTTAGCCAAATTCTTTTCCCATAATTCTTAATATCTTAAGAGCCTTAATGTATTCTATACTTACAAAAAACACCATGCAGATGACCTAAATCATGCCTATCAAAATATATTCACACCTCAGTCCTAATCAATAAGAATACACCTTATACTGTTTTGTTAATATGGCAACTCTTTTTGTGTTCTGGTAGACAAACCTGGCCCTATTCAAAATCTGAGGGTATCTGATGTTAGAAGTGACTCAGTTCAACTCTCATGGAAGGATCCAGAAGATAATGGTGGTGTACGTATCACCAACTTCGTGGTTGAGAAGAAGGACATTGCTTCTGCACAGTGGGTGCCAGTCTGTGCAACATCCAAAAAACGAAGCATAACAGCCAAGCATTTGATGGAAGGCACATCATACATGTTCCGTGTGGCTGCTGAAAATCAGTTTGGCAGAAGTGAATATGTTGCAACAACGAAACCTGTGAAGGCAATGAACCCGCTGTGTAAGTATAAACAACACATATGCCTTGAATGGTCTATGGTGAGCTTCAATTAAAATTTAAAACATTTGTGTCTTTTAGTCCCACCTGGTCCGCCAAAAGACCTGCATCATGTAGATGTTGACAAAACAGAGGTATGGCTTGAGTGGAACTGGCCTGATCGTACAGGAGGAAGTGAAATCACTGGCTTCTTGGTTGAGTATCAGGAGGAGGGAGAGAGAGACTGGATTGTCTTCAAGACAGTCAGCATCCCTGAATGCCATGTGACAGGGCTAGAGGAAGGGAAAACCTATAGATTCCGTGTGAAGGCAGAGAATGCAATTGGTCTTGGCCGACCAGACACCACTGTGCCAGTGCTCTGCCAAGAAAAACTTGGTAATTTGTTCCCCAATTTCCTTAGAATAATATTAATATCGAATTCACACTGCATGTTTCAAGTATGTTTCACACTACATGTTTCAAGTACATGTTTTTCCTTTTTGCAGTGCCACCAATTGTTGAGGTTGATGCAAAACTGATTGATGGAATCATTGTGAAGGCAGGAAGCACTATAAGGCTGCCTGCAATCATGAGAGGCATTCCGGTTCCAACTGCAAAATGGGTTATTGATGGTGAAGAAATTAAAAGTGAAGGAAATACCAAGATAGACACAGACAACTTTTCAACTGTTCTGAGCATTGCTGAATGCACAAGAAATCACACTGGAAACTATATTCTCACAGTATCTAACCCTGCAGGAAGTAAGACTGTTTCTCTGAACGTCACAGTACTTGATGTCCCTGCTGCACCCATAGGCCCAGTAAACATGCTTGAGGTAACTCCAGGTTCCATGGTCATTGAATGGCGTCCTCCCAAAGATGATGGTGGAAGCCCTGTCATGAATTATATTGTTGAAAAGAAGGAATCTAATAAGGAAACCTGGGGAGGTGTTAGCTCTGGCAGTACCGCAACACGACTCAAGATTTCTCGTTTACAGAGTGGTGTTGAATATGTTGTAAGAATCCGTGCAGAAAACAAGATGGGAATTGGTGCACCACTTGAAAGTGCACCAACTGTGGCAAAGCACCAGTTTGAGCCACCTGGTCATCCTGGAAAACCTGTTGCATCTGATATTTCTGAGGATGCACTCACTCTTGGTTGGACAATGCCATTGTATGATGGTGGCAGTTCTATTACTGGTTATATTATTGAGCGTAGACATAAGGGAGGCAAATGGATTCGAGTAAATAAGATACCATGCAAGGACCTCCGATTCAGAGTGCTTGGACTTTTTGAGGGTAACGATTATGAGTTTAGAGTATTTGCTGAAAATATTGCTGGCTTTAGTGGACCATCACCTATCTCAGACCCAGCCAAACCCTGCAGGCCAATTACAGTTCCTGGACCTCCAGTTAATCCTAAAGTTAAGGATTATAGCTGCACTTATGCTGATTTAGTCTGGATAAAGCCTACAAGAGATGGTGGTAGCCCAATTCTGGGATATGTTGTTGAATGTCAGAAAGCTGGTGGTGAATGGGATAAAGTAAACAAAGATGACTTGATTAAACAATGTGCATACAGAGTCAAGGGACTAACCGAAGGCACAGAATACAGGTTCCGTATTCGAGCTGTCAACATGATTGGAGATGGTGAGACAAGAGAAATCCCAGAATCAGTTATTGCTCAAGATATTCTCATTCCCCCAGAGATTGAGATGGATGCCACATGCCGTACACATGTGACAGTACGTGTGGGACACAACATTAATATTACTGGATATGTAAAGGCAAGACCAGATCCTGAGATTACTTGGACCAGAGAAGAGACCGTTTTGGAAAGAGATAAACGTACTGCTCTCACAAATAACTTCCCTGTAGTACATATGCGTATCAAGGAAGCAACCAGGGCAGACCATGGAAAGTATGTTCTTAAAGCTGTAAATGATTGTGGAGAAGCCTCTGCTACCATCACTGTAACGGTACTGGATAGACCTGGACCCTGCAGAAATCTTAAATTGACATATGTGAACAAAAATTCTTGCATGGTGAACTGGGATGCTCCTGAAGACAATGGAGGAACTGAGATTACAAACTACATTGTTGAGTGTCGTGAGCCAAGCAGCAGAACATGGTCAATGATCTCTTCTGACTGCACCAACCGCAAGGTCAAGGCAAAACTTCTGGAAAATCATGAATATTTGTTCCGTGTATCTGCAGAGAACAAGTGTGGACCTGGACAAGCAATAGAAACCAAAACACCTATACTTGCAATCGATCCACTTCAGAAACCTGGCGAACCAGAGAATTTCCATGTAGCTGATGTTGGCAAGAACTTTGTTTTCCTGAGATGGCGTAGACCAGATTATGATGGTGGCAGTCCAAATTTAGGCTACATCCTGGAAAGAAAAGAAAAGGATGCTGAAAAGTGGGAAACCTTACATGATGGCATAATCAAAGATACATTCTTTATGGCAGACAAATGTACTGAGAACCACATATATCAATTTAGAATTCAGGCAACAAATGATGGTGGAAAAAGCAATTGGGTGAAGACATCTGATGTTCTCGTCAAAGAAGAAATTCAAAAACCAGTTCTTGACCTCAAATTTGCTGGAACTATTGTGGTTAAAGCTGGTGAATCAGTCAGGCTTGAGGCAGCCCTCAGAGGAAAGCCACAACCTGAGGTAAAATGGGTGAAGGACAAGGGTACAGAAGATAACCCAAGAGTCACCATTGATACTGGAGCAGATTACTCAAAATTCCTTATGACTAAAGCCAAACGATCTGACACTGGAAAATATGTAATCACTGCCACAAACTCTGCTGGATGTTTCACCGCATACGCAAATATAAGTGTTTTGGACATACCAGGACCTGTCAGGGATGTCAGGGTCACTGGAGTGTCCACAGACAAATGTAGAGTTGTGTGGGATCCTCCAGAGGATGATGGTGGTTGTGAAGTTGACAGCTATATTCTAGAAAAATGTGAAACTAGAAGAATGGTTTGGTCCACATATTCTCCTAATTTAGTCACTAACTACTGCAATGTGACTCGCCTTGTGGAAGGTAATGAGTACATCTTTAGGGTTAGAGCAGAAAACAAGATGGGAACAGGGCCTCCAATGGAGAGCAAGCCTGTTATTGCCAAAACACAGTACAGCAGACCCGGTCCACCTGATCCACCAGATGTCACCAAAGTTGGCAAGGATGAAATGACTGTGATATGGGCTCCTCCTGAGAGTGATGGTGGAAAATCCATTACCGGCTACATCCTAGAAAGAAAGGAGAAGCGTGCTGTTCGATGGGTACCAGTTACAAAAAGTCCCATCTCTGAGAGGCGCATGAGAGTAACCAACTTGATTCCCAACCATGAATATCAATTCCGTGTTAAAGCTGAAAATGAGGTTGGATTGGGAGAACCAAGCAAACCTTCTAGACCAGTTGCTGCTAAGGATCCGATTGGTATATATCTGTATTATTTTTTTAATTTATATGCTTTACTAATATCATAATATATGTGACATTCTTTTGTATTTGTTTATAATTAAAGGGCTAATATATATGAATTTGTGACTATTTCAGAGCCCCCTGGTCCTCCTGGCGGTCTGAAAGTGGTGGACAGTACAAAGACTTCAGTTACACTTGGCTGGTGCAAGCCAGTGTATGATGGTGGTGCTCCAATCATTGGATATTTGGTTGAAATGAGAGAGAAGATTGAAATGGAAGGTGAACAAGAGCGAGATCCGGAAGAAGGCTGGTCAAAATGCAATACTAGTGGGCAGCTCGTTCTAACTGAATTCACAATGCTCAACTTGGATGAGCGGAAGCAGTATGAATTCCGTGTGTCTGCACAAAATCAAGTTGGAATGGGTCGCCCAGCAAAACTTAAAGATGCTGTGACACCAAGAGAGATTCATGGTAAGACTGATTCTCATCTTTCTCATTATAGGTAAACACATATATAATACTATATGTACAGTATACCTAAATTATTTAATGTTTTTTTTGTTTTGTTTTTTTACTGCAGAATTGCCAGAGATTGATCTGGATGCCAGTTTGAGAAAAGGCCTCAGTGTAAGAGCAGGTTGTCCCATAAGACTATTTGCTACAATCAGAGGAAGGCCATCACCCAAAGTGACCTGGAAACGCATTGGTATTGACAATGTTGTAAGGAGAGGTCATGTGGACCAGATTGATACAATGACCTTTCTTGTTATACCTGAGAGCACACGTGAAGATTCTGGAAAATACTCTCTGACACTCTCGAATTCTTCAGGAGAGAAAGCTGTATTTGTTCGTGTTAAGGTCTTGGGTATGTTAAATATCACTTAATTTTTAATATCTAAGTACAAGTGAGTAAATAATTTATACTTAGGTAAACAATAGGATTGTTCATTATAAGATTAAAAGATAAATCCTAGGATATTTTATTATTATTTTTATTTCTTTAGGTTTTTTTTATAAAAAAAATTAATACAGAAAATAACACATTAACACATTACTTTAAACAGATACTCCTGGACCTGTTGGTGAACTGGAAGCAACTGATGTCACAAAGACATCTTGCCAACTCTCCTGGTCACCTCCAGAAAATGATGGTGGCAGTCCAGTGCTTAACTACATTGTCGAGAAGCGTGAAGTAGATAGAAAGACATGGACAAATTGTACCAATGACTTGAAGAAAACAAGCTTTAAAATCACAAACCTAACACCAGGAACTGAATACTACTTCAGGGTCATGGCAGTCAACAAGTATGGCATTGGGGTGCCAAAAGACTCTCCGAAATCCTATTTGTCTGTAGATCCCATGAGTAAGTGAAATATATTGCATAATGTGTAAGGGATATTGTTCTTGTTTATATAATAATACATGTAATCTCTTATATTCCATTCACTTTTCTTAAAGGTGAACCAGATCCACCCAAAAAGATGGATGTCTTGGAGATTACAAGAAATACTGCAACACTTGGATGGCTAAAACCACTGAGAGATGGAGGATCGAAGATTAATGGCTACATAGTTGATTACCAGGAGGCTGGTCAACCTGAGGACAAATGGACATCATATTCAGTTGTAAAAGATTTGAGTATTGTTGTTGTTGGCCTAAAAGAAAACACAAAGTATAGATTCAGGGTTGCTGCAAGAAACGCCATAGGATGCAGTCTGCCAAGAGAGGCTGAAGGAATTTTTGAAGTCAAAGAGCTGCTGAGTATGTATCTTAATGTTTTTGTAGTTTTGAATGTACATGTTAATGTTTTTATAAACAGTACTTTCTATGATTAAGACTACACACACACACACACACACACACACACACATCACATATATATCTGTCTGTCCAGAAAGTAATGAGAATGTAGCTCATTCTGTGTTGAAGTGGTGGCCTTTCAAACGTGTTTTAATCTTGGGAAACAAGAAGAAATCACATGGCGGCAAGTCGGGGCTGTAGGGTGGATGGACTGGATTTTTTTTTTCAGCCAAAAATTCTCTCATGCCGAGTGAACTGTGAGTTAATGCACTGTCATGATGAAGGATCCATGAACAGGTGATCTGATGGCAGACATGCAAAGTCCTCTTCCTTGAACATTCCAAAACTCCAAGGTAAAATGTTCCATTTACTGTTTGGCTTTCTGGCATGGATTCTTTATGGACGATCCCTGGAGAATCAAAAAGGACTATGAACAGTGACACTCTCAGGATTGTATTCAAACACCCATGATTCATCTCCTGTGATCACTCTGTTCAAGAACTTGGACTCTGTTGTTAGATGATCAGATGAAAATAGGGTAGCTTGTCCCTAGTGTTTCAAGAGTTTCTGATGCACTTATTGATTTTCACATTTTCACATCATTGCTCCAAACTCGTGTGCATTGTTCCAGTGATGAGGCACTTCAGCAGGGTTTCACAGAAACAAATGTCTGGCCACTACAAAGGCTAGAATGCAACTGAAATTGGTCCTAGTGTTTGTCTGAGATCCCACTCTGACTGACCTAGAACCACCATCTCCATGCGTAGGCCCTACACAGCATGGGAAATTCATTCTCATTACTTTCCCATATAGACAGACAGACCATATATATGTATATGAGTGTGTGTGTTTATTTATGAATTTGTTTGCCATTTATGTTTCAGTGGCACCAAAAATTATCATGCCTGATGTGGTCACAGCAAAGGCAGGAACAAAGCTGAAGGTTGAAGCACTTGTATCTGGCAAACCTGTTCCAGTCACTACGTGGAAAAGAGGAAGTGATGATGTGATTACATCTGATCGTCTTTCTCTGCAAAAAACATTGTCCTCATCCACACTGATGATTAAGGATGTTTCAAGGAAGGACAGTGGTTATTACAGTCTTTCTGCTGAGAACAGCATCTCTAAGGTCAACCAAATACTCAGAATTATCATAATGGGTAAGTTACCATTAAAAAAATAAAGAAGAAGAACAGTGTATTCACAACAATATCCATATTTAATTGTGCACATATGTTTTTTTTAGATATCCCTGGCCCCCCAGAGGGGCCGCTGGAAATTCTTGAGGCAGACATTGATGCCTGCACACTTGCATGGAACTCACCAACTGAAGATGGTGGTAGCAACATCACTAATTATGTTGTTGAAAAATGTGATGTGAGCAGAGGTGACTGGGTCCCTGCCGTAGCCTCTTGCACAAAGACCAGCTGCCGAGTGGGAAAACTTATCCCTGGCAGGGAATATGGTTTCCGAGTGCGTGCTGAAAATCGCTTTGGAATATCGGAGCCAATCTACTCCGAAAAAATGATTGCCAGATATCCATTTGGTAGGTTTGACATAAAATGAACAAACTTACAAAATCTGTATTTTAGGCTCCTTTAGGGTCCACGTATTTAATATTTTTTAAATCAAACTCTGATGCGTACCCCCTTGAGGAGGTCCATTTCAGGTAGGTGTGTACAACAACTGCATTTGGGTGTGGACCAAAGCAACTGCACTTAGAGCAGGATTTAACACTAATTCAAGCAAATTTTAGGAAGTGAAGAAATGTGATGTTTACTATGGTTTTATGATTTTCATAAAAATGTTTTCCTTTTTAAATGTTATTTCAGATCCACCCAGTGAACCAAGGAACTGCTGTGTCAATAAAATCAGCAAGGACTTTGTCGCTTTATCTTGGGAGAAACCAATAAATGATGGTGGTAGTCCTATTATAGGATACTCAATTGAACGTAAAGAGAGAAACAGCCTTTTATGGGTCAAGGCAAATGAGACACTTGTTCGTCCAACTGAATACACCTGCTCTGGCCTTATTGAGGGTCTGGAATACACATTCAGAGTATCTGCTGTGAATAAGGCAGGCCAAAGCAAACCAAGCAAACCTACTGAGCTCATTACAGCAAGGACTCCAGTTGGTATGTATTAGAGAACATATTTTACTAAAATATCCTACTGTATTAAGATATGAAATCTAATATTTTATTTTTTTAATTTTATTATTTTTAATTTTTTTTCATATATTTGTTTTTATTTATTTATTTATTTATTTTTACCAGATCCACCTGGTAAACCAGAGGTTCTTGACATAACGAGAAATTCAGTTTCCCTTGTTTGGAACCGTCCAAAACATGATGGTGGCAGCAAACTCCTTGGTTATTATGTTGAGTCTTTGAAGCTTCCAGGCGACAAGTGGGTGCGTATAAATGCAAATAGCCAAAATGTGCCAAAAGAGGAATACACTGTCACTGGACTTGAAGAGGGAGCACAATACAAGTTCAGAATTATTGCAAAGACAGCGATTAACATCAGCGACCCTTCAGAAGAATCTGATGCAATCACAGTTATTGCAGAGAATGGTAACTCATGTGTTACTTAAATAATTTACATTTACTAATCCCAGAGGCTACATTAAGATTTAAATCTTGGTTTCCTTTTTGTGTCGTATTTCAGTTCCACCCAGGATTGAGATCAGTGTTGAAATGAAGAACCTTATCGTTGTTAAAGCTGGAGCAAATGTTTGCCTTTATGCTGAGGTCTATGGAAAACCATTACCAAAAGTTACATGGAAGAGAGATGGTGTGTCATTGTCACTTGTTGAGGGCATGAAGATGTCTCAGAAAAGACATCTCTTCCTCTTAGAATTGTTCTCTGTGACAAGAAAGGAGTCTGGAGAGTATACTATTGTTGCTGAGAACCCTAGTGGCACTAAATCTGGCAACATTAAGCTGAAAGTTCTTGGTAAGTTGTCTTTAGCTATGCAATAATGATTCCAGCAGTATAAGAGCCTATTTACATGATGCAATATCATGCATTTCATTGATTTGAAATTTTATACACAGTGGAACATTGTTTTTATTTAACTGAAGTAGGCTGTTTTAATCCCAAATGAGTCTTCTTTGTAGTTTGTTGTTTACAACTGGCTATGGACACTAAAGTATCAATGAGCAACACAAGTGAAACTAATTTTTTTTTAAATCCAAAAACTTGAACTGAAAAGTTTCAATCTCATAATTTGATAATGTCTGAATTTAAACAAAAGTGATCTTCATATACGGACATTAGCTTTTAATCAGGTAGTCGGACATCAACATTAACTAGGGAACTGTTTATTTGACTGAAAATCTCTAAGAATTTGTTACATATAATTTAACTACAAGTATGCAGTTGTGAGAAAGTAAAAAAAATCATGCTTTATAAATGTGGGAAATAAAGTAGGTAAGTTGATATCAGCCCCCAGTATTTCAAGCACTCCAGCCTTTTTCTAGTGGCAAGTAAGCACTCTATTCTTTTGGCTGACCTGCCCATAATCATGCCAATGTGTGTGGTGGGCTGTAACAAAAAAAGGAGTTGGACAAATGAGGGTGTGATAGCAGGAATATAGGAATAAAAAGGAATAAAAGAGATGCTTGAATATTTTTAAAGGATTAAGGATTTTGAACTGAAATGTGGAGTTATACCATGCTTTACATGTCAGGATTACAGTGCACAGATTTTAAAGGACTCAGTTATCATGACCTATCTACACATACTAAACTAAACAATGTGCTCATTTGCTTTAAATAGTTAACTTGAACTAAATATGGTAGTGCTTTATTATTTTCAACTAATGAAAAATGTTCCTTAATTTGAACTATTGGGCTAAAAACTAACCTTTCTCTTCAAAAGTTTTTTTTTTTTTTTTCAAAAGTTTAAAAGGAAATTTTCAACTGGCTTAAATTGGGAGACTGATGACATTAAAATAAGTAAATGGTTAAAAGAAATATAATTACAAAAAATAACAGCAAAGGAATTTTCAAACATACACATAAATTTTCAAAATACATAATGGGGGAAAATGAAATTTGGGGCACTTCTACTTGGCTTTTTTTGTCTGATGATATTAAGGTGTCATCTTTATGTCAGGTCTCCTGATTTTTCAGTCATTCTACTTCTGATGAACCTGCAACATTTTTAATGATTATTCAGAAAGATTTACAACAAAATAAAACAAGAATAAATTTATTTAAAAATAATAAAGTTTATGAGTGTCATATGGTAGTGCACTAGAGTGTATACATTGTAGACAGATATAAGCAGCAGACTTGAGTGTAATTAAAAACTCATTGTAATCTTGTTTTCACAGATAAACCTGGACCACCAGCATCAGTAAAGATCAGCCATGTCTTTGCTGACCGGGTCAAACTGCGGTGGGAGCCACCTCTTTCGGATGGTGGTGCTGAAATAACCAACTACATTATTGATAAACGAGAAACAAGCAGAGCTAACTGGGCTCAGGTTACATCCAATATTAATGGCCAGATTACAAACTGCTCAGTGGAGAAATTAATTGAAGGTCATGAATATGAGTTCCGCATCAGTGCTGAAAACAAGTATGGTGTTGGTGATCCAATTGTCACTAACTCTGTAATTGCTAAGAATCCATTTGGTAAGTATCTTAGAATTAATAAGCTATTAAAGGATAAATTATAACAGGCTAAAGGATCACAGCTCAAATATCTAAACTATCCATTCATGTTCACAATGTTATCCCCAAAACCAGATGTTCCTGGACCTTGTGAACCGCCTGTTATTACCAATGTTACCAAAGACCACATGACTGTGAGTTGGAAAGCCCCTGCTGATGATGGCAAATCCCCAATCCTTGGATACATGGTTGAAAAACGTGAAATCCAGGAACTCAGTTGGTCTAAAATAAACAGAAAACCTGTCATCGATAGAACCATTAAAGCTGGAGGTCTGACTGAGGGTTCTGAGTATGAATTCAGAGTTATTGCTCTCAATAAAGCTGGTCTTGGCAAACCAAGTGATCCATCTCAAGCTGCTCTTGCAGTAGACCCACTTTGTAAGTGAAGTTTCCTATTTGTAATCCAGTTTTCCTTGAATTAGATTTTCATTGTTTTCAGACACTGGCATTAATCTTCTGTTACTATAGATCCTCCAGGGCCACCTGCTTTCCCAAAGGTTGTAGACTCTACACGCAGCTCAGTCAGTCTATCCTGGACCAAGCCTGCTTATGATGGCGGTTGTGAAATTCTGGGTTACCAGGTGGAGGTCAAGAGGGCAGATTCAGAGGACTGGTTAAAGTGCAATATGCCGAAAAATCTCCAGGACACAAAGTTTCTTGTCACTGGGCTCCTTGATAACACGGAGTATCAATTCCGTGTGATTGCTGTAAATAAGATTGGATTTAGTGAGCCAAGTGAAGTTCCTGGGAAGCATATGGCACAAGATATTTTAAGTATGTAAAATGCTTGGGTTTTTTTTTGGTGATAACAATTTAAATAATCTACTGTATATTTAGATGCGGGACAGTCTACATTTCTCTATTTTATTTTCCTGTAGTTGCTCCTGAGGCAGACCTTGATGCAGATCTTAGGAAAGCACTCGTATTGCGTGCTGGAGTCACATTGAGACTCTATGTACCAATTAGAGGCCGTCCTGCACCAAAGGCGACATGGAGCAAGGTCAATGCCAACTTGAAGGAGAGACAAGGTCTAATGATCAACACAACTGAGTGGGATACTTTTGTATACTGTGAAAACATCAACAGATATGATGCTGGCAAATATGTGCTAACTCTTGAAAACAGCAGTGGATCCAAGTCCTACACCATTGTTGTCAAAGTGTTAGGTATTATTTTAAATAATGTTTTTGATATTATTTTAACCTTAAAATAGCTTCATCATAAATGACTATTTAGCTGTATAAGTTATAATATTCCTCCCATATTATGTATTTAATCTTACTTAGATACACCTGGACCACCACTCAACCTGACTGTAAAAGAAACATCAAGAAATCACGCATCCATCACTTGGTTTCCTCCACTAATTGACGGTGGAAGTCCAGTGAAGAGCTATGTTGTGGAAAAACGTCTGGCAGAACGAAAAGCATGGACCTGTGTTGCTACTGAGTGCCCCAAAACATCTTTCAGAATTACTAACCTAGATGCTGGAAAAGCCTACTGTTTCAGAGTCTCAGCTGAAAATGTGTATGGTATTGGTGAAGGCTGTGAGACACCTGGACCAGTTAAAGCCTCAGGTTAGAGGTGTTATTATTTTGTACTAACCTGATCATTAATTAATGAAGTAATATGACTATGTTAAATAATGTGCCATAATGTTCAATTGCAGAGCAACCTGGACCAGTTACAGACTTCAAACCTGAACTGATCACCAAGAATTCTTGCACTCTTATTTGGAAGAAGCCAATCAGTGATGGTGGAAGCCATATTATTGCTTATGCATTGGAAATCAGTGAAGGCGAAGACAAATGGAAGCAGCTCATGAAGGCCAAACAACTGCAATACACAGTAAAGGACCTACAAGAAGGAAAAGAATACTCTTTCAGAGTTAATGCTTTTAATGAGTCTGCTGAAGGACCCATCACTGAATTGACTGTGATAGCTAAAGATCGAATTGGTATTTGTTTGATTATATTTATCACATTATAAAACACAAATACATTGATTTTAATAACATTCTTGGGGTTGTCTAGTATATTTACATTTGCACATTTATTCTGCAGTTCTCCCAGACTGTGACCTAAAGGGGTTGCCGGACTCTTGTTATGTGGCAAAGGAGGGAAGTACGGTTCGCCTCACCATCCCAATTTCTGGCATTCCTGCTCCTACAGTCCTGTGGAAGAAGGGTGGTGTTGCCTTGGGAGACAGCGGAAGAGTCTCTGTTGAATCCACAGTGACAAACACAACCTTGCTGATACATGACTGTCAGAGAGGTGATGCAGACAAGTACTGTCTCATTTTGAAAAACAGTGCAGGAACTAAGGAATCCACCATAGACATCAAGGTAGTTGGGAAGCCTGGAATTTGCACAGCACCCATCAAATTTGATGAAATTACAGCTGATGGAATTACTTTGGAATGGGGTCCACCAAAGGATGATGGTGGATCAGAAATTTCCAACTATATTTTAGAGAAGAGGCAGTCCACACATAACAAGTGGGTCACTGTTGCTTCAGCCATTCAGAAGAATACCATGAGAGTCACCAGACTCCATGAAGGAACAGAGTACCTATTCAGAGTATGTGCTGAAAACAAATATGGTGTTGGAGACTTCCTGCGATCTGATCCAGTGGTGGCTAAACATCCATTCAGTGAGTGTGCATAAAGAGCTTCAAGACTTCACACAAAATAAAAATATTACATAAATTAAGAAAATCTTCTATAAACCCCACTTGCCTCAAATTAGTAATAGCAACTTAAAAGCTGATAAGATAAAAATCAAGAAATAACTTGATATTTGAGTTGCTAATTAAAATCCTTTGTGTTAGGTGACTTCCATTTTTTGGTTTGAAATTACAATAGTATATTAAATTAGTTTAACTAAATGTGCACCAATATAAAACTCACGCAAAGTAATATTGAGCTTAAAAAGATAGCTTTAAAATAATATTTTAGGTAGGTGAGCTGAATTATGGACAATATTATGTTAAATGGTTTCATTTCTTTTTCCAAAGATGCACCAGAGGCTCCAGATCCACCACAGGTCTTGGCTATTCGCCACGAGTCTGCTATTGTATCATGGTCAGATCCAAAAGATACAGGAGGCTCTCCTGTTACAGGTTATTTTTTCCTTTCTGTAGTTTCTAATATATTTGTGTGTGTTCTGATCATGTAACAAAACATTTACCATGTTTTAAATTTTGATTTTAGGATACCATGTGGAATTCAAAGATAGGAACAGTTTATTATGGAAGAGAGCCAGCAAGACACCTCTGAGGGTCAAGGAATGTAGAGTGACTGGTTTAGTTGAGGGTCTTGAGTATGAATTCAGAGTTATGGCTATAAACATGGCTGGACTAGGAAAACCAAGCAAACCAACTGAAGCACTTGTTGCCCTTGATCCAATTGGTAACTTTGTGGTCTTTAAGATTATTATTGTTTTGCTTTTTTTTTACATTTACTGTGAAATTACACATAATTAATTGATTATACATCTAATTTTGTATTGCTGTTCTTTAGATCCTCCAGGCAAACCTGACGTAATCAGCATTACAAGGAACAGTGTAACACTCATTTGGACTGCGCCTGCATATAATGGAGGTCACAGACTGACCGGCTATATTGTTGAAAAATTAGAGCATCCAGGAAAGGTCTGGATGAAGGCTAACCATATCAATATCCAGACTTGTGCGTTCACAGTAACAGATTTGCAAGAAGGCTGCATGTATAATTTTAGAATTAGAGCAAAGAATGCAGCTGGTGCCATCAGTGCTCCTTCAGAGCAAACTGACACGCTTGTCTGCAAAGATGAATATGGTAGGTTTTATTAGCTGAATTTGATTTAGAGAACTTATACATCATTTATTCATTATTTAGAATGTACAGAAATGTATCTATAATCAATACTTTTTTTTTACAGAGCCTCCAACTATTACAATTGATCCTGAAATGAAGGATGGTGTCACTGTCAGGGCTGGAGAAACAATTGTGATTTCTGCATCAAGTATCCTTGGCAAACCTCCACCTACAGCTGTATGGTCTAAAGAAGGAAGAGAATTCAAGCCATCGGATGTTGTCCAGATTACAAGCACTCCCACATCTTCAACTCTGTCAATTAAATATGCCAGCATAAAGAACACTGGCGAGTATACAATTACTGCCAGCAACCCATTTGGTATTAAAGAAGAAAAAGTAAGAGTAAAAGTCCTAGATGTGCCTGGTCCACCTGGTCCTATTGAGATCAGCAGTGTCTCTGCTGAAAAATGTACACTGACATGGTTACCACCAGAAGAGGATGGAGGTTCTGCTATCAGATCATATACCCTTGAAAAGCGAGAAACTAGCCGCCTACTTTGGACGAAGCTTGCTGAAAATGTAATGGATTGCCGTTTTATAGCCTGCAAGTTGATTAAAGGCAATGAATATATCTTCCGTGTTTCAGCAGTCAATCAATATGGTACAGGTGATGCTGTCCAGTCTGGTCCAGTCAAAATGGTTGACAGCTTTGGTAAGTTTAAATTCATATGTGCCTGTATTAATTTCTTTTCATGACTTCTGTGATATTACATATATAATGTTATTTTTTGTCAGGACCGCCTGGACCACCATCAAAACCAGAAATTGATAATGTCAGCAGAACTGCTGTAACTATTTCCTGGAAGAGACCAGTGGTGGATGGAGGAAGTGATATTAGAGGGTATAGTGTTGAGAGAAAGGAGAGGAGAGGTATGAGATGGGTTAGAGCTTCAAAGAAGTCCATCTCCGATCTACGTTACAAAGTATCAGGCCTTACGGAAGGAGTTGAGTATGAGTTCCGTGTAACTGCTGAGAACAAAGCTGGTTTTGGAGAACCCAGTGAGCCATCCCAACCAGTGCTGACAAAGGACATTGCATGTAAGTAAACTAAACATTTATAAAATAATGTCCTGTGGTTTCAAACAAGTCTCACTTTTTCATTTACCTTTTAATATACTTTTATCATATTCAGATCCACCTGGACCTCCGTCCAACCCAAGAATAACTGATACCACCAAAACGACAGCAACATTTAACTGGGGAAGACCCTTTTATGATGGCGGACTTGATGTGACAGGATATATTGTTGAGCACAAAAAGGAAGGAGATGATGACTGGATTCAGGACACAACATCTCCCTTGAGAATCACTGAGTTTGTTGTTCCAAATCTCCAACCAGGTGGCACATATAATTTCAGAGTCAGTGCAATCAATTCAGAAGGATGTGGGGAACCCGCTGAAGTTGAGAAAATTGTGGAACTTGTTGACCGTGAAGAGATTCCTGACTTTGAACTTGATGCAGAACTGAGAAAAACACTTATTGTCCGATCAGGTGCCTCCATCCGCATATTTGTACCAATTAAGGGCCGTCCAACTCCTGAAGTTACATGGATAAAAGATAATGTTGCTCTCAAAGGTAGAGCTCACATTGACAGTACTGAGTCATACACTCTAGTGGTCATCCCTGAGTGTACAAGATATGATGCTGGAAAATACATTTTGACATTAGAAAATGTTGCTGGAAAGAAGACAGGATTTGTCAATGTCAGAGTCATGGACACACCTGGGCCTCCAGTCAATCTGAAACCACGAGAAGTCACGAAAAACAGCATCACACTTCAGTGGGAAATTCCAATTATTGATGGTGGATCAAAGATTATAAATTACATAATTGAGAAGCGTGATGCAACTAGAAAGGCCTTCACAACAATCAATACAAATTGGCAGAAATGTTCATATAAAGTTGAAGATTTAGAAGAGGGAGCTGAATATTACTTCAGAGTTTTTGCTGAAAATGAACAAGGTATTGGTGAGGCAGCAGAGACACCTGAACCTATCAGAGCTTCTCAGGCTCCATCTTCACCAGACAATTTAGTAGTTACAGATGTGACAAATGATACAGCAACTCTTGCATGGACAAAACCAATTCATGATGGTGGCAGTAGAATCACTGGCTATGTGATTGAGGCTCAGAAGAAGGATTCTGATCAATGGCTACATGTCACCACAATAAAGTCTTTAGACTATACTGTAACAGACTTAACAGAAAATGCACAATACACTTTCCGTATATTTGCTGTGAACAGCTCAGGTAGAAGCGAACCTCGTGAAAGCCGGCCAGTTGAAATAAAGGAGCAGGCTACAGCACCAGGATTTGACCTCAGATCTGTCTATCAGAAGTTGGTAGTAGCCAAAGCAGGTGACAATGTAAAGGTTGAGATCCCTGTTTTTGGTCGTCCAAGACCATCTGTTGTCTGGAAGAAAGAAGATCAGGAAATTAAACAAACACAAAGAATCAACATTGACAACACAACAACCTCAACAATTCTTAACATACGAGAAATCAAGAGAAAAGATGGAGGACAGTATTCAATGACAGGGAAGAATATACTAGGAACAGTGACAGAAACCATTACTGTACAAGTCCATGATATACCAGGTCCTCCAACTGGACCAATTAAAGTGGATGAAGTGTCATGTGACTATGTACTTATATCATGGGATGCACCAGAGAATGATGGAGGAGTTCCTATCAATAATTATATTGTCGAGATGAGAGAGACAACTGGCACATCTTGGGTTGAGTTAACAGCTACTGTCATTCGCACAACATTCAAAGCTGCTCGTCTAACAACAGGAATTGAATATCAGTTCCGTGTAAAAGCTCAGAACAGATATGGTGTTGGTCCATACATAACATCTGAACCTGTTGTTGCTGCTTATCCATTTGAGGTACCAGGCCAGCCAGGTATTCCACAAGTTGTTGCTTTCACAAAAGATTCTATTACAATTAGCTGGAATGAACCTTCCACAGATGGGGGAAGCCCAATTTTGGGATATCATATTGAGAGGAAAGAGAAAAACAGTATCCTGTGGCAGAGAATCAGCAAAGCCCTTGTAGTTGGTAACATTTTTAAGTCATCTGGTCTAATGGATGCTATTGCATATGAATTCCGTGTTATTGCTGAAAACATGGCTGGTCTTAGCAAGCCAAGCAAGGCTTCTGAGATGGCATTTGCACTTGATCCAGTGGACCCTCCCAGTCAACCAGTGGCACGTAATATAACTAGGCATGAAGTTACCCTTCAGTGGATGAAGCCACAGAGTGATGGTGGTTTCCCAATCACTGGGTACACTGTGGAAAAGAGAGAACTGCCAAATGGTCGCTGGCTCAAAGCAAACTTTAGTAATATTCTTGAGACAAGCTTCACTGTAAGTGGACTGACAGAAAATTCTTCATATGAATTTCGTGTCCTTGCAAGAAATTCAGCTGGATCTGTCAGCAAGCCCTCAAAACCCTCAGAAGTCATAATCTGCAGAGATGATATTGAGGAGCCAAAGCTTGATGTTGATGCAAGCTTTAGTAGTATTGTGGTCGTGAAGGCAGGTGATGTCTTTAAACTAGATGCAAATGTTACTGGCAGACCAATACCATCTTTGGCATGGACAAAAGATGGGAAAGAACTTGAAGACACAGGAAAAATAGAGATAAAAACTGCAGATTTCTATACATGTTTAATCAACAAAGATTCATCACGAAGAGATGGTGGTGCATTTACTGTAACTGCGAGCAACCCTGGAGGATTTGCCAAATTTGTTTTCAATGTTAAGGTCCTTGATAGGCCTGGGCCTCCTGAAGGACCCCTTCATGTTACAGACATGACAACAGAAAAATGTATTCTGTCTTGGTTACCACCACTTGAAGATGGAGGAGCAAAGATTGAGTATTATATAATTCAGAGACGTGAAACGAGCAGACTTGCATGGACAAATGTAGCCACAGATTTACAAGTCAACCGTTATAAAGTTACCAAATTGCTAAAAGGAAATGAATATGTCTTCAGAGTTATGGCTGTGAATAAATATGGAGTTGGTGAGCCCCTTGAGTCAGAACCTGCAGTTGCCACCAACCCATATGTACCCTCTGATCCACCACAGGCTCCTGAAGTAACAACAATTACAAAGGACTCCATGGTGGTTTGCTGGGGACATCCTGAAAACAATGGAGGGAGTGCCATTAATACATACATAATTGAAAGAAGGGATAAAACTGGCCTCCGGTGGGTCAAATGCAATAAAAGGTCAGTAACTGATTTGCGCTTTAAAGTGTCTGGACTTACACCAGGTCATGAATATGAATTCAGGATCCTTGCTGAAAATGCTGCTGGTTTAAGTGCTCCAAGCCCTTCAAGTCCTTTTTATAAGGCATGTGACACAATATTCCAGCCTGGACCTCCAGGGAATCCAAGAATTTTGGATACAACAAAGTCATCCATTACTATTGCTTGGAACAAACCGGTTTATGATGGTGGTTCAGACATTACAGGGTATATTGTAGAAACCTGCCTACCCGAGGAAGATGAATGGACAGTTGTCACACCAAAGGAGGGTCTTATAGGAACATCATTTACTATAACTAATTTAAAAGAAAACCAAGAATATAAGATCAACATTTCTGCCCTGAACTGTGAGGGAGTTGGACAACCTGCATCAGTACCAGGTTCACCAAAAGCAGAAGACAGATATATTACACCTGAAATTGAGCTGGATTCAGATCTTCGAAAGGTGGTGAACATTAGAGCTTGCAGCACCCTGAGACTCTTTGTACCAATTAAAGGAAGACCTGCACCAGAAGCTAAATGGTCCAGGGAGAATGGTGAACCTCTTGATAAAGCATCTATTGAGACTACAACATCATTCACATCACTTGTTATTGAGAACGTTAACAGGTTTGACAGTGGAAAGTATTTGCTAACTGTTGAAAACAGCTCTGGGAGTAAAACAGCATTTGTGAATGTCAGGGTGCTTGACACTCCAGGGGCACCACAAAATCTCACTATTAAGGAAATCACAAAAGATTCTATCTCACTGATCTGGGATCCTCCAATTATTGATGGTGGATCACGAGTCAGGCATTACCTTGTAGAAAAACGTGAATCCACAAGAAAGGCATATTCCATTGTAAATGCTTCCTGCCCCAAAACAAGCTGGAGAATTGGTGACCTGCAGGAGGGAAGTTTGTATTTCTTCAGAATCTTGGCTGAAAATGAATATGGTGTTGGCCTCCCAGTGGAAACTGCTGAGCCAGTCAAGATATCTGAAAAGCCTTTACCTCCTGGCAAGGTGACTCTTAAAGAGGTAACTGGCAGCAGTGTAACTCTGTCCTGGGAGAAGCCAGATCATGATGGAGGAAGCAGGATTACAGGATATATTGTGGAAATGCAAGGAAAGGGCAGTGACAAATGGACTCAGGTCATGACTGTTAAGGTAACAGAGGCAGTTATTGCTGGTCTCACTCAAGGTGAAGAGTACTCGTTCCGTATATCAGCAACAAATGAAAAAGGGACTAGTGATCCTCGTCTACTCAATGTGCCTGTTGTTGCGAAGGATCTTGTCATCACACCTGCATTTAAGCTCTTATTTAATACGTTCAGTGTGCTGGCAGGCGATGACCTCAAGATAGATGTACCTTATGTTGCTCAGCCCAAGGCAGCAGTTACTTGGTTAAAAGATGACACAGTTGTCAAAGAGACAACACGGGTAAATTCTGAAGTTACTGACAGTCATCTATACCTTATAATCAAGGAAGCAACACGGGATGATGTGGGTAAATATACTATCAAGATTACAAACTCAGCTGGAGAAGCTACAGCTGACATCACTGTTGTTGTACTTGATAAACCTGGTCCTCCGACTGGACCTATCAAATTAGATGAAGTAACTGCAGACAGTGTGATACTGTCATGGCAACCACCAGAGTATGAAGGTGGTTGTGCAATTAATAATTATATTGTGGAAAAGAGAGACACATCCACCACAAACTGGCAGATTGTGTCAGCTACAGTTGCTAGAACAACCACCAAAGCTGCAAGACTGAAAACCGGCTGTGAGTATCAATTCAGGATTGCAGCTGAAAATAGATATGGTAAGAGCTCATTTCTGCTGTCTGAGCCTGTAATTGCACAATATCCATTTGAGGTGCCAAGGGCACCAGGGACTCCCACTGTTCAGTCTGCTACCAAAGAAGCTATGATAATAATTTGGAACACACCTAGCAGTGATGGTGGAAGCAAGATTATTGGCTATCATCTTGAGAGTAAGGAAAGAAATAGCCTCCTGTGGGTGAAACAAAATAAAACCATCATTCCAGACACAAGATTCAAGGTTAGTGATCTTGAAGAAGGAATAGAATATGAGTTCAGGGTTTATGCTGAGAATATTGTTGGACTGAGCAAAGCCAGCAAAGTGTCAGAAATACAGGTGGCAAGAGATCCCTGTGACCCTCCAGGCAAACCAGAAGCAGTAATTGTCACTAGAAGCTCTATAACACTACGATGGACTGCGCCAGAGTTTGACGGTGGCAGCCGAATAACTGGCTATGTAGTTGAGAAAAAAGAATTGCCTCATGGTCGCTGGATGAAGGCTAGTTTCACTAATATCATAGAAACTGAGTTTGTTGTCAGTGGCTTGGTGGAAGAACAACAATATGAATTCCGTGTTATTGCAAAAAATGCAGCTGGTGTATATAGTGTACCATCATCCAGTACTGGTTCAATAACTGCAAAGGATGAAGTAGAGCCACCTATGATAGACTTGGATGCTAAATATTCTCAAACCATTATTGTTAATGCCGGAGAATCATTTAAGATTGATGCAGGAATATCTGGCAAGCCTATACCATCAGTCCACTGGATAAAAAATGGCGAGGAACTTGCTAATACAGCTAGACTTGAGATTAAAAATACTGACTTCACAGCTTCTTTAAGTGTAAAAGAAGCTATTCGTGTTGATGGAGGCCAGTACACGCTGCTTTTGAAAAATGTTGGTGGTGAGAAATCCATAAATATCAACATCAAAGTTCTAGACAGGCCTGGACCACCAGAAGGGCCTATTTCTATATATGGGGTTACAAGTGAGAAATGTTGCATAGCATGGAAGACACCTTTACATGACGGTGGTGCTGAAGTATCTCATTATATTGTTGAAAGAAGGGAGACCAGCCGATTAGTTTGGACTGTTGTGGAATCTAAGGTGCAAACCCTCAGTCTGAAGATTACCAAGCTCCTTCCTGGAAATGAATACATTTTCAGAGTGATCCCTGTCAATAAATATGGAATTGGTGAACCTCTGGAATCTGATCCAGTCATTGCCAAAAATCCATTTATCACACCCGATCCACCAACTGGGGTGGACATATCCAATATAACAAAGGACTCCATGGTTGTTACTTGGGAAAGACCCATTAATGATGGAGGTAACGCAATTATAGGATATATAGTTGAAAAGAGGGACAAAGAAGGTGTAAGATGGACAAGATGCAATAAGCGTTTAGTTAGTGAACTGCGCTTTAGAGTGACAGGCCTTCTTGAAAACCGCAGTTATGAATTCCGTGTCTCTGCTGAGAATGCAGCTGGAATTGGTAAACCAAGTGCACCTACTGTATACTTCAAAGCTTTGGATGCAGTCTTCAGGCCAGGTCCACCAAACAACCCTAGGGTTATTGATATCTCAAGGTCATCTGTTGTACTACATTGGAGCAAACCTATTTATGATGGTGGATGTGAGATTCAAGGTTATATAGTTGAAGTCTGCGAAGGCATATCTGATGAGTGGACAATGTGCACACCTCCCACAGGAATCCCAGAAACAAGATTTAAAGTTCAAAAACTGCTGGAAAAACATGAATACAAATTCAGAATTTGTGCAATAAATAAGGTTGGAGTTGGAGAACATGCAGATATCAAAGAATCCATTCTTACGGAAGACAAACTGGAGGCACCAGATATTGATCTTGATGCTGACTTAAGAAAAATGATCACTGTTAGAGCTGGAGGAGCCCTTAGATTGTTTGTTCCAATCAGAGGCCGGCCAGCTCCTGAGGTCAAATGGGGAAAAGCCGAAGGTGAAATTAATGAGACAGCACAGATTGACATCACAAGCAGTTATACTTCGCTTGTAATTGAAAACATGAACAGATTTGACAGTGGAAAATACACCTTGTCTTTGGAAAATGCAAGTGGTACCAAATCGGCATTTATTAGCGTCAGAGTACTGGATACCCCTGATGCACCTGCAAACTTCCACGTGAAAGAAATAACAAAGAATTCAGTTACTCTCACATGGGAGCCACCTTTGCTGGATGGTGGAGCTAAAATAAAAAATTACATTGTTGAAAAGCGTGAAAGTACAAGGAAGGTATACTCTACTGTTGCTTCCTGCAACAAGATGACATATAAGATTGAGCAGCTTGAAGAAGGTGCCAACTACTTCTTTAGAGTTCTTGCTGAAAATGAGTATGGAATTGGATTACCTGCTAAAACACTAGAACCACTAAAAATCTCAGAAGTTCCACAACCTCCTGGAAAAATCTCTGTAGTGGATGTTACACGCAAGAGCATATCTCTGTCCTGGGAAAAACCAGAACATGATGGAGGTAGCAGAATCACCCACTATGAAGTTGAGATGCAAGCAAAAGACAGTGAAAAATGGTCTCTGTGTGCACAAGTTAAATCTCTTGATACCACTGTTACCAATTTGGTCCAAGGTGCAGAGTACAATTTTAGGGTAATTGCAGTTAATGACAAAGGAAAGAGTGATCCCAGACATCTAGCACACCCTGTTCTTGCAAAAGACCTTGTAATTGAGCCATCTGTAAGAACAAAACTTAGCACATACAGTGTACAAGTTGGCCATGACTTAAAAATTGAAGCATATATTACTGGTCATCCAAAGCCAACCATCACCTGGACTAAAGAAGGTGCAGAGCTGAAACAGACCACAAGAGTTAATGTTGCAAACACAGCCAACAATACAACATTATCAATTAAAGATGCAGTAAGAGATGATGGTGGTATGTACAACATTACAGTAGCTAATGTTCTAGGACAAAAGGAGGCCACTGTTGAAATCATTATACTTGATAAACCTGGTCCACCAACAGGGCCAGTGAGGATAGATGAAATAAGTGCAGAAAGTATTACACTGTCATGGGATCCTCCAACCTACACAGGAGGATGCCAAATTTCAAATTATATTGTGCAAAAAAGAGATACTACCACAACTAACTGGGCAGTTGTTTCAGCTACAGTTGCAAGAACTACACTAAAAGTTGGAAATTTGAAAACTGGAGCTGAGTACCAGTTCAGAATCATTGCAGAAAATAGATATGGTAAAAGCTATGCTATTGACTCAGAGCCAGTTGTTGCTCAGTATCCATTCAAGGAGCCAGGGCCCCCTGGAACACCATATGTGTCTTCCTTCACAAAAGAATCCATGGTGGTTGAATGGCACAAACCAGTTTCAGATGGTGGCAGTGCTATTCTTGGATACCATCTTGAAAGAAAAGAAAAGAACAGTATTCTCTGGACAAAAATAAATAAAATGCTTATTCAAGATACCCGATTTAAAACATCTCCTTTGGAGGAAGGCATAGAATATGAGTTCAGAGTTTCCGCTGAAAATATAGTTGGAATAGGTAATTGCAGCAAAGTTTCTGAAGGTTGTGTGGCCCGTGATCCATGTGATCCTCCTGGCACACCTGTGCCAGTAATTGTGACAAGGCACTCAGTAATGCTGAAATGGACACCACCAGAATATGATGGAGGCAGTCTGGTCACTGGATATGTTGTGGAGAAACGGGACCTCCCAGACGGCCGTTGGATGAAAGCAAGCTTTACAAACATCCTTGAAACTGAATTTATAGTCACAGGTCTGATAGAAGACTCAAAATATGACTTCAGAGTCATTGCTAGAAATGGTGCTGGATCAGTTAGCAAGCCTTCTGCATGCACAGGGCCAATCACAGCTAAAGATGAGGTTGAGCCTCCAACATATGAGATTGACTCACAATACAGTCAAGTAATGATAGTAAATGCTGGAGATACATTTGTACTGCAAGCATCTGTATTGGGGAAACCAGTTCCAACAATGCAGTGGTTCAAAGGTGATGTGGAAGTTGAAAATTCTGCAAGAGCTGAGACCAAAAACACAGACTTCAAAGCAGTCCTTGTTATCAAAGATGCTATTAGAGTCGATGGAGGACAGTACACTTTGCAGCTTACCAATGTTGGAGGGACTAAATCTGTGCCCTTTAATGTAAGAGTTCTTGATAGACCTGGGCCACCAGAAGGACCTATCACAGTTTCAAATGTAACAAGTGAGAAGTGCTCCTTGTCATGGCTTCCTCCTGTACATGATGGTGGTAGCAGTATTTCTCATTATATCATTGAAAAAAGAGAAACCAGCCGTCTTACTTGGACTGTAGTGTCTAGTGACTGTGTAGCATCCATGTTCAAGGTCACTAAGCTTTTAAAAGGAAATGAATACATATTCCGTGTCATGGCTGTTAACAAATATGGTGTTGGTGAACCTTTAGAATCTGTACCAGTAATAATGAGAAATCCATTTGTTCCTCCTGGACCACCTAGAGAACTAGAAGTAACAAATATTTCAAGAGATTCTATGACTGTATGCTGGACTCGCCCAGAGACTGATGGTGGAAGTGAGATTGTTGGGTACATTGTAGAAAAGAGAGACAGAGCTGGAGTCAGATGGACAAAATGTAACAAACGCAGAATTACAGACCTTCGCTTCAGAGTTACCGGTCTCACAGAGGACCATGAATATGAATTCAGGCTATCTGCAGAAAACGCTGCAGGAATCGGTCAACCGAGTCCACCAACTCTGTATTACAAAGCATGTGACCCGACATTTAAACCTGCTCCACCAACTAATGCACATTTTACTGACACCACAAAGGACTCAGTCACTATTGAATGGAGTAGACCAATATATGATGGTGGCTTAGACATCCAGGGCTATGTTGTAGAGATCTGCAAAGCTGATGAAGAGGAATGGCTAACATGTACTCCACCTACTGGATTAAATTATACTAAATTCACAATTTCCAAACTCATCGAACATCAAGAATACAAGGTTCGAATATGTGCTCTTAATAAGCTAGGTGTTAGCGAGCCATTCACCATTCCTGGTACAGTAAAGCCTGTTGATCAGATGGAACCTCCTGAAATTGAAATTGATTCTGAGTTAAGAAAGGGCATTGTTGTTCGTGCTGGAGGAAGCATGAGAATTAGCATTCCCTTCAAAGGCCGTCCCACTCCAGAGATAAACTGGACTAAGGATGGTGGTGATCTCCCAAGTAAAGCTCAAATTGAAAAGGGGCTTAATTATACCCAGCTCTCAATTGACATATGTGATAGGAATGATGCAGGAAAATATACTCTGACTCTAGAGAACAGCAGTGGTACCAAGTCAGCATTTGTTTCAGTGAAAGTACTGGATACACCAGGTGCTCCACTAAACCTAACTGTTAAAGATATCACAAGAAATTATTTAACTCTTGTTTGGGAGCCTCCACTTATTGATGGTGGGGCGAAGATAAAGAATTATATTGTGGACAAACGTGAATCAACTAAACCTGCCTTCTCTAATATTACTACAAAATGCACCAAAACTAGCTTACGTGTTGGTGATCTCAATGAAGGTGGCATTTATTACTTCAGAGTCATGGCTGAGAATGAATTTGGAATTGGTCTACCTGTAGAAACAGAAGAATCTGTGAAAACCGCAGATCCTCCTCTATCTGTGGGTAAGGTCACATTGACTGATGTGACTAAATCTTCTGCATCACTGTCATGGGAGAAACCAGATCATGATGGTGGTAGTAGGATTCTTGGATATTATATTGAAATGCAACCAAAAGGATCAGAAGACTGGGTAGTAGCAACTACTACAAAAACCTGTGAAGGAACAGTTACAGGACTTAGCGCTGGCCGAGAATACTTCTTCAGAGTGTTGGCCTACAATGATAAAGGAAAGAGTGATCCAAGGCCACTAGCAGCTCCAGTTATAGCTAATGATATAACAATTGAACCAGCCCTCAAATTGAATTTCAACACATATAGTGTGCAATATGGTGGAGAGCTGAAAGTAGAAATTCAAGTAAAAGGCCGTCCTACACCAAAGGTCACATGGACTAAAGATGGCCACTCATTAAAAGAGACAACTAGATTAAATGTATCAAGCACAGCAACATCAACCGTTCTTAGCATCAAAGACGCTAACAGAGAGGATGCTGGCAAATATATAGTAACAGCTATAAACAATGTAGGATCAGTCTCAGAGGAAATTGGCATAATCATCTTAGACAAGCCTGGTCCGCCTGTTGGCCCAGTTAAAATTGATGAAGTAAGTTCCAACTATGTAATAATTTCATGGGAACCACCTGTGTACACTGGTGGTTGTCAGATAAACAATTACATTGTGGAGAAACGAGACACAACTACCACAGCCTGGCAGATTGTATCAGCAACCATTGCACGTACAACAATCAAAATCTCTAAGCTGAAAACTGGCTCAGAGTATCAGTTTAGAGTGTTTGCTGAAAACAGATATGGAAAGAGTCCATCTTTAGACTCAGCACCTGTTGTTGTTACCTATCCTTTCAGTGAACCTGCTGCTCCTGGTACACCATTTGTGTCCTCTGTGACAAAAGATCACATGACAGTTGAATGGAAGCCACCTAGCAATAATGGAGGTAGCCCTATTCTTGGGTATCACATTGAGCGCAAAGAGAAAAACAGCATTCTCTGGACAAAACTTAACACACTTCTTGTTACTGATGCACGATTCAAAACAAATGGTCTTGAGGAGGGCATTGAGTATGAATATAGAGTATTTGCTGAAAATATTGCAGGAATAGGTCCATCTAGCAAAGTTTCTGAAAGTGTTGTGGCACATGATCCATGTGATCCACCTGGAACTCCAGAGGCTATTGTTATCACAAGAAACCTTGTCACACTTCAATGGACTAGGCCTCAATATGATGGAGGCAGTGTAGTCACAGGCTATATTGTTGAGAGGAAAAAGCTACCTGATGGTCGTTGGATGAAGGCTAGCTTTACAAATATAATTGACACTCAATTTACAATTACAGAATTGACAGAAGGAGACCGTTACGAATTCAGAGTAATTGCAAGAAATGCAGCTAGTATTTTAAGTGAGCCTTCTGAAAGCACTGGACCAATTACTGCACAGGACGAGATTGAAGCACCTTCAGTTTCCATGGATTCAAAATTCAAGGACATCATTATTGTGAATGCTGGTGAGACATTTACTATTGATGCTGATATTGCAGGCAAACCACTCCCAGATATAAAGTGGCTAAAGGATGGAAAAGAAATTGACAGTGCCACTCCAAGAATGGAAATTAAATCCACTATTACACATACTGTTTTAACCGTCAAAGATTGCATAAGGGTAGATGGTGGACATTTTGTCCTAAGCCTCAGCAATGTTGGTGGAACAAAACAGGTCCCTGTAAACGTCAAGGTTCTGGATAGACCTGGTCCACCTGATGGGCCTCTGAAGGTAACTGGTGTCAAAGCTGATAAATGTTATCTACACTGGAGCCATCCAACACATGATGGTGGAGCTGGAATTTTGCATTACATTATTGAAAAGAGGGAAACAAGCAGACTGTCTTGGACTATGGTAGAACCCAGAATTCAAGCTATCAGTTATAAAGTCACCAAGCTCTTGCCAGGTAATGAGTACATCTTTAGAGTCATGGCAGTAAATAAGTATGGCATTGGCGAGCCACTTGAATCTGAACCAGTTATTGCAAGAAATCCTTTTAAGACTCCTGGCCCACCTTCAACTCCAGAAGCAAGTGCAATCACTAGAGACTCAATGGTTCTCACATGGGACCGTCCAGAGGATGATGGTGGTTCACAAATTGAGGGTTATATCCTGGAGAAGCGTGATAAAGAAGGTATCCGATGGACAAAGTGTAACAGGAAAAGACTAACTGATCTGCGTTTCAGAGTCAGTGGATTGACAGACGGACACTCGTATGAATTCAGAGTCTCTGCTGAAAATGCTGCAGGTGTTGGCACACCAAGTGAACCATCTGAATTTTACAAAGCCTGTGATGCAACCTATCCTCCTGGCCCACCAAACAATCCCAAAGTGATAGACTATTCAAGTACAACTGTTTCCCTTGCATGGAGTAGGCCTATTTATGATGGTGGTGCACCAATATCTGGATATATTGTTGAAATGAAAGAAGCCTTTGATGATGAATGGAAACTATGTACACCAAGCGCTGGTGCACAAACAACTCACTTTACAGTGAAAAACCTGAAGGAAAATGCAGAATATAACTTCCGTATTTGTGCCATTAATATTGAAGGTGCTGGAGATCATGTTGATGTTCCAGGTTCCGTAATTGCTGCTGAGAAACTTGAAGCCCCAGAAGTAGAATTAGATGCTGATCTAAGAAAAATTGTAACTGTTCGTGCAAGTGCAACACTACACTTGTTTGTTACCATCAGGGGAAGACCTGAGCCTGAAGTTAAATGGACAAAGGCTGAGGGTCCCCTAACAGAGCGTGCCCAAATTGAAGTCACAAGCTCTTACACCATGCTTGTTATTGACAATGTTGACAGATTTGACACTGGCAAATATGTTTTAACTCTTGAAAACAACAGTGGCACCAAATCTGCATTCATAAATGTCAGAGTACTAGACTCTCCAAGTGCTCCTGTGAACTTTGTCGTTAAAGATATCAAGAGAAACTCAGTCCAGCTGCAGTGGGACCCTCCACATATTGATGGCGGTGCCAAGATCACTCATTACATTGTGGAAAAACGTGAATCTAAAAGAATGGCATTTACATCTGTGACAAATAACTGTGTCAGAAATTCATTCAGGGTTGATGATCTCCAGGAGGGAGGTATTTATCACTTCCGTGTACTTGCAGTGAATGAACATGGTGTTGGCTTGCCAGCAACCACCTCAGAGCCGGTCAAAGTGTCCCAAGCACCTCTGCCACCAGGAAAGGTTATGCTTGTTGATGTAACTCGGCACAGTGTAAGTCTTTCATGGGAAAAGCCAGACCATGATGGTGGTAGCAAGATAACAGCATACATAGTGGAGATGTTGACTAAAGGATCAGATAAATGGAATATATGCGCAACAGTAAAGATGACTGAAGCTATAATTGAAGGACTTACAACAGGAGAAGAATATTCATTTAGAATCTCTGCCATAAACGACAAAGGAAAGAGTGATCCTAAACCCCTGGGAGCACCTGTGGTTGCCAAGGATATCACTATTGAACCTGTTATTGACTTGCTATTTAACACATACAGTATTAAATCTGGAGAAGATCTCAGAATTGATGTTCCATTTAGAGGCAGACCACACCCAGAAGTGACATGGAAGAAGGATGGCCACAGCCTGAAACAAACAACCAGAGTAAATGTTCTTACATCCAAAATGTCTTCAAAAATTGTAATCAAAGATGCAACAAGGGAAGATGCTGGAAAATATGAAATCACACTGACTAATTCAGTTGGTGTGAAATCAGCTGAAATTACAGTTATTATTCTTGACAAACCAGGTCCTCCAATTGCAATCAGAGTAGATGAAGTAAGTGCAGATTACATTTCATTATCATGGGATCCTCCAGTTTATGATGGTGGGTGTCAAATCAATAATTATGTTGTTGAGAAGAGAGATACGACCACTACAACATGGCAAATTGTTTCAGCTACAGTGGCAAGGACATCAATTAAAATATCCCATTTGACACAGGGTACTGAATATCAATTCCGTATTGCTGCTGAAAACCGTTATGGCAAGAGCCATGCTGTTGACTCTGCACCGATTGTTGCACAATACTCTTTCACACCACCTGGCCCTCCAAATGAACTTCATGTTACTCATGCTACAAAGTCAGGCATGTTGGTTACATGGAAAAAACCATCCAGTGATGGTGGAAGTCCAGTTATTGGATATCACTTGGAATGCAAGAGTCAAAGCAGCATTCTATGGACAAAGATCACTAGGAGTCTTGTTTCTGATACACAGTTTAAAGTAACTGGTCTTGAAGAGGGTCTTCTCTATCAATACAGAGTGTATGCAGAAAATATTGCAGGAATTGGACCTTGCACAAAAGCCTGTGAGCCTGTTGCTGCAAGAGATCCATGTGATCCCCCAGGTCAGCCAGTTGTTACTAACATTACAAGAACTTCTGTTTCTCTTTCCTGGGCAAAACCTGAAAATGATGGTGGTGCCAAGGTGACTGGTTACATTGTAGAGCGACGAGAACTCCCAGATGGCCGTTGGTTGAAATGTAATTTCACCAGTCTCCAAGAAACATTCTTTGATGTGACTGGCCTGATTGAAGATCAAAGATATGATTTCCATGTAATTACAAAGAATGCAGCCGGTTTACTTAGTCAGCCTTCAGAGTGTACAGGCCCTGTTACAGTGAAAGATGATGTTGACCCACCACGCATTACAATTGAGGAAAATCTCAGACAACTAGTTGTAGTCAAAGCAGGAGATATACTAAGACTTGATGCTGAAATTTCTGGGCGCCCAGCTCCTGTTATTTCATGGACAAAGGATGGAAAAGAAATTGATTCTAAAGCAAGAGTTGAAATTTCTTCAACATTAACAGCCACAACACTAATTGTTAGAGACACCATCAGAAGAGACTCTGGACAGTATGTTCTCACAGTACAGAATGTTGCTGGTACCAGATCTTTGGCAGTGAACTGCAAAGTCCTTGATAGACCTGGCCCATCATCTGGACCATTGGAAGTAACTGGTTTGACAGCAGAAAAATGCACATTAACTTGGGGACCACCCCAAGAAAATGGTGGTGCTGAAATTCAACATTACATTGTTGAGAAGCGTGAAACAAGCCGTCTTGCCTGGACATTAGTCTACGCAGACATGAAGGCCACAACATGCAAAGTTACAAAACTGCTTAAGGGCAATGAATACATTTTCAGAGTTCTGGGAGTAAATAAATATGGAACAGGGGAAGCTCTGGAGAGTGATCCCGTTAAGGCCCTAGATCCCTTTACAGTGCCTGCTGCACCAACAAATGTTGAAGTCACAAGTGTTACAGGTGAAGCTATGACAATCTGCTGGGAAAGGCCTGTTTCTGATGGTGGAAATAGCATTAGTGGCTATGTAATAGAAAAACGTGAAAAATCAGGTCTTCGCTGGGTTCGTGTCAACAAAAAGCCTGTTTATGACTTGAGGGTCAAAGCCTCCAATCTCCGTGAAGGATGTGAATATGAATACCGTGTCTATGCAGAGAATGCTGCAGGTTTGAGTGCACCAAGTCTACCTTGCCCATTGACAAAGGCAGAGGATCCATTATTCTTGCCATCTCCACCAGGGAAACCAAAGGTAATCGATTCTACCAAGTCCACAGTAACACTCACTTGGAACAAGCCATTGTTTGATGGTGGTTCTCCAGTCACAGGATACTCAGTTGAATATAGGAAAACCAATGATGAAGACTGGATTGTTGGGGTGCAGCACACTAATACCACTGAGTTTACAGTTGTAGGGCTGACATCAGGAGAAGAATATGTCTTTGTGGTTAGGTCAATTAATAAAATTGGTCCAAGTGAGCCAAGCCCTGAGACTGATCCACAGGTAGCAAGGGACAGAGAAGATGAGCCTGTTTTCCTCATCAGTAATGAAATGCGAAAAACACTGATTGTCAAAGATGGCAGCTCATTCACCCTAAGAGTTCCTTTCAAGGGGAAGCCTGTGCCAAATGTAATGTGGAACAAGCCTGATGTTGATCTTAGAGTCCGGGCGACAATTGATACCACAGATACTTGCACGTCTGTTACAATTGAGCAAGCTACAAGAAATGACTCAGGCAAGTACACAGTGACTCTACAAAATGTCGCTGGAACAGCCACATTAACACTGAATGTAAAAGTGCTTGATTCACCTGGACCACCTGCCAGTGTTTCAGTTAAGGAAGTGACCAAAAACTCTGCAACAATAACATGGGACACACCAGAAAATGAAGGTGGGGCTCCTGTAAAGAACTACCTTGTTGATCTGCGTGAGGCAAGCAAAAAAGGATGGACAAGAGTCACAGAAAGTTGTCCCAGACTTACCTTCAAATTAACTGAGCTTCAAGAGGGAGGTGTTTATTATTTCAGAGTTACCGGTGAAAATGAATATGGAATTGGAGTACCCCTTGAAACTAAAGAGGGAACTAAGATTACAGGTATATTATAATTACCTATTGAATGACTTGCTAAAATAATTGTGTTAAATATGGATTTTAATGTATGTAACTCTGACATAACTAACTCTTGCATAAACATTAATTGCAGAGAAACCAAGTCCACCAGCAAAGCTTGGAGTAACTGATGTTACAAAAGATACTGTCTCTTTAGCTTGGAGTAAACCTGAACATGATGGAGGTAGTAGAATTACCAATTATCAGGTGGATGCTCTGGAGAAAGGACAACAGAAATGGATAAAATGTGGTGTCACCAAATCGACTCACTTTGTTGTCTGTGGGTTAAGAGAGAATGGTGAATACTTCTTTAGAGTCCGTGCTGAAAATCATGCTGGACTTAGTGACCCTAAAGACATGGTTCTGCCTGTTCTTGTTAAAGATCAACTAGGTAAGTACTTTCACCTGTTTGTAACTAATATGTTGATGTAACAACATTTTTATATGTCAGTTCATTATGATAATTAACTTTATGTTTTTGCTCTCTGCTATCAACAGAGGCGCCTGAAATCAACACGAAGAACTTTCAACACAATACAGTTTATGTACAGGCAGGGTCAAATCTTAAAGTAGAGATCCCACTTACTGGTAAACCTTTACCAAAGGTATCACTCTCAAAGGATGATCAGGTTCTGAAATCAACCATGAGGTTCAATTCTGAAGTAACACCTGACTGCCTTGTCATCACCCTGCGTGACAGTGTTGCTCATGATGCAGGCAGATATGACATTACAGCCTCAAATTCAAGTGGAACCACCAAGTCCTTTATCAATGTTGTTGTCCTGGACAGACCAAGTCCACCTGTTGGTCCAGTTGAAATGTTTGATATCACAGAGGACAGTGTAAGTCTGAAATGGCTTCCTCCTGCATATGATGGTGGCAGCCCAATCACCAACTATATTGTTCTAAAACGTGAAACAACAACAGCAAACTGGGTCGAAATTTCATCTGCAGTTGCAAGGTGCATGATTAAGGTTATGAAACTAACTACTGGAGTTGAGTATCAGTTCAGAATTAGGGCTGAAAATCGCTTTGGCATCAGTGATCACATCGATTCTCCAACTGTCACAGTCAGTCTGCCATATAGTAAGTAACATACCTTTTGTTGTATTCATTTTTGATTTGAGTAAATGGCAAATAACGATGTTGCTTTAACTTTGCTTCAGCTATTCCTGAGGCACCTTCTACACCATGGGTATCTTTTGTCACTGGAGAAAGTATTACTGTTAACTGGAAAGAACCTGCTTCTGATGGAGGAAGCCATATATTTGGATATCACCTTCAGATGAAAGACAAAAACAGTATTTTGTGGAAGAAAGTCAACAAAACTCTTATCCGTGCCACACATTTCAAAGTGCCAGACATCAGTCCAGGTCTTATCTATGAGTTCAAGGTTGCAGCAGAAAATGCTGCTGGCATTGGTCCTATCAGCAAAATTTCTGATGCTGTACTAGCAATTGATGCTTGTGGTAAGGATATTACAAAATCAATTGTTTTAGGAAAAAAATTTAAAGTCTGCCTATAGGTAATTCTGGTATTAATTATGGTACTCTTTTCCAGAACCGCCGACTGATGTCCGTGTCACTGATATCACAAAGAGTTCAATAAGCCTAGCATGGAGTAAACCTTCCTATGATGGTGGAAGCAAAGTGATAGGGTACATAATTGAGAAGAAAGATGGTCCAAAAGGCAAATGGTTCAAAGCTAATTTATCAAAGGTTTCTGACACCAAGTTCACTGTATCAGGCCTCATTCAAGATGAATCTTATGAATTTAGAGTCTTAGCCAAGAATGCTGTTGGCTCTGTCAGTAACCCATCTGCTACTGTTGGGCCAGTTACATGTGTGGATACCTTTGGTGCTCCTGAAATTGAACTTCCTCAGGAATACCTGGATGTTGTAAAATACAGAGCAGGAGCAACTGTCGAGCTTAGAATTGGTATTATTGCTAAACCTCAGCCAACAATTGAATGGTACAAAGATGGAAAAGAGCTGGAATCTGGAGCTCAGGTCATGATTTTGAACACCACTGATTCTGTGTGCATCTCAATAAAGGATGCTACACGCATAAACAGTGGAACATATGAACTCAAGATCAAGAACTCTTTGGGCTCAGCATATGCTGCTATCAGACTACTTATCCAAGGTATGCTGCTAATTATTGTTTCTTGGCTGTTTCTTAAGTGTTTAAAAATTATAATATTTATTTATGCCTTATTTATTGTAATAATAAACTATATTTCCATTAGACAAACCTGGGCCCCCTGCGGGACAAATTCAGTTCAAGAAGATCACAGCAGGTAGTATAACCATTATGTGGGATCCTCCAGCTGATGAGGGTGGTGCTATGGTTACCCATTACATTGTGGAGAAACGAGAGACTAGCAGAATCATGTGGTCCATAATATCTGAGAAACTGGAAGACTGCATTATCTCAGTTTCAAGGCTGATCAAAGGAAATGAGTACATTTTCCGTGTTCGTGGGGTGAACAAATATGGTGTTGGAGATCCTTTAGAATCTGAGCCTGTCATTGCACAGAACTCATTTGGTAAACATTTTTTTAATCATTGTTTAACTGTGTAAATATGTTTGTCTCATGTTTGACGTAAACCCACTATTGTTATTTTGTTATACGCAGTACCTCCCAGCCAACCTTCCAAACCTCAGGTCACTATGATTACTAGATCAACAATGACTGTCACATGGGAAAGACCAAGTCTAGATGGTGGCAGTGATATTGATGGATATTATTTGGAGAAGCGAGAAAAGAAGAGCCTGCAATGGTTCAAGGTCATCAAAGATCCAATTCGTGATACTAGACAAAAAGTCAGCAGTCTCACAGAGGGAAATGAATATCAGTATCGTGTTTGTGCAATTAATAAGGCTGGTGCAGGTCAATACTCGGAAGCATCCATCTTCTATAAAGCATATGATCCTATTGGTAAGATTATTTTTTACTCATTTTATGTTATGTATATTCATCCATCTTATGTAAAACATGTCCATATTAATGGCATGTTATAATGTTATTGAGCATGGAATATTTATACAGCATATATATTTTATACATTTTCAGATCCACCAAGTGAGCCGACAAAACTCAAAGTTGTTGATTCAACCAAAACTTCAATTACACTTGGATGGGTGAAGCCTGTGTATGATGGTGGCAGTGAAATCACAAGCTACATAGTTGAGCAGATGGCAGCTGATGAAAAGGATTGGGTCACTATTAGCTCCAAGGGAGAAGTAAGAACCACAGAGTATGTGGTGTCCCATTTAAAACCTGGATCATACTATTACTTCCGTATCTCTGCTGTTAACTGTGCTGGAGTTGGACGGCCAATTGAAATGATCCAGCCAGTACAAGCTAAGGATATTCTGGGTTTGTGTTTTTTTTTCTGTGCCTACAAAAACTGCATTTCCTTAGAGTATTTTCATGCTTGGTTGGTTTAAATCTAATCAGTGATGTATGCCTCTTTTATCCCAACAGAGGAGGCTGATGTTGATTTTGATATTTCAATGTCAACTCAATATACAGCAAAGGCTGGAAGAGATGTGGAAATCATGATTCCACTAAAAGGCAGACCTGCACCAAATGTTACATGGCGAAGAGGGGAGAGGAATATTGGCGGAGATGCAAAATACACAATTAATAACACAGAATATTCAACAACACTTATCATTCCTAAGGTTACTAGGGATGATTCGGGCAAATATCTCCTTGAGATTGAAAATGGAGTTGGTGAACCAAAAAATATTACTATCTCTGTGAGGGTGTTAGACTCACCATCCGCTTGCAGTAAGCTGGTAGTGAAAAATGTTACCCGGGGAAAACTCACTCTAAGCTGGGATCCTCCTCTTATTGATGGTGGCTCTCCAATTACAAATTACATTGTTGAAAAGAAGGATGCTAAACTCAAGGCTTACTCCATAGTTACAACAGAATGTGCCAACACGTCATACAAGGTTGAAGGCCTGTCAGAAGAGATTGCCTATTTCTTCCGTGTATCTGCTGAAAATGAAAATGGCATTGGTGATACTTGTGAGACTACAGAACCTGTTAGAGCAACTGAAACTCCAGGTCCTGTAAAGAACCTTGGCATGGTTGACTCAACTAATGCATCTGTAACTCTGGCATGGACAAAGCCTGATCATGATGGTGGCAGCCATATTTCTGAGTACATCATTGAAAAGAGGGCAGATGATGATGTGAAATGGAGCCTTGCTGATACATGCAGATGTTGCAAGTATGAGGTAACAAATCTTAAAGAACTCTCAGATGTTTTCTTCAGAGTGTATGCCAAAAATGAGAAGGGTTGCAGTGACTTCTCTCAAATTGGACCGATTACTGTGAAGGAATTCTTTATTCCACCTGAAGCTAACCTTTCTGACTATCCTAATGGTGAATTAAGTGTCAGAATTGGACAAAATGTGAACATCGATTTGCCATATAAGGGTAAACCCAAACCTACAATTCAGTGGATGAAAGATGATGTTCCACTGAAGGAAAGTGTACAGGTTCAGTTCAGACAAACAGAGAATAAAGCTAGTCTAATTGTGAGAAATGCAAGAAAGGAGAATGCAGGAAAATACACTCTGGTACTTGACAATAGACATGTCAAGAACTTCTTTGACATCAACGTCATCACTCTTGGGCCACCCTCCGCCCCGATGGGACCTATCCAGTTTGATGAAATCAAAGCAGAGAGCATCATTATATCATGGAATCAGCCACAGGAAGATGGTGGTGGAGAAATCACCTGCTACAGTGTGGAAAAAAGAGAGACTTCTCAAGCAGCTTGGAAAATTGTTTGTTCAAGTGTGGTCAGAACCACATTCAAGATACCCAATTTGGTTAAGGGCACTGAATACCAATTTAGGGTGCGTGCAGAAAACAAATATGGAGTAAGTGATCCTCTCAACTCTGTGGATGTTATTGCCCAACACCAGTATAAGCCACCAGGTCCACCAGGAAAACCTGTTGTATTTAATGTTACAAGTGATGGCATGACTGTTTCATGGGATGCACCTAGCTTTGATGGTGGTTCTCCTATTACTGGCTACCATCTTGAGAAGAAAGACAGAAACAGCCTCCTGTGGATGAAAGTGAATTCCAGTGTTATCTCTGGAAGGGAGTACAGGGTCATTGGTCTTATTGAAGGTCTGGAATATTCATTCAGAGTGTATGCTCAGAATAATGCTGGCATGAGTCCAGTCAGTGAACAAAGCAAGCACAAACTTGCTATTTCTCCTGTCGGTGAGCCTCATTTTTCATGTTCATAATCAATTTCCATAAATACGTAAAGTTATGCCAACCATAATAAATAATTTCTTATCTATTTTATACATTTAGATCCTCCTGGCACACCCAACTGTATTGATGTTACAAGAGATTCTGTCACCCTTCAGTGGGAGCCACCTAAACGTGATGGAGGCAGTAGGATTGTGGCATACAGCGTTGAGAGGCGCCAAGGAAGAGCACGCTGGCTTAGATGCAATTTTACTGATATCAGCGAATGCCAGTTTACAGTGACAGGACTTGCTTGTGGTGACCGTTTTGAATTTAGAGTATTTGCCAGAAATGCTGTTGGAACAGTCAGTCCACCATCACAGTCATCTGGCTACATCATGACCAAGGATGAAAGTGGTATGTATATGATTTACAGGGCAAGGAAATATAGGCTCCAAAATTATTGGCATCCTTAATGAAAAAGCTCAAAACTTTATGTATGAGAATGTGCTTCTTTTGCGTAAGCCTTCCAAACAGCTTGGTGTTATGAGAGTATTGTTTAAGTACAGTGTTTATGCACTAAACTGCAATTCTGAAAGTTTTTTAGTCTCCCTGACCAACCTCCTTTTGGTGTTCTTTTGTGCAGTGGAAAAACTATTTTTGAAAACTATTTTTGAATATTTGCACATTCATGTCAGTTGTGTAATTGTGTGCGCGTCAACACTCATCCTTCTCTTATGTCAGAAAAACTCTGGTAATGTCAATGAATAACAAAAGTTTTACATCTGCACAATGTAATATTTTGTCAGAAACAACAATATAACTGGTGAAATAAAAAATAGTTTCTAAGAACAATGGATTACTTAAACGATGGATTACTTAAAAGTGTGTGTCAATCCCCGCAACTGGCAAGACACAGCTGAAGTGCCATTGAGCAAGGTACCTAACCCCCAAGTGCTCCCCGGGTGCCCTGGTTGAGGCTGCCCTCCACCCTGGGCTAGTGTGTGCTCACTTCACCGATGTGTGTGTTTCACTGCACAGATGGGTTAAATGCGGAGGACAAATTCCTCTGTGTGCAAGCACAGTAGGCCAATACTTTTTTAAATACATTTTGGAGAAAAAACACATTTGAAAGGGGATATATTATACACATTTTTGACAAATTAATACAGTTCCTTGGTGTCTGTGGGGGCTCAGTTCCTGAAATGTCTGTGACATTCTTTGGGCAAAATATCACATGGATCAACTTCTCCTCTCACCCTGTCTAAAACCGTTCTCTCCAAACACTTGGTTTCAGTGTTTGTTTCTTTAAACGATAATGAGGCACCACTCACCCTGCCCCCTCTGCTCAAGAGTGTGCCTATAGGCATACTATGTTGAGAGCGTATTGGCTGGACAAGTCTGGCCATTTGTTTTCTGGATCAAAAGCACTATAATGTTTACATTTCTCAACCGATTTCAATGAGTCATTTTTAGATTCAAGGCTTTATGATCTATGTGGAGTATTAAAAAAAATGTTTTTTCTCCAGTTACTTTGAAGCTCAATAGTTAGGCTATAGTTGCTGCTACTTACTCAAAAGATAAGTGTGCATAAATGCTGGGCTTACACAAACTGAACTACTTACATGATATAAAATGATTCAGCATCACATTTTTATTAAAAAATTATGACTGTTGTAAAGGTGATTCTTAAGATGTGGGTGGAGATATTGACAAAGTACATGAAGAAATTGAGAATTTATTTATTGCTCTTTCTCTAAAACCAGCCAAAATAGCTTTGCATACCTTTGTCTATATGTTTTACAATGTACTCAAATGAACAGTTCATTGGTATTTGGTATTATATTTCAGTTATACCTGAGATTCAGTTTGGTGCTGAAAAGACTCTGACAATCAAGGCTGGAGAAAACATCAAACTGAGCTGCACTATTAGTGGGCGTCCTGTGCCTCAGGTTACATGGTATAAGGATGGAAAAGAGCTTGACAAAATGCTTGTTGATATCACAACTATTATTGGATCAAGCTCGCTGTTCATTAGAGATGCTGATCGTAGTGACCGTGGAATCTACACCATTGAAGCCAAAAACAGCTCTGGAACAACGAAGGAGGATGTTCTTGTCAGAGTACAAGGTTCATTACAAAATTATATTTTTTTACATGCACTACATAGACTAAGTTTTAAATACTTTGAATTATAACTATCTTTGTTTGATTCAGATACACCTGGACCACCTGAGGGCCCACTTCGCTTCACAAATATCTCAGCTGAGAAGGCTACACTTTGGTGGAGTCCCCCAGAAAATGATGGCTGTGCAGCTATCACTCATTATGTGATTGAAAAGCGTGAGACCTCCCGTATTACTTGGGCACTTGTTACATCTAAGTGTGAAGCCTGCTCTTTCAGTGCCACCAAGCTGATCAAGGGCAATGAGTATCAGTTCCGTGTTTCTGCTGTCAACATATTCGGTGTTGGCAAACCAATTGAATCAGATCCAATTGTTGCTAAAATGCAGTACAGTAAGTAATATTTAACCTTTTATCCAATCATGTCCAAAAATATTTTAGCAGAATTGTAATATAAATTGTGTTTTTTTATCCTTTATAGCTATACCAGATGCTCCAGGAACACCTGACTGCACTCATGTGACAGGAAACAGTCTTACACTCTGCTGGACAAGACCAAGACATGATGGTGGAAATGAGATAAAGCACTACATCCTTGAGAGGAGAGAAAAGAAAAGTTTACAATGGGTTAAAGTTTCAGCAAAAAGACCTATCACAGAGCTCAGACACAGAGTTACAAATTTGACTGAAGGAAATGAATATGAATTCCGTGTTATGGCTGAAAATGGGGCTGGCATAGGACCACCGAGTGGAGTATCAAGACTATTTAAGTGCAGAGAACCTACAAGTGCCCCTAGTGCTCCAACAGTGGTCAAAGTTATTGACTCAACAAAGACATCTGTGACCCTGGAATGGACCAAACCAGTCTTTGATGGTGGTATGGAGATCATTGGTTACATTATTGAGATGTGCAAAGCAAGCCTTGAAGAATGGCATAGAGTCAATAGCCAGACTTGTATCCATACCACATACACAGTTCCAGATTTAGAACCAGGCGAAGAGTACAAATTCCGTGTGTGTGCTGTTAATGGTGCTGGAAAGGGAGAGGCATCTGAGATTCCAAATGCAGTGCAGGCAGTTGATAGACTGACATCACCAGAGATCGACATTGATGCAGATTTCAAACAGACACATATTGTGAAAAGTGGAGGAACAGTTACTCTTAATATCCCTTTCCGTGGAAAACCTGCACCCCTGGCTACATGGTCAAAAGCTGATGGAGAACTTGGTGTGATGGTAGACATTAATACTACAGACACTTTCAGCACATTAACAATTGAAAACTGTACCAGATATGATTCTGGCAAGTACACACTTTCTCTTGAGAACAACAGTGGCCGTAAATCCATTACATTAACAGTAAAAGTGCTGGACACACCTGGGCCACCAGGTCCTCTCTCATTCAAGGATGTAACAAGAGGAGCTCTCACACTTATGTGGGATGCTCCATCAAATGATGGAGGTGCTCGTATTCATCATTACATTATTGAAAAACGTGAGGCAAGTCGCTTGAGCTGGCAAGAGGTCAGTCCCAAGTGTACACGCCAAATTCTTAGAGTGACCAAACTTGACGTTGGTGTGGCATACTTATTCAGGGTCACAGCTGAAAATCAGTATGGTATAGGTGAGCCTTATGAAATGTCAGAACCTATTATTGCCACTGAGGAGCCTGCACCACCCAAGAGGCTGGACATTATTGATACTACATCTTCATCCGCCACCTTAGTATGGATGAAGCCTGAGCATGATGGTGGAAGCCGCATCACAGGATACATTGTCGAGACCAGAAAGAAAGGTTCTGATCACTGGGTAGTTGGTGGTCAAACAAAATCTTTGAAGATGGTCCTGGAGGGCTTGGTTGAGAACACAGAATATGAATTCCGGGTCAAAGCACAAAATGATACTGGAGTCAGTTATCCACGAGATGCACTCACCTCTGTTATCATCAAAGAACCTCGCATTGAGCCAACTGCAGACCTTAGTAGCATCAGCAAACAGCTTATTACCTGTAAGACTGGTAATTCCTTTGCCATTGATATTCCCATTAGTGGCAGACCAGCTCCAAAAGTAACATGGAAGCTTGAGGAGATAAAACTAAAGGAAACAGACAGAGTCTCTATCAAGACTTCGAATGTGAAAACCACATTAATGGTTAAGGATGCCAAGAGAGGGGACAGTGGAAAATACTACCTTACTTTGGAGAATGCAGCTGGGGCAAAGACATTCAGTATTTCTGTCATTGTCTTCGGCAGACCAAGCCCACCCACTGGCCCAATAGAAATCTCAGGAATCACATCAGAATCCTGTGTATTGACATGGGCTGAACCTACAGATGACGGTGGATCAGATATAACTAACTATATAGTTGAGAAACGTGAATCTGGTCAAACTTCATGGCAGGTTGTGAACTCAAGTGTGAAACGACCAACCATTAGAGTCACCCATTTGACAAAATACATGGAGTACACATTCCGTGTCTGTGCGGAGAACAAGTTTGGCGTTAGCAAACCAACTGAGTCTCAAGCTATTGTAGCAGAACACCCATTTGGTAAGTACAATTACTTTTGATTTCTTATTAAATATACTTTTTAGTATTCCACTAATTATATTCATTGTTCCATCTTCTAGTACCACCAAGCCCACCCACACGTCCAGATGTGGTATTAGTATCTTCTAATGCCATTTCCATTAAATGGGATGTTCCATATCATGATGGTGGAAGCCAGGTTACTGGATATTGGATCGAGAAGAAAGAGCGAAACACCATTTTATGGACTCGGGAAAATAAAATCCCATGTATTGAGTGTCATTATAAGGTCTCAAATCTTATTGAAGGCCTTGAATATCAGTTCCGTGTATATGCTATGAACATTGCTGGTCTAAGTAAAGCCAGTGAAGCTTCAAGACCAGTGCTGGCTTTGAATCCAGTTGGTATGTATTGGGCAAATATTTTTTATATCTTCCCTAATTGCTGTTTATTAATGTAGTACTTATAGGGTGATCATTTTTCTTTTAGATCCACCTGGCAAACCAGAAGTATATGATGTTACAAGATCTACAGTTTCTTTGAAATGGTCAGTACCATTTAATGATGGTGGCAGCAAACTTGTTGGATATGTAGTTGAACGCAAGGCATCCACTGATGATGATGAAAGTCGTTGGTTGAAGTGCAACTACACTACTATCACGGACAATTTCTTCACTGTAACATCACTTGAAGAAGGAGCAGTTTATGAATTCCGTGTCATTGCTAAAAACTGTGCAGGAGTCCACAGTATGCCATCAGAATTAACAGGCCCTATCACATGCAAGGACGAATACAGTAAGATAATTTCCTGATTAATATTTGACTGCATATAATACGTTGCTACTAATCTAATATTCACCATTCGTTTCTTTCAGCACCACCAAAGGCTGAGTTAGACAGCAAAATTGTTGGTGAGACAGTAACTATTAGGGCTGGATCAGACGTTGTTCTAGATGCTGCAATAGGAGGAAAACCTGAACCCAAAGTATTCTGGTCTAAAGGTGATAAGGAGTTGGAGCTTGGTGATAAGTACTCATTGACATACACCAGCACAAGAGCTATGGCAATCATCAAGTCATGTAGCAGGAATGATACTGGAAAATATATACTGACTGTTAAGAATGCCAGTGGAACCAAAACTGCAGCTGTGAATGTTAAAGTTCTCGGTAAGAAAATATTAAATTAAAACATGTCATTTAAATCAAAATAATTAAATATCTGGCTGATAATGTGAAACTCCTTCTCCATTTCAGATTCCCCTGGTCCTCCAGATGGTAAAGTCACAATCAGCAGGGTGACAGAAGAAAAATGCACAGTTTCATGGAAGATACCTCTTGAGGACGGGGGAGATCCTGTCACTCACTACATTGTTGACAGACGTGAAACCAGCAGGCTTAACTGGGTTGTCATGGAAACTGAATGCAAGACCCTTTCTTGTGTCAGTACAAAACTGATCAAGAACAATGAATACATATTCCGTGTCAGAGGTGTTAACAAATATGGAGTTGGTGCACCACTGGAATCCGAACCAATTATTGCAAGAAATGCATACAGTATGTCATTTGTATAATTTGCAGCAGTTCACAGTTTCACTAAGCTTCAGAAACAAACACTATTAAGCATTCTTGTTTTGTGTATTACAGCTGTTCCAACAACTCCTGGCGCACCAGACATTACAGCTGTTGGAAAGCAACATGTCATAATTGAGTGGCTAAAGCCAGAGAATGATGGTGGTAGCGAAATAAAAAATTACCTTGTGGATAAACGTGAGAAGAGCAGTGTGAGATGGACCAGAGTAAACAAGACATACACCATCTATGACACCAGGCTCAAGATTACAGGTCTATTAGAAGGCAGCGAATACCAATTCCGTGTCGCAGCTGTCAATTCCGCTGGCACAAGCTTACCAAGTGAAGCCTCTGAATATGCCCTCTGCAGAGATCCAACATGTGAGTAACTATAACTTCTGTTGCCTAATAACATCATGATGCCACATATATAATTCATTATTAATATTCACATCAATTTTATGTAAATAGTGATGTAACTGTGTTTTTATATTACAGATACCCCAGCTCCACCATCCTCTCCTCGCATAATAGATACTACCAAACACAGCATCACTATGACATGGACCAGACCTATGTATGATGGCGGTTCAGATGTCACTGGCTATGTGTTGGAGATTCTAGAAGAGGGAACTGAGCAGTGGTATAGAGCCACCCAGAAGATCCTGACTACTAATGAATACACTGCAGCTGGTTTAACAAGCAACAAAAAGTACAGTTTCAGAGTGGCTGCAGTGAATGCAATGGGCACTGGAGAGTTCAGTGAAGGCAGTGTGGAGACTACACCCACAGAAAGAGTTGGTAGGTTTTTCATAGGTCTACCATATATCATGTTTATACTGAGAAGCAATGCAGAATGACTAGTGTAAAATGACTGACTAGACATTTAGGGCTGTAATTAGTCTTGAATTGTGCAATCAGTATTCAGCACATCACCTAAATGCTATAAAGGCTTAAGCACTATTCAGAAGCTATGTTATAGTTATGCAACTGGTGTGGAGTTTAAGTAAAATAGGACCATATCTCAGTTACATGCAATTCTGGCATTGGCTGTATGCCCAATTGTCTTGTGTGATATTGGTTCGAAGAAGAAGCAGTATTCAGTCTGTCCATAACCAATGCATTACACTGAAATATATGTTTTATTCTGTAAATGCAATCTAAAAATCACGTTTTGATATCTAAATACATGATTATTACATTATTAATTAATTGTGTTGTCCCTTTATAATCAACAAAAAAACAATTACTTTTCCTGCACAGAGGACATTGCAAAATGCAGCATCTTTATTGAAGACATTTATTATTAGTAGCTGTCAGCACACAATGCAACAACTAATACTATTCTAGGGATAAGATTCCAGGAGTAGTTTTATAAAAGAAATGACTTCTTCAGTCTACATTTTCTATCAATGATTTTTTTTCGGGCTAAAAGACAAGCAATTTTTTTAAAGGAGTTAGTCTAAACGCTATTGAAAAAAATCCCATTCTACTCAAGTGGTAACCACAGATTTGTGAACTACATGCAGGTATAATTTGCATAATCTGTAGGGTGCACTCAGAAAATCAAAATAAGCAGGTGCTTAGCCTATCTCTTAGTATGCATAACATAACTTACCCTACACAAATAACGATGCAACTTTTGGATTTAAGTCAACAGATTAAACACTCAATTCTGAATATGACCTTTAGTGTTTTGGATACACAAATTCACTAAAATGTACTCTTCTCAGAAATTCCTGATATTGAATTACCTGAAGAACTGAAGAAAACAGTTTGTCTGAGAGCTGGTAGCACTTTACATCTAAATGCAACCATACTTGGAAGACCACTTCCTGTTGTTACCTGGAGAAAGTCTGGAATAGACCTTCAGTCACGAGGATATATTGATACAACAGAGAGCTCTACAACTTTAATAGTGGAGAAGGTTCACCGTTATGATGCTGGAAAATACATAATTGAGGCTGAAAATCCATCTGGCAAGAAGATAATTACCATTCTTGTCAAGATATATGGTAAGAATACACACACACACACACATACACACATCCGTACACTTTATTTATTTGCATTAAATTTTTTTTTATCATTTATTTATCTCAATTCCAGATTCCCCTGGTCCCTGTGGTGCAGTCAAGGTCAAGGATTACACTAAAGAATCAGTTGTCATTACATGGGATGTCCCTACTATTGATGGGGGGGCTCCTATCAACAACTACATTATTGAAAATCGTGAAGCATCAATGAAATCGTATAAAACAGTGACGATGGAATGCAAAAAGACATTGTACAGAATCACTGGGTTAGAGGAAGGAACACGATACTTCTTCAGAGTGCTGCCTGAAAACATATATGGTATTGGAGAACCTTGTGAAACCACTGATTCTGTGCTGGTATGTGAAATTCCATCTGTTCCTCAAGATTTGCACGTCATCGACATTACAAAGTCCACTGTGGTTCTTGGATGGGAGAAACCACTTTACGATGGTGGCAGTAGACTTACTGGTTATGTTATTGAAGCCTGCAAGAAAGGAACTGACCGATGGATGAATGTTGCTAATGTGAGAGCAACAGTGTTCCAGCACACAATAGATTCTCTAAATGAGAATGAGCAATACTTATTTAGAATCAAAGCTGAGAACAGCAGGGGAATCAGTGAGCCCAGAGAACTGATGACACCTGTAACAATTCAAGAACAGAGAGGTATGCTATTATTAACTTGTATTTTAAATATAGTTAAGGAATCAATTAATGATTACACATTCATTATTTTAAAATGTTGTTGAAATTTATTTTACAGTTATGCCAAAGATTGATCTGACTAGCATTCCTCAAAACACTGTGAATGTGCACGCTGGCAAACCAATCCTGCTCAACATTCCCATTACTGGAAGACCTGCACCTACTTGCTCATGGTTCTTTGGTGGAATTAAGATGAAAGACACGCTTGATCGTATAAAAATTGAGATAACTGCTAAGTACACTAAACTAACAGTTCGTGAAACTACTCTTGATGATACCGGTGACTATACTCTTGAAGTAAAGAATATCACAGGAGTTGCTACGGAAATCATCAAAGTCATCATTCTTGGTGAGAAAGATATCTTACCTCATCCTAAATTCTATCATTAAGCATTTACATTGTTTCCAGTGTGGTTGAAACTGACCTAATGCATCCCATTTGCAGATAAACCTGGCATTCCAGTTGGGCCCATGAGAATTGATGAAATTGATGCAACATCTGTAACATGCAGCTGGGAGCCACCAGAGAAAGACGGAGGTGCCAATATCAGTGGCTATGTAGTTGAGCAACGAGATGCTCATCGACCTGGTTGGATGCCTATTTCTGAATCTGTCACAAGACCCACATTCAAATTCACTAGACTTACAGAGGGAACTGAATATGTGTTCCGTGTGGCTGCAACAAATCGTTTTGGCATCGGTGCATTCCTTCAGTCTGAAGTTGTTGAATGCAAGAGTCCCAAGAGTAAGTTCATATTATAAAGAATACACATACACACACACACACACCTCTGTCTGTCTGTCTATCTATCTATCTATCTATCTATCTATACATACATACACACATACATACATACATATATATATAGATACAGTTCAGTAATTAATAATTAAGAGAGAAACAGGACGACTAATACTCTGTACTGTTATCTTCTACAGCTGTTCCAGGTGCACCAAGCACACCTGAAATATTTGATGTGTCTCATGATGGTATGACACTCACTTGGACAGCACCAGAAGATGATGGTGGTTCCTCAGTGGCTGGCTACATCATTGAGCGTAAAGAAACTAGATCTGACAGATGGGTGCGCATCAATAAGAATCCAGTCACAATGACAAGATATAGATCAACCGGACTGATTGAAGGTCTTGAATATGAGTACAGAGTGACAGCTATGAACTCTAGAGGCACTGGCAAACCGAGTCTGAGCTCAAAACCAGTGATTGCAATGGATCCTATCGGTATTTACAAAGGAATATTCATATGTAGTACTAGACTATGATGTATCATTTGAACAAAAATTAAAATTACTATTTTCTCTCATGTAGAGCCTCCAGGCATACCTTTGAACCCAAGAGTCATAGATACAACCAGGACATCTGTGTCATTAGCATGGTCTCCCCCAGAGGAAGAGGGAGGTGCTGTCATCATTGGTTACCTGATAGAGATGCAGAAGGTTGACCAGATTGAATGGACCAAATGTAATACAACTCCAACAAAGATCTGCGAATACACATTGACGCATATGCCCCAAGGTGCTGAGTATAGGTTCCGTGTGATGGCATGTAATGCTGGTGGACCTGGAGAACCAGCTGAGATTCCAGGAGTAGTTAAAGTCACAGAAATGCTTGGTAAGAATTAAAAATAACATTGTAAACCATGTCTGTTCTATGTGACTGAGTGCAATAGTGCTAAAACAACCTGCATTAATATTTCAGGATATCCTGATTATGAGCTGGATACAAAGTACCAAGAGGGTTATATCGTCAGACAAGGTGGAGTAGTCAGACTCTCTGTGCCAATTAAGGGAAAACCATATCCAACCTGTAAGTGGACAAAGGAAGGGCGTGATATTTCTCACAGAGCTATGATTGCCACCAGTGAAGAACGTACAGAGCTGGTAATCAAGGAAGCTCACAGGGATGACACTGGAACCTATGATCTTGTGTTGGAGAACAAATGTGGAAAGAAAGCAGTTTACATCAAAGTTAAAGTTATTGGACGCCCAGATCCACCTGAAGGCCCTCTGGAATTTGATGATATTCAAGCTCGTTCTGTAAGAGTGAGCTGGAGACCACCCTCAGATGATGGTGGCTCTGATATTCTTGGTTACATTGTGGAGAGACGTGAGGTACCAAAGGCAGCATGGTACACTGTGGACTCTCGAGTGGTTGACACTTCGCTAGTGGTCAAAGGACTGAAAGAAAATGTTGAGTACCACTTCAGAGTTTCAGCAGAGAACCAGTTTGGAATTAGTAGATCTCTAAAATCAGATGAATCCGTTATACCAAAGACACCACTCTGTAAGTATTTTTGACATTTAAATAACCTAATCACTCTTATTATTCATATTATATAAATAAACCAGGTAATGCATATTGTCTTGTGTTCTTTAAAATAGGTCCACCTGAGCCTCCAAGCTTCCCTCCAGAAATTATGGATGTCACAAAAACCACTGTTGGTCTGTCTTGGTCAAGACCAAAGGATGACGGTGGCTCTCGTGTCAATGGATACTATGTTGAAAGAAGAGAGATGTCGACAGATAAATGGGTGCGTCACAACAAGACTCACATCACAACCACAATGTATACTCTCACCGGCCTTATCCCTGATGCAGAGTATCAGTTCCGTGTGATTGCTCAGAATGACATTGGTCAAAGTGAGCCTGGTCCTGTATCTGAAGCAGTTTTGTGCAAGGATCCATTTGGTGAGTAACAAGTACCCCAACTTTGAAAGAAAATGTACCAAAATCTTGTTGGATGCATAAGTTGTAAATAATTCATTTTCTTACTTTAACTAGATAAACCAAGCCAACCAGGTGATATTGACATCATCTCAGTTACCAAGGATTGCATCACCATACACTGGCTGCGCCCAGAAACTGATGGTGGCAAAGAAATTCTTGGATATTGGATTGAGTTTAGACAAGCAGGTGAAAGTGCCTGGAAAAAATGCAACAAAGAGCGTTCGAAAGACAGGCAGTTTACCATGGGCGGTCTCATGGAGGCAACAGAATATGAGTTCAGAGTGTTTGCTGAAAATGAAACGGGATTGAGCAGACCCCGTAGAACTGCCATGGGCATCAAAACCAAACTGAGTGGTATGCTGAATAGATGAGCCATACATTATTTTACTGTTCATTGACATTGCATAAATATGATGTACATTCTATTTTATTTTGAACAGTTGGAGAAGCACCAAGTCTAAAGGAAGAAATGAAAGATACTACCACTAAACTGGGAGAATCTGGAACACTGACTTGCCAGATAATTGGAAGACCTCTTCCAGAAATCAAGTGGTATAGATATGGAAAGGAACTGACTCAAAGTCGTAAATACAAAATGAGCTCTGATGGCAGAAGTCATTCTTTAACAGTTTTAACAGATGAACAAGAAGATGAGGGTCTGTATACTTGCCGAGCCATCAATGAAGCTGGTGAGATTGAAACCAGTGGCAAGCTTCTTTTGCAGGCTGCACCCCAATTCCATCCTGGATTCCCATTGAAGGAGAAGTACTATGCAGGCTGTGGAACTAGCTTACGTCTCCACGTTGTCTATATTGGACGTCCAATTCCACAAATAATGTGGTTTTATGGCAAGAAACCTCTAAATCCATCAGAGAATGTTATTATTGAAAACACAGAGAATTATACTCACTTGGTTGTCAGAAATGTTCAACGCAAGACAAATGCTGGCAGGTATAAGGTGCAACTGAGCAACAAATTTGGAACAATTGATACAGTGCTACGTGTTGAAATCCAAGGTAAGTTAAAGACCAATTTGTGTTGAGGGGTATATATAGGTATATGAGGTATATGTTTTTCAACACTATTACTCTCATTCCAGACAAACCTCTGATTCCTGAAGGGCCAATTATTGTTGAAGCCCTCTTGAAGAACTCTGTAATCATAAGTTGGAAACCACCTAAAGATGATGGTGGTTCAATGATCACAAACTATATTGTAGAAAAACGTGAAGCAAAAGAGGGAGAGCAATGGCATCTAGTGTCATCAGCTGTCTCAGGAACCACATGCCGCATTCCAAATCTAACTGAATGTGCTGGATATTACTTCCGTGTTTCTGCCCAGAATCAGTATGGTATTAGTGAGTCATTAGAGATTCCTGCTGTTCTCATCATCAAGAGCCCATATGGTAAGTGGAATGAATTGCTGGGAACTTCCATTGTATCTGTATACAAGAACATTAGAAAGCAAAAATTAATGAGTAATTACATACTCACAATTTTGTTTTGCAGAAAAACCTGGAATCCCACAACATCCAATGGTTACTTCAGTCACAGAGGATTCCTGTCTTGTGTCATGGAAACCACCATCCAGTGATGGAGGTGCCAGAATTAAGAGTTACTATCTAGAGAAGAGAGAGAAGAAACAGAACAAATGGATTGCTGTTACAACTGAAGAAATTCAAGAGACATGCTATACTGTTAAAGGCCTTATTGAAGGCTTTCAGTATGAATTCCGTGTAAAATGTGAGAACATTGGCGGAGAGAGTGACTGGAGTGAGATTACACAACCTGTTATTCCAAAGTCAGACACAGCTCCTCGTGCTCCATTCTTTAAAGAGGAACTGAGAGATATGTGTGTCAAATATAAAGCCACTGCTACCTTTGTTACTAAGGTCATTGGATACCCCAAGCCAGTAGTAAAATGGTACAAGAATGGCAAAGAAATTTTACCAGATGGTGAGAAAGTCAAGATCCAAGAATTCAAAGGAGGATACTTCCAACTTGTTGTCAGTAATGCGGATGAGAATGATGTGGCTGTTTACCAAATTAGAGCCACAAATCAGGAAGCATCAATCTCTACAACTGTAACACTTGATGTTGAAGGTATGATTGCTCTGAGTTTTCATTTCTGTTTTTATAATAAAATTGGCTATGGCCTTCTTTTATATATTGCTAACACTATCAGCTAGTACAGTATGTTATATTTTTTACTCTCTTTTCTAGTTCCTGCCAAGGTTCACTTGCCACTACATCTACAAGGTATGGGAGCTGTTCATGCTCTTCGTGGTGAGGTGGTCACCATCAAGATTCCAATCAGTGGTAAACCTGAGCCTGCAGTCACATGGCAGAAGGGACAAGAAATACTGAATAACACGGCATATCATCAAGTGATTGTAACAAGATCCTTCACATCCCTTGTGTTCCAAAAGGGGGTGCAAAAGAAAGATGCTGGTTACTATATCATTTGTGCCAAGAACAGATTTGGTGTTGATAAACAGACAGTTGAACTCAATGTTGCTGATGTACCTGATCCACCTAAGGATGTTAAAATAAGTGATATTGGAAGGGACACCATCACACTCACATGGACTCCTCCAAATGATGGTGGAAGTGATATCATCAGCTACATAATAGAGAAGTGCCCAGTATCAGGTGATAGGTGGATTCGTGTTGCCCAGACATCTGAATCACAATATACTGTAATGAGCCTATTTGGTAAGACCAAATACCAGTTCCGTGTTATTGCAGAAAACAGATTTGGTCTGAGTGACCCATCTGTGCCAACTGAACCTGTAACAGCAAGAGAAGACAAATTAGCTATTAGAAATTATGATGAAGAAGTGGATGAAGTAAGAGAAGTTACAAAAGAAGAAGCACCTCATTCCAAAGTTAAGAATCTGCCATCTCTTTATAAAATCTCTGAGGAACTAGCAAGATGTGGACACTTTGGTATAGTTCATCGTTGTGTTGAAATTAGCTCCAAGAAGACTTTCCTGGCTAAACTCATTAAGGTTAAAGGGGCTGATAGAGAGCTAGTTGCAAGAGAGATTGAAACACTCAATATTGCAAGGCACAGGAATTTATTGTATCTTCATGAGTCCTTTGATAGCTTGGAGGAATATGTTCTGATCTATGAATTCATATCAGGGATGGATATCTTTGAACGTCTTGGAACTAATTTTGACCTCACCGAGCGGGAAATTGTTCTGTACCTGAGACAAGTTTGCCAGGCTCTCAAGTTCCTGCATGGCCTCAACTATGGTCATTTTGACATAAGACCTGAAAACATTGTCTACACTACAAGAAAGAGCAGTACAATCAAGATCATTGAAATGGGCCAAGCCAGGCTGCTGACACCTGGAGAAAATATCAGAATTCAGTTCACAGCACCTGAGTATTATGCACCTGAAGTCCACAATAGTGATTTTGTTACCACTGCTACAGACATGTGGTCAGTTGGAGTTCTTGCATATGTCCTCCTTAGTGGACTTAATCCTTTTGCTGCTGAATCAACTCAAAAAATGATTGAACACATTTCCAATGCTCAATACATATTTGAGAGTGAGGCCTTCAAATACACCAGTCTTGAAGGCATGGACTTCATTGACAGGCTTCTAACTAAAGAACGCAAACATCGTATGACTGCATCTGAGGCTCTGGAACATCCTTGGCTCAAGATGAAAATAGAAAACATTAGTTCTAAAGTCATCAAGACCTTAAGACACAGACGATATTACCAGTCATTAATCAAGAAGGAGTGGACCACTGTTATTTCAGCAGCCCGTGTTGCCTACGGTGGTGGTTACAGAAACCAGAGAAATGTTTCATTTGGCAGAGTGAAAGTTGGACATCCAGAACAAGGCCTCAGAGCAGGTCCTGTCATGCATGGCTTTGCTGAAGAAGGTGGTCATGTTCGTTTTATGTGCAACATTGAAAACTATGAAAAGACCACAGAAGTGACATGGTACTTTGGCTCTCGTAAATTGACAGCAAGCCATAAGTATGAAATTAGCTATGCCCATGGAGTTGCAAGCATATATGTAAAAGACATTGAAGAATGTGATGATGGACTATACAGATGCAAAGTTGTTAGTGAAGAAAAGGAGGACAATGCCTATGCAGAGCTGTTTGTTGAGAGTGTGAGGTCGTATCGAGAATACTTCCTGGGTCGTTTACTCAAGAAACCCAGGCGTAGAATTGATAGAACCAAACTTCTGCAAAGGCCACCGGAGTTTACTCTGCCACTGTACAATTCTACAGCATATATTGGAGAGGATGTACGCTTTGGTGTAACAATAACTGTTCATCCAGAGCCACATGTTACTTGGCTGAAGGCAGGACACAGAATCAAACCTGATCCTACAAAATACACATTTACAACTGACAAGGGTCTTTATCAGCTAATGATTCACAATGTTGAGCCTAGTGATGAGGGTGAATATACTGTTGTGGCAAATAACAAGTTTGGTGAAGATAGCTGTAAGGCACGCTTAACAGTAGCACATCACCCTGTTGTTGAGGACACAATGAGGCCAATGTTCAGACGCCTCCTAGCAAATATTGACTGTGTTGAGGGAGAGAGTGTCCACTTTGATTTAAGAGTGTCAGGAACACCGCCACCTACTCTGAAATGGGAAAAAGATGGCAAGCCTCTTGAATTCAGACCACAAGTTGAAGTTGTTCAAGAAGATGTGGGTTATTATGTCCTCCATATTAGAGAAACTCTTATTGAGGATTCTGGCACCTACAGAGTTACAGCAACAAACTCTGCTGGTTCAGCAAGTTGCCAAGCTACACTCAAGGTTGAACGCCTGACCTACATTAGGAGGGAGTTCAAGAGTGAGGAAGATAAACATATATACATACAAAACCAAATTAAAAAGACACTAAAAATGGCAGAAGAATTCTCAACAGCAGAAGTGACTACATTTAATCCTGTTGCACAAGAGGCACTGAAAGAAGCTGCTGAACTGTACAAACCTGCTGTGAGTACCAAGAATGTTCAAGGTGAATTTGATATCTCTGACAAAGAAGATCAGGAAATTAAGAGAATTAAAGAGGAGAGCAGGAAGATCAGAATGCCTTATGAAATTCCAGAAGCTCGTGTACATGATCCAACTGTTCTTGAGGAAGACATGAATATTAAACATTTTGTACCTTTATCTGATATGAAGTGGTACAAGAAACTTCGTGATCAATATGAAATATCGGAACGCACGGAGAGAATTGTGCTGAAGAGACAGAAACGCATTCGACTTTCCAGATGGGAACAGTTCTATGTCATGCCACTTCCCAGAATCACTGATCAGTACAGGCCAAGATGGCGTATTCCAAAGCTTACGCTAGATGATTTGGAAACTGTAAGACCAGCTAGGCGCTCACCATCTCCTGAGTCAGACATCATCAGACAGAGAAGGCATTCCCTGGGTGATCTATCAGATGAAGACTTCCTCCAGCCTGTAGAAGATTATCGGACAAAGAGGAAGATTGAAGAAGAGAAACAACAGCTTGAGGAGGAACTTGAACTTGGTTTTTCTGCCTCTCCTCCAAGTGGTAGCCCTGTTCGTTTTGAACTGCAAGCACTACGTCGTGCATCACCTAGGATTATACACAAAGCTGAAGTGAAACAGACAGAGGAAACAAAACTTGCAGTGACATCAATAAAAACTAGTGGTTCTCCACCCCCCATTTCCCATTTCATGAGAAGGAGGAGATCTCTGTCTCCAACATATATTGAACTGATGCGCCCTGTCTCTGAACTGATAAAACCATCCCGGGCTCCAGTGCAATATGAAGGCGAGGCAATTGAAAGGAGATCACCCACTCCTGAGAGGACACGGCCACGTTCCCCTAGTCCTGTGTCTCCTGAAAGAAGATCCTCAAGATCTTCTTCAAGGTTTGAAAGATCTGCAAGATTTGACATAATGTCTAGATATGAGGCAAGAAAAGCTGCTCTGAAATCTGAGCGCAAGTATCAAGTTATAACACAACAACCATTTAGCCTTGACCATGCCCCACGAATCACAGTTAGAATGCGCTCACACCGTGTACCATGTGGTCAGGACACTAAATTTACATTGAATGTCCAATCAAGGCCAGAAGCTGACATCCAGTGGTTCCATAATGGACAACTGATTCAAGAGAGCAGCAAATACCACTTTACAAACATGACTGGTGTCTTGACCCTCCAGATTACAGATTGCCATGCAGAGGATTGTGGCACATACCGTGCTGTCTGTATGAACTCAAAGGGAGAAGCATCTGACTATGCAACTCTCGATGTATCAGGAGGGGCATTTACTACATATTCCTCAAGACGCAAAGATGAGGAGGCTCCAAAAGGATTTGTACCTGAAGTGTTAAAAACAGACTATTACCATACATCATCAATCAGGGCATCGTCTGCCTCAAGGACACACGTAGAGATCAAAGAATCAAAGGCAAAGTATACTGAGAGACGCGAAGTTTCTGGGTTTGAAAAGTATGAGTCCGAAAAACTTGCATCATCTCCTATCAGATATGCTTCTACTGAATACCTGTCATCTGCTTCTTATTCATCCTCAGAACGATATGCATCATCTGAATATAAGGCAAAATCTGTTGAGTCCTCTACTACAGAAAGCATAGCCACTAAGAAAGTCAAAGCCACTCTATCAGCAAAAATACTCACCAAACCACATTCTCTAACAGTATCACTGGGTGAGTCTGCAAGATTTACCTGCGATATTGATGGCGAGCCAGCACCAACTGTCACATGGATGCATGGGCAACGTACTATAGTCAGTTCCCACCGGGTACATGTGACAACAACACAGTACAAGTCTACATTTGAAATATCTTCTGTAGAGTACTCTGATGAAGGCAGCTACACAGTAGTGGTAGAAAATTCAGAGGGAAGGCAAGAGGCAAAGTTTACCTTAAACATCTACAAGCCACCAAAAAAAGAGGAGGCTGTTGCACCATCCCCTCCAGTTAAATCTCCAGAGACAGTAGTGAAGCCGCCTGAGCTTTCAGTGAAACCACCAACAACAACTGTAGAATCACCAGGACCTTCAGTGAAATTTCCTACACCACCTGTTATATCTCCAGAACCATCAGTTAAGTCTCCAGAGCCTTCAGTTAAGTCTCCAGAGCCTTTGGTGAAATCACCAGAACCCACTGGAGTCAAGTCTCCTGAACCACGAATTAAGTCACCTGAGGGTGTCAAATCGCCACTACGTGTCAAGTCTCCTGAGCCTGGTACTCCTGCTCCAAGGGTTAAGTCACCTGTCCCTCAGAAACCCTCAGAAGCAATTACATCCCCTCTTAGGATTAAATCTCCCACAGGCGTAAAGTCTCCTGAACCAGTCGTATCGCCTCCAAGAGTGAAATCACCACCTCCAATTAAGTCTCCAGAGCCAACAACTTCACCACAAAGAGTTAAATCTCCCACAGGCATAAAATCACCATCAGCAGCTAAGTCTCCTGATCCAGCAATGGCACCAAAAAGGGTTAAATCACCACCCACTGTGAAATCACCAATTCCTTCAAAGGAAGCACCCCCAAAAATCCTTCGGCAACTTAAAGCTGAGGCCTCTGAGGACAAGGTGAAGATGGCCTGTGTTGTTGAAAGCTCTGTAAGGGAGGTTGTGTGGTACAAAGATAGCAGGAGACTTAGCCACAGTGACCACTATCAGATTCATACTTCTGCTGATGGCACTTGCTGTCTCTATATATCGGATGTGTCTGAGAGAGATCAGGGTGAATATTCCTGTGAAATAATTGCAGAGAGTGGTGCAGTCTCAAAAACCTCATTCTCCTTCTTTGGTCAAGTGTTCCAGTCCATCTACACAAAAATAACATCATTTATGTCTGCACACATGGCTGTTAAAGGTAGCTTTACTTTCATATAATAATCCGGTATATTCTTAACACATTTTAGAGCCTCATACTTACCTGCAGTAATATACACACTAATTGAATGTTTGCTTTCCTTACAGAATCAGTGTCCTCCAAGGCCCACACAGGGCTTGAAATTCTTAAGAAAGAGAGTGCTACACTCAGCAGTATGCAAGAGAGTTTCTCTACAAAATCCATGCACATGGAGAGCGCAATGCAAGAAACATCGTTCAGCAGTTCCGCCATGGCTGAAATGAAATTTGAAACAATGTCAATGTCGAGCATGTCTTCCATGACTTCTGAATCAATGTATGCTATGAGCTCAAGCAGTATGATGTCAAGTCACTCACTTGCTGAGGAATCCTCAATAAGAGCCACTCTGCTCAGTGGTCAAGGTTAGCTAATAAAAGCCACTTTGATCAGTGGGCACAAGCATGTGTAAAAAATTATATAGCCTATAACTCTTATTCCTTAAACTGACTTCTTCAATGAATTTTTTCTTGAAAGGTTCATCCCCAAAAATTGAAGCCCTCCCTGAAGACATCAGTATCGAACCTGGGAAGGTATTGACCATAGCATGTGCATTCTCTGGAGAGCCTTCTCCAAAAATTGAGTGGTCTCGTGGTGGAAGAAAAATTTCAACTGCAGAAGAGAGTGGAAGGTTCCACATTGAGACTACAGAGGACCTAACCACACTCATAATCACTAGTGTAAAATCTAGTGATGCTGGGGTATACACCCTCAAACTTTCCAACGAGCATGGGTCTGACATAGCAACAGTCACCATTAGTGTTCGTTAGTGTTCACTATAAATCTAATAATAATACTTTCGTCCCCTTTCTCGCATTATCTTCCTTTTTATTTATTGAATGAGAAAAAAAAGATATTTACTTGATAAATACCTGGATATCTGTTCTTGTAAATATGAAATATTTTTATATCAAACGACATTAATTTATGCCAAACTAGACTAAAGTCTAAAGTTGTTATAAAATGTGCCATTTTGGATAATTATGACTAGAATATTTGGTCAATTTTTTGTGACATGTACATAATGTATATAGCCGAATTTACCGGTTATGGGAAATGTATGAATTGTTATTTAAGACGATATTAACTAAAACAAATGGAACTAATTGTTTATCAGGAGAAAGTTTCTCATGGAACGAATACCCTGTTAAACCTGGAACTAAACTTAGTGCCTCAACAAAAAGTTGAAGTCTTAAGATTGCCTCAACAGGTAGAGAGGCTCCCTGTTGAAGTTTACAAAAACTTACGAGACAAAGCTATACATTGTATGTATACATGTGATCTTACTGTAATCACATGAATTTATAACTTGACCATAAGACCTTGAATGCTGCGTGCATTTACCCTCATGTAAGCAGCATGACTAGGTCTTGTGTGCAAACTGATTATGTCATACCACCATTTTAAAGACATGCTCAAAGTGCGAGCGGCCTGCACTTCATGAGCTAAAATGTTTAATGTGCTCTGTTTCTGGTAAGGGATAGCTTGCGTGTACTTTCGAAATTAACATCTCCTGGCCAATAATAAAAGTCGCTCTTGTTCTCCCTTGCAGAAGCAGAGCCTCCTCTTGGAGGATTGCTTTGTTGCATTGTGTGTGTACTAGTTTTAGAACTCCTCTTCACAGTTGCTGGGCAAACAAGCATACCACAGGGACATCTTCTGTGGGAATAAACATCTCAAAACAGGAACTGTTTTGTGCCCTACACTTTGGTTTGATTTTATGTAGTATTGTAGTATTACTAATAAATGCAACCTCCTTGAGCCTTATAATTGATTCAATAAAGCATGTTTTCAGCACTAAAACCTTTGTTGTGTATCTGTAAATCTTCAATAATCTGTGGTATAACAAACACCTCTCCTGGAGATATACTCAGATAATCTCATGACAATCTCAAAAGCATTTAAGATTAGTAAGATACTAAGACATAATAAGGATTACTGAACAGGCATGCAAAAATCACTAGCCCAGGAACCTGGGACAAGCAAATTTGTTATCCTATTAGATTATTATTCAGACTTATCAGATGGTCAAGTAAGTTCAGGAGCCAGAAAAAGAAAATTCCTGCTCCTTATATAAGTTCATAAAGAAAATGTTTCATTTGGTATGTAGCTATGTATAAACTATAGCTATAAATATAGCTTTATAAATATAGAGCAAGCTACTCTTTCTGAATCCTGAAGCCTCTGCACTACATGCTCCAGGTGAGACAAGATATGGCTGGCTGTAGAAACATTTTACTAGGTGGATTTAATTATAATGAGCGACAATCTTTTATAAATAAGTAACACAGAGATATCTGGAAACATGGACGAACCTGAGCAAACGTTCAGTGCAAGGTTGTAATATTAATCTTCGGTTAGCAGAATACACACAATAATATAATGAAAATAACGTAGCAAGCTTAAAAAATACCTTGATGCTATACACAAAATAACTAATTTAGGGGTTTCATGGCATTCATTTTTTATTTGTAAATAATTTTTCAAATTATCTAGATTTTTCCCCATTGCTTTTGTATCCCAGAAAAAAAAAAAGAAAAAAAGCAATTATGCAATCTGCTAATCCCACAGCAGCAAAACTATACATAATATTATGTAGGTCCAAGTCAAGAGCTTCAACTAAGCATCAAACATCATGTGGGAAAAAATGAGATCTAAGAAACTGCTGATCTAAGATTTACATGCATAACAGTCTCTAGAGTTGGTGTGAAATCCAAAAACACCTGAGAGGACAGTTTGAGGTGACAGGAAGCTTACAGTAACTCAGATGAACACTGAGAATGAAGCTGAGCAGAAAAGTATATCAGAATGAACAACGCATCAAACCTTGAGGCAGTTGTGTCAAAATAGTTCCACTCCTGTCAGAAAAAGACCAGGAATCTGTGGCTACAGTGGGTATAGGCTCACCAAAACAGGAGAGGTAATGTTTTTCCAATATTCAACTGACCAGTTTCTGTGAACCCATGGCCACTGTAGCCTGTGTAAACTCTAGAGACTGCTATGTGTGCCTTCTGCCACCAACAACCATTCCACAGTCACTGTCACTGAGATTGGGGCATTTTTCCCCCATTCTGATGTTTGAGGTGAACATTAACTAAAGATGTATCTACACTGTGCAGCTGCCACATTATTGGTAGATTGGTGTACATGTGTTCCTAATAAAGTGGACTGAGTGTAAGACAGATTTCTCTTTTGTAGATGATACATGATCAGTACATAAATTAATATATTAATGACGATGTTTATTTGGTCTATTAATTTTTTTTTGGTTTGTCCCACTTGTTTGTCCCAAGTGTAATATAGCCTATTAGGGAAAATAAGTATGATACCCCTGATTTCAATATACTATCTATAGTATATTGAATATCAATATATAGCAGACCCATAGTATTCACTGATGTACCAGAAAAACTGGTATGAGTCTATGCAAAATACATAGCAATGCCACCTGTGCACGTCAATGGTCGCATCCACCAGTGCGTATATGAAGCAAAAGACATCTATAGAAGCTTCTAGAACTGTTTCCACTGTGAGAAAGTTATCACTATATTAGGACTTTCAATGTGGTTTAATAGTTGGAGCTCGTAAGATGGGTCATAGCATTTCAGAGGTAGAAGCAAAGCTTGCATTTTCACGTATGAGCATTTCAAGGGTGTACCATGTCTACAAGAATTCTGGCAAAACCTCAAACTTATGACAGCAGTGTGGCCAAAAAACGTGGGTGAATGTGGCCAGCATCAGCTGGCAAGAATCGTTTCACACGATAGGCATGCAACACTGCCTCAAGTAACATTGGAATTCAATGCTGGGGCCTGGTGTGAGGACTGTGCAACGTTCCCTCAAAGATCCTGTGGGGGACCTACCAAGTATTAACTGGTTTACCAGTTAGACCCTAAGAGGTGCGGTGTGTAGAATTCACACCTAGTGGTGAGGCTGCAGATTGCAACCAGCTGAACGCCACTTCCCTCCCCTCTCCTTTTCCAAGCTGCAGTATAACCTATGGTGCCTGTCAGGTGCCCGTACTGTAGCATAGTGCAATCTAATTGCCTTTTCTTCATTGTGGTAGCGTTTCAAGTGCTTCATTTTCAGAGTCAAAAACCAGATAGAAGGATTACCATGCCTTTAGCAGTGTCATTAACTAAACAGAATAGATTTTGTATTATCATTAATAACTATTATCAGAATAGAACATAATGTCAGATGATTTGTAGCAACCAATTCTGCATTTGCAGCTTTATTACTTGCCCTCCCATTTTCGGACAAATGCCACCTTTTGTTAGATGATTGCTAAGGAGTTCCGGCCTACTGTAGAAAAACATGGTGCTGCAACTTGGCGACCTCTGTGGAAGGATCCGCTCCCATGTAGATAAACAGGTATTCCCTCAAAGATAATTTGAGGGTTATTCCCTCAAAGGTAAAAGAATAAAGAAGGAGGCTAGTGCATTTATGGTAACAAAATAGGGTGTACTGACTCCACTGTAACTAAAAATATTTGCTCTGCTAATCTGGAGTATTTGATGATTAAGTGCAGACCCTTTTATTTACCAAGAGTGTTCTCAGCTGTTGTTCTTACTGCAGTTTACAACCCCCCTGACACTAATGCCAAGTTAGCTATGGAAAAGCTGAGTGCAGCAATCGGCAAATAACAAACTGATCATCCAGGTGGAGTTTTCATTGGTGCGGGGGATTTTAATCACTCCAGCTTGCAGACGGTACTACCAAAGTTCCATGAAAATGTCTCTTGTCCCACCAGAGGATTTTGGACCATGTTTATATAAACATTGTAGAGGCATACAGAGCTGTCCCCTTCCCCCATCTGGGACAGTCTGAACACCTCTCATTGTTCCTGCTCCCCAAGTATGTGCCACTCATCAAAAGTGTGAAAACAGAAAGAAGGACAGTTAAATTGTGGCCAGAAGGAGCCATCTCCTCTCTGCAGCAGCAGTTTAACAACACCGACTGGACTACGTTTTCATCACAGACTCGGACACATACACCTCAGCTGTTATGAACTATATTAAGACATGTATTGACAATGTCACCTCTGTTAAGCATGTGAAAATCTTTCCTAATCAGAAGTCCTGGATGAACGCAGAGGTTCGCCAACTGCTGAAAGCATGGGACTCTGCCTTCAGATCTGGTGACACTGAGGCCTACAGATCAGCCAGAACCAACCTGAAAAGAGGGATTAGGAAAGCCAAACACACATACAAACTTTCTATCGAGGAGCATTTCCATTACCCTGACCCCCACCGCATGTAGAAGGGCATCCAGATACTCACCAGTTACAGACAATCTCATCCAACCCCCCATCCAGCAGTGACTTCCTCCCAGATGTGCTCAACAGGTTCTGTGCTTGTTTTGAGAACAGCAACGGTCATGATACCACATGGAGTGGGCCGCCACAGGACTGCAACCCCCTCACACTCTCTACAGATGAAGTGTGTTCAGTATTGAGCAGAGTAAATGTACATAAAGTTGTCGGCCCTGATGGTATCCCGGATGTGTGCTCAGAGCATGTGTTGGACAGCTAGCACAAGTCTTCACTGACATCTTCAACCTGTCACTGGCCCAAGCTACTGTTCCCACATGCTGGAAGACTTCCACCATCATTCCAGTGCTAAAGTGTACTTCTGCAGCATGCCTGAATGACTTCCGCCCAGAAGCACTCACCTCCATTGTGATGAAGTGCTTTGAGAAACTAGTTCTCAGTCACTTGAAAGCAGCGCATCCACCATCACTAGATCCCCACCAGTTTGTGTACTGCTGTAACTGATCGACAGAGGGTGCCATTTCCACTACTCTTCACTCTGCACTCACCCACCTGGACAATAACAACACCTACATCAGGATGCTGTTTATCGACTTCAGCTCTGCATTCAACATGGTTATCCCCGTCAGGCTGGTTACCAAACTCAGTGACCTGGGAATCAGCACCCCATGTGGGTCTTGGACTCCCTTACAAAGAGACCGCAGTCTGTGAGGTTGGACAGTCAGGTGTCCTCCAGCCTTATCCTGAACACTGGTGTTCCACAGGGATTTAGCAAAGTCAGATCTTCACAGAACGTGTCTGTGGACGTGTATAATAGCATGAACAACGAAGAGTTCTGAGGACCTCAAAAGAGTTGTTGATACTCCTCAGGCTGGAAAAAGTTACAAAACCATCTTTAAAGTCAGACAGATTGTGTACAAATGGAGGAAATTCAATACCATTATTACCCTCCCCAGGAGTGGTACACCAACAAAGATCACGCCAATGTCAAGGTGTGTAATAGTCTGTCAGGTCACAAATGAACCCAAGGTAACTTCTAAGCAACTAAAGGCCTTGGTCACATTGGCTAATATTAATGTTCATGTGCCCACCATCAGGAAAACACTGAACAACAATGGTGTGCATGGCAGGGTTGCAAGGAGAAAGGTGCTGGTCTCCAAAAAGAAGATTGCTTCCCATCTGCAGTTTGCTAACAATCACATGGACAAGCCAGAAGGCTATTGAAATGTTTTGAAACTTTTTGGTTCAAATGAGAAGCATTATGTTTGGAGAAAGGAAAACAGTACATTCCATTATAAAAACCTCATCCCAACTGTGAAACATGGTGGTGGTAGTGTCATGGTTTGGGCCTGTTTTGCTGCATCTGGGCCAGGACAGCTTGCCATCATTGATGGAACAATAAAGTCCATCAAAATCTAAAGGAAAAATGGCGGGACATTTGTCCATGAGCTGAATCTCAAGAGAACGTGGGTCATGCAGCAAGACAATGACCATAAGAACACAAGTTGTTCTACCAAAGAATGGTTAAAGAAGAATAAAGTTAATGTTTTGAAATGCCCAAGTCAAAGTCCTGACCTTAATCCAATAGAAATGTTGTAGAAAGACCTGAAGCGAACAGATCATAGGAGGAAGCCCACCAACATAACAGCGTTGAAGCTGTTTTGTACAGTGGAATGGGCTAAAATTCCTCCAAGCGGATATGCATGACTAATCTACAATTACTGGAAACATTTAGTTGCAGTTATTGTTATACATGGGGGTCAAACCAGATACCAAATGCAAAGGTTCACATACTTTTGCCGCTCACAGATATGTGATATTGGATCATTTTCCTCAATATATAAATGAGCAAGTCTAATCCTCTGTCCCAATTGTTTGATTTAGTTCTCTTTATCTACTTCTAGGATTTCTGATCTGAAAATCTGATGAAGTTTTAGGTCAAATTTGTGCAGAAATATAGACAATTCCAAAGGGTTTTCTGTCATACCCCTTATATTATATACAAGTACACCATCAGTCCTTGTTTCTGCACTACAACTGTTAATTTGCACTTCTGGTAGATGCTAACTGCATTTCGTTGCCTTGTACTTGTACTGAGCAATGACAATAAAGTTGAAT
>JAOVVH010000058.1:3389773-3406121 GCA_028566435.1 Scorpiodoras heckelii | reverse complement strand
TCTACAATGCAGAACATTTTTAAATAATGAAAAACCACTGAATTAAAGGTGTGTCCAATCTTTTGACTGGTACTGTATGTATCCACAAAGCACATTTGGTTTATTGATGACCAAGCTCACAATTAGCTATGACTTAAATTGGTTTCTTCAGTAAAATATTGTGATATATATAAAATACCTTTTGTGGTACCTTTTGTGCACAGATTTTTCTAGCATGGCTGTGTGTACTGAAGAGGACTCTTACACCACAATCAAAACATTTGAACTTGCACCAGAATCTAAACTCTATTCAGAAACCTTAGAGAAAAAAATAGAAAAGCCAGTTTTTGTAACCAAACTCTCCCCAGCCATTGTAACTGTAGGAAACACAGCTAAATTCACTGCATTTATAGCTGGATTTCCAAAACCTCTTGTTCAGTGGTACCACAATGGTCAAGTAATAACCACCTCATCTAGTTATACATTTGTGCAAGAGAACGAAGAGTCCACTCTGGTTATAAGCAATGTTACAAAGGAATTAGAAGGAGAGTATACTTGCACGGCAAGCAACAGGTTTGGCAAATCAACATGTGCATCTTATCTTCATGTTAATGTGAAAGATGCAGAAAAAGTAGAGCAGGCCATTGGTCAACCTCCATATTTTACGAAAGAAATTGAATCTGCGCAGTGCGCAGTTGGAGGCCAGGCTGTTTTTGAATACAAAGTTACAGGTTCTCCATTTCCTGAAATTCAGTGGTTCAGAGGCAGCCATCGTATTCAACCTAGTAAATATTGTATTATTTTCAGTAATGTAGATGGATCTGGCTGCATAAAGATAATGGAAGTTCAGCAAAGTGATGGTGGTCTGTACTCATGTAGGGCATCCAACTCACTGGGAGAAGCGTTTTGCAATGCAGAACTAATTGTTTTTGTTGATTCTGATTCAACATCCCAAAATCAAGAGGAAGGTGCTTCTGTGAAGCAAAAAACATACAAAGTTTCCATGTCTGAACATGCCACTGAGTCTCGTCTGTACAGCGTAAGTCTTTCCGGACAGGCCAGAGCTAGTCTGCAGGAAGGGCACCATATGATTTATACCATTGGCACTGAAGATAGACAGGCAGTATCAAGCGAACAAGTAGACACTCTTTCTGACTTAGATATTTCATCTGCAACTGTGCACAGAGAGCAGGTAACTCACCAAGCTGCAGTTCTACAGTCTCATGAAATGCAAGAGAGAGTAGCTATTGCTTTAACAGAGCAACAGCAAGCAATGGTAGCACCTCAGAAACAGCTCCACATGGCTGCAATGACCTCTGCTGTTCAAGAAAGCCAAGGCTTGATAGAACAGCACTCAGATCGTATCAAAAGTCCCGAGGTTATAGAGCTTGAGCTCACTGAGGAACATCCCTCACGGGTGATGTCTGCCATTTCTCATAGTGTTACCCCTCTTACAATTGTGAAGGCTGACCCGATAACTTCCACAGAAGGAGAAAGTATACATGCTATTCCAGAACCCAAGCATATTGTCAGTAGTCATCAAGTTGAGACAAAGTTGGCCATCTTAAATGAAGAATACAAAAATATTCCTTTCCCCGAAGAGGAGAAATCTTTCAGAGTTGCAGAAGGGGTTAAGTTATTGTATTCTGCAATCTCTTCAGAGAACCTACAAGTTACAGAGGCCCATTCTTCTATGCTACCATCCTTGGAATCCACTGAGTCTTTAACTGGAAAGGAAAAACCCAAACCAGTACTTGCATCTGTAAGTGAAATAAACCACACCCTTTCAAAAGAAAGTAATTTTCAAATGGACAAGCCAGTTCAGGAAGCTGCACAGTTGTCTAAAGATCAAATGTTAAAATTAGCCTTTACTGCTGAGGAAAAGCATACACTTCATGCTGACGAAACAGCAGCAATTCCAGGTCTAGATAGTGCTGTTTCAGTTCATTCCCAGAAAGAAGGGGATCAGGTGCTTCATTTACAGGTAATCTGCGATCAAAATACTCTTCCATCTCAGGATATTTTTACTAGTGACAAACCAAGAAGCGAGCAAGCTGATGCCAGGAAAATCTCAGCTCTTTTACAGACAGTGTCCATGGATGAGCAGACAGCTGTTTATTGTGAACATTTATCACAGTTTGCTTCTGACAAGACAGCAGAATGTATAAAACCACAGAAAGAGCTTCCAGCCAAGATATATGTTCAGTCTATGCAGACGGAGACTACGCTATACAAAGAAGGATTACTTTCAGTAGAAGAACCAGATCAACCAAAAGCGTTGCAGAGGCAAGAAAAAATCCGTAAGTATGCAGCTACTACCGAGGAGAAATTAAAGCTGACATCAGAATCCTCCAAAGATCTTGATGTTTCTGTGAAAGGGGTGAAACCTGAACATAGAAAAGAACCCAAACCTTTGAATATTCTTCATGTGGCCTCAGAACCTATGCCGGTCCAAAAGGAAAGTCCTTTTGCTATTTGTGATAAAGAGCATCATGCACTTGTACAAAAGGAAGACCACTGGAATACTTTGCATGCAATGTCAGTGTTAGACAAATATGCATTACAAGAAGGTCACACAGATAGTGTAAATGAAATTGAGAAGTTTTCTTGCAAAGTAGATTTAGAGCCGAAGCTATCCACAAAGTCTGTGCATATTGAGGAACAGGCCATATCCACTGAAAGCTGTGTCACTCTTGAGGATGCTGAGCAGGACTATGCTGTTCATATTCAAGAGGGCCAATCGGTGAAGCAGTCCATATTAATTACAGAGAAGCAAACTCTGACAGGGGAAATGTCTCAGGATATTAACAAATCACAGACAACGACAATAAATATTCTGGCTGAGCCTTCGGAACCTCTTCTAGTGACAGAATCTCAAGAAAGCAAAGCACTTCCCAAGGAACTCATGTTTGTGATTCCTCCACCAAAAGCACACAGCTTGGACATCAAACATCAATTAAAAAATGCATTACAGTGTGCTGTAGCCTGTGATCAGCCATTAATCCTGGCAGATGTTGTAGGTAATTTAAGAGTTATGGAAGTAACAGAGGTTAAAGTGCATAAGGAGCCAAAGTATGCAATGTTCTCATATCTTATTACAACCACATCTACCCCAGTGGAAATAACCATTGCTTTCGAGGGTGAATATCCTCAAATAGCTGATCTTAGGAGTGAACTTCAGTCTGCGTTAAAGTCTATAATTTATCAGGAACATCAGATCTTCACTTCTGAACAGCCTGAGACAATGCCAGTCCTTAGACCCCAGCGGGTCCAGTCTGGAACAGCTGTCTCAAAAGAAATGCTCTCACCAGTGGTAGAGTCTGTACAGTTAACCGAAAATGTTGAAGTGTTTACAACACCAAATCATCAGTCTGCTGCTCTGAAGACTGAAGCCAAGGAATCTTTCCAGTATATAACAGACCAGGAACAAATTATAGTACAAGAGTCAAAACATCAGATGATTCAGATGGCTGTTCAAGAAACATCTCACATCCTAGTATCCATTCAGGCTAGAACACAAGATATAAAAGTTCAAGAAGAGAGAGATGTAGGTTTGGAAGCTATCACTGCTAACATACCAGTGGTGCCATTTCCAGTAGAAAGGTCTACAGATGTCCTTATTGAGCAACCGAAACGCGAAAAAGAGGATGTAACACTAAAAAGAACATTAGAACAAGGTTTGGCAAAGAGGATTGGTTTTGAATTGCCATTAGAAGATATTACTGCTGAGGAGAATTGTATGGTTACATTTACTGTCTGCGTCAAAAATGTGAATGAAGTTAACTGGTTTTTCAATGGCAGACTGATCAAATCTGGCAAAGAGTTCAAATGTTCTAAACACCATGATGCATATACTTTAGTAATCAACAAAGTTACAAAGGAAACACATGAAGGAGAATACACATGTGAGGCTGTGAGTGAAGGTGGCAAAACCTCAACATCATCAAGACTCACGATTCTTTCAAGAGGTTTGATTATGGACTTGTATTTGCCCCAATGTGTCATCTAATCCTTAACAGTTTCCATTTTAGGTGTACATAGGTTTTATTAATTACTAATTAAATGCTAGGCATCAACGTGACCCACATATTCCCATTTCATTTATTTCACATTCCACCATCAAGTTTCCATCACGTTTTAATTTGTTTTTGTTTCTTTAAGGATTTTCATGTGTGAACACTGTAATCATTTCACATTTATAAAGTAACTTTCACCACTTTCACATTTATAAAGTAACTTTCATGGACTGTCACGGTTCCTGTCTTGATACCAGAAGTGGACGATATGGCAATCTGTCGGTTCAGTCAGTGCTTCCAGAATATTGATCACTGATTTACATTGTAAAAACAAGAAAATATTGACAACCAGTGGTATCCTAATTAAATAACAGTTATTACTGATTGAATTTTTTTCTTACCTACCTTTTAAACTATGTTCTGATATGCATTGTTCAACATATAACAGTATAAATTATTAAATTGTCATTTTTTGCCACATCGACCACACTTCTTCAACTCATAACTTCTTTCACTACCTTTGAAAAATGGCTTCATCACAACATTTCTTTCCATTTCACTTCTTTAATATTCATGGCATCTCTTTTTCACAGTCACTTGAGGACTACTGATCTTTCCATCCTATCCATGCTTGAGCCAGCTGAACACAGTCTCTAAAAGAAAAACTGTCTGATATTTTATTTATATTTATATATCTATATATGTTTCCCTTTATTTCACACAATTCAGTGCCACCAGTATTCAAGAAAAAAATCCATGACCTCGAAGCCAAAGTTGGCAGTGCTGCAAATTTCGAATGCGAAATAGAAGATGCTCCAACTGTGACCTTCAAGTGGTTCAAGTCTAACTCTGAACTCAGGCAAAGTGAGAAGTACAGGATCATCAACCGCCATACCACATCATGTCTAGAGCTCCTGAACTCCACAAAAGAAGACGGTGGGGAATATACCTGCCGGGCTTCCAACAAACATGGCAGTGATAGCTGCTCTGCTAACCTGAACATCACTGGTAAGTTAATTTGTTGATACCATTTAAAGCTTTGCTTGCACAATGAAATGAACACTGATAATTGGGACTGTATTGTACTGAACACTGATTATTAAACATAAATTTTCTTCAAGGTACTGTATAGGTGTCATAAAAGTTATGCTTCCTTGTTTTTTTGCAGCAGTCTGGCTGTCTGGTTGTTCTTATTAATGCATTTATCTTCTGATGGTAGTTTGATCGGAGATGGCTTTAATAAATGGCATGAGAGAGACTCCAGATTTGTCCTGTCTTGGAATATGAAATTGTCTATAATCTTCATAGGAGAATATCTTACCCTATTTTAATATTTTTTTCCTCACACTCCTTTCTCCTATCTTTGTAAGCAAGACTTGTGAAAGAACTGACTTTACTTGTATTCTCAACGAACAACATTGTGTGGCATAAAAGCAATGCTTGTCTGTCTTTAGGACATGCATTACGTGTCTTTTGAGGATTTCTTGAATGAATCTTAATGTACCCATGGTCTTAATTAACCACATGGTCTTCACCTTATATTAAATGTCCAATGGGACATCTTCTATCAGCATAGATACACCTGGTGGAGATCAAGCCAAATTAGTAATTATTTAATATAACTGTGAATATCTCACAGTGTGTAGTGGAGAACACAACCAACATTAATATCATTCGACCAAGAAAAGTTTTACATTTTTGGGGATTATAAACTTAAACAAGTGTTCATGTTTAGTGGAATATTGTATATACATTAGATATCAAGTTTGTCTCTATACATGTCTCTGTTAGCCTAATAATAAAAGTACAAATATGTGACAAGGTAAATACTTGTCATACTTTATTTATTCTGCATTTTTATTGATGTACATGTATATATGGTTGCGTATGGTGTATCTTTTGTATGTTGTGATTTGTTGACACATATTGGTATTGGTTATTTAATGCTAGGTATCCATTAATGTTTTATATAATCTCATTTTATTCTGAACACCACTACAGATTTCCAATTAACTTTGATCCCCATAAATCCTAGACAAGTTGTTGAGCATAGACGCCAACACTTGCCAAAAAACCCCAGCAATTTCAAAGCTCTAATGCCAAATATGGGACAATACAAGAAAAATTAGGGAAGTCTGGTGTCTTTAAATGTTATATCCTTGCTTCATTTCAGACATTGGAGAAGCTAAATTCAGTATTTTGTGCAGTATCTTTACAAAATGACTAGCTGTTATTAGATAATTAAGGGCAACTGTGGGCCATATTCAGAGTTGTGTTATGTGCTATAAGCTGTGTATACAAGCCTCAGGAAATGAAATGCTACTTAAACAGTTGTGCTAGATTACATGCATGGGGCAGAATTTTCATAAAACCTTGCTTATTTCGAGGAACTAATTTATTTATAGATTAAAATTATAAACAGCCCTTAAAGTCAGCTGTAAGCACCACAGATGCATGCTTGGTCAGCTTATCCTTCGAACTGTGAACATTGGCATTCTTTAATTAAATGAACGATTTAGCAAATTAAACGGATGATAAATAGAGTACATCCCATGCACTTGGTTTAGTAAATCGTGGCTATATTATGTTGAAAAAATAGCATCAGAATAAAAAAAAATTATAAAATGCAAAATAGGATGTGCTGACTCAAGTGAAAATTTTTAAGTTACCAAATTATGTCCAGTGACTAAAGTGATAACCACAACTAGGACTATTTAAAGATGGCTGTGGAATTTGAAACCCCTACTTAAATAACCAACTTTGAATATGGTCCTATAAGATTAATACAATGACTACAAGACTTAACATTATCATGTTGAGATTTTTTTTTATTTTGATCCTCAGAACCTCCCTCCCTCCAATTGCTGGATGTAGAAAAGGGACCAACTGCTGTGTTTCAGTGTGAGGTTATTGGTACTGCCCCATTTGGAGTTAACTGGTTTAATAACATAAAACCACTTCCTTTGGACACAAAACATGCACTTGTTTTTCAAGATTCAGTTGAACATTTGAAGTTACATTCTTTTGAAAGATCAGATGTTGAGGAATACCAATATTGCTTATCAAGTAAAGTCGGAAAGATGTCTTCAGAATCAGGTGCTGGGTCAAGAGGTTAGTATGGCAGAAAAAAAAGAGCAGCCTATGCTGGTTTTCCTCGTACTAACCAATGTGTTGTAACTAACATGCAGCGCATCTGCTAACAAGCATCTGGCAGTTTAAGGATGTCACATGTTGGCATGATCAACGCAGCTTTAATGGTGTGATCAACTTGGAATATCAAAATGTGGTTTTGATTGCTGATGAGCACCAAGCAACTGCATCATCAAGTAGAGAAATTCTGAAAGATTTAACGGCAATTCCAAGGATATAACTCTCCAGAAATGTTGGCAATAAGGGAAAAACTAATATCAGTTCATGCTCTTGCTCAGACAACACAAGACACAGTGAAACCAGATGAATGCAGTTTGATGTGCTATAATGTATGAGTCATTGTAGTGACATGATTCAAGCACAACACTACGGAAGCCACTAATGTTTGATAAACAGTCATACAAAATGCATATGGGAATGAGCATAAGAAAAAAAGTAAGGAAACACATTATTTATTGCTGAGTGACGCCTCCTAAAATTCTTGAAATGAGATGTGGACCATGGAGCTATGAAGATGGCCTACCGGAACAAATACTGGAACAGCCACCTGAACTGAACATGACTCTTACATCAAACTCTCAGGCAATCAGAACTGGATAAAGTCAGCTTAAATGGACTGTCTTGAAAGTTTTTATTTGGTCATGTAATGATCTTACATGGTTTCTGCATAGATTATTTGCAGACCATGTGAATTTGGGTATTCATCACTGACTTGAAGCTGCCTGTCAGTTGCAAATTCAGTGTTTAGGTTTCTCCTGAAGTCTTTTCTTGTTGGTGGTTTACCCAAAATCTTTGGACATTCCAGTCCTTTCAAGGCCATATACCTCATTGTGATCTGAGAAGAACACTAAGACATACATGAACTCAGTGCCTGAAACTTAATTTTTTTCCCCCTCAATCTGAGGGCTTTTTTCTTTTTTGGGACACCACAGACACCAGCCAACACATGTAACTGAGTGTTATTGTGCAAAATAAGAAGAGACAGAAATGACCAAGAAGAACTTGTCATATGTTTGAAAGAATGCAAATCTGTTTAAGAAGGAATTTGGATGAAAGCGGAAAAGTGTTCCAGATCTTGATGGACTACTCTGGTAGATCTTAATGCATAGTCTTGGAAATTCTTCACTACTACCTGATTTGACTTTTAGCCCAGTGAAAATGAATTTTAAATGATCTTACCTGGATATCACCTGGATGCCCAGATATTGAACTGTATTTCTCATGTTTCACTGTTTTTTCACTGAAGTGCAGTGCAACTGGATTTAATAAATGCTTCTCACAGAAAACAGCTTCAGATGCAACCCTTATTACCGATTCAACATGAAAATAATTACATTTGGCAATGTCTTCATGAATGTGCCAAGAAAACTACTGAAAAGTTTCAAACAATTTTCAACACGCTTGTCATGCTAAAGTGATGGCAATCGTCATTTTTCCTCTTGAAACAGATCTTTCTCAAATTTGTATACAAGCTGGTTTATTTCATTTTGGGTGGAAAATAACTGGCTGAATCACCTTTAGGACACAAACAATGGAGCCAGTTTATGGATTATGGTCCTGGATTAATTTCTTGCTGACATTCAGGAAATCTATTTGCTGCTACCCTGAATAACACTGCTTTAGAACCAGACCTGCTTTTTTCACTCATTATGTTCATGTTTTGTTAAACAAAATAAGCTGAAAATATAATCTTAGGGTTTTTTTTTTCATATATAAGAATAATAGAATTTTTTGTCTAAGAGCAAAAATTGATTAAAACTCATTTTTCTCAGACAAAGACCCTTGCTTTGTGAAGAAGCTAAAAGACCTTTCCATTCCAATGAACCAAAAGCTGAGACTTGAGTGCACATTCAGTGGATCCCAGAAAATGTATGTGACATGGTACAAAGATGGTAAACAGATCTACGCCTCCTATAGATATAACACAAGGATGACCGAGAACTCTTGCATCTTGGAGTGCCTTCATGAGTGTACAAAGGACACCACAGGAAGCTATTCTTGTGAAATTTTAAACTGTTATGGAAAGGATATCTGCCATGCCAAAGTTACCACAATTACTGGTTTGTAAACTTGGAAAGCTTTTTCGTTTTGGACATTTTATTTTTCAACCTCATGTTGCAGTTTTGGCTAATATACATTTTTGATACGAATCATCCGGGAAAGCAATTAAAGTCTTTCAATCCTATCTCTCTCAGAACCAGCCCGCTTCATGAAGAAGTTGACAGATCTTTATATACCGATGAACCAGTTATTAAAACTTGAATGTTCATTCACTGGAGCGTCAAAAATCTTTGTGACTTGGTACAAAGATGGCAAGCAGCTCTACGCCTCTTACAGATACAATACCAAAGTCACACCAAACTCATGCATCTTGGAGTGTCTGTATGGATCCAACAAAGAAACCTCTGGAAAATACACTTGTGAAGTCTCAAACGCATATGGAACTGATATCTGCCATGCTCAAGTGAAAGCAGTTACAGGTTTGTAAATCATACATGTCTCAAGAAGATGCTTGCCTGCATTTTTAAAAAGGCCTTCCTTTGGTAATTATGTAACTTCCTGTGAATGCGAGTTGATATTGCAATGTAGGATGGCATGATGCCTGGAATGATGCTCTTGTCAGTGCTGCTGCTTTATGAGTTGTGATATGGTGTGATGAAAGGTCTCGGTTTGACCATGAGAAGAAGCATGCATCTTAAGAATCAGGTTTTCTAGCGCTTGCTTGGTATGTTTGGATCAATTTCTCTGGATTTGTCTTTTGGTCAGCACGTTACTCAAAACCTTTCTCAACAATGTCGTATCTCTTCCACATGTATTTCCTATATGGAAAGCGATGATGGAATGATTTGCTCTTTAGTTGCTAGCATGTTGCTGAGGATGGCTGAAGATGCCATGAAACCTTTACATCTGGTGCTTGCTTTTGACAAATATATTGATTCTGCTGCCCCTCTTAGAACCTCCATGCTTCCTGAAGAGGTTGACTGACACGGTCTTCCCAATTACCAGTAGACTGAGGCTTGAATGTATGTTCACTGGATCACCAAAGTTGTTTGTAACATGGTACAAAGATGGAAAGCAGCTATATGCCTCGTACAGATATAACACAAGAGTGACAGAAAATTCAAGTATCCTGGAGTGCCTGCATGAGTGTAACAAAGAAACACCAGGAAAATACTCTTGTGAAGTCTCAAATTCCTATGGAACTGACATATGTCATGCCAATGTGACAACAGTGACAGGTTCGTATAACTCTGGATGCTTTCTATGTTCTACCACATCATATTTTTACCAACCAGTTGACACTACCATCATGTTTAGTCGTCGACTTTGGATAAGCATAGTTTGGATAAGGTTTCTGATCTTTAAGCATTTGGCCAACAAGGACATTTGTGGATAATATTCTCAAGATTCAACCTGTATTTGGTCAGAATATTCAGGATGCCAGTTCTCCATTTTTATCCAGAACAATAACAGTAATTTGCACCCTATGTTGTTCCTCTCAGAACCTGCCCAGTTTGAGCAGAAGCTTAAGAATATGAACATTGCCATGAGTAAGAAACTGAAGCTTGAGTGTACGTATACTGGTGCTCCAAAAATATTTGTTACCTGGTACAAGGATGGTAAACAGATCTATGCCTCTTATAAATACAACACAAGAGTTATTGGAAACTCCTGCATATTGGAATCTCTCCATGAGTGCACTAAAGATACCTCAGGAAAATACTCTTGTGAAGTGTCAAATTCCTATGGAACTGACATCTGTCATGCTGAAGTGACTGCAATTTCTGGTTAGTATCATATCCCGGGCTTCAATTTACAACCTTTGCTAGATGCCTTGCACGTCTGCCAATGTTAAATTAATTGTGCTAATATATATATAGCCAAGGAGGTCATTATGGAAGTCATGCGACTGGTTTGATGTTGTTCCTCTCAGGACCTGCTCGTTTTGTGAAGAAGCTGTCCAACCAGTCCCTCCAAAAGGGGCAAAAACTGAGCCTTGAATGCTCATTCACTGGAAGGGAAAAAATGTTTGTCACATGGTATAAGGATGGCAAACAGATTTACGCCTCTTACAGATATAACACCAAAATCATTGGAAATACTTGTATCTTGGAAGCTCTTCATGAGTGTAACCAAGACACAGATGGAAGATATTCTTGTGAAGTTACAAATGATGATGGAAATGATATCTGTCATGCACAAATCACAGTAGAGACAGGTCAGTAAACTTGCTCATACACATACATTTTTCTACAATATTGGGGTTTATTGCCATGTCTTAAGAAAACCAATAGAGGTGGCAGGAAAAAAACAGTCTTCAGTAATACTCCTGGTGCCCTAACATTTGCCAAATCTGAAAGGATTTCATCAAAAAGTACCCATCTTAAACTAACCAGAACTAACTAGAAACTGGTATTCTAACCTATTTTAAAGCCTTATTCAAATCCTTTATCATTAGGCTTCTAATTTCATAATGACAACTGGTGGTTATTAGTGCCAAAGAATATGGTCTAAGTACACATTGATTTGGTAGCATTTTGTGGTAACTTTTCAACTTACTACTGAACAGAAGGTCATGAGTTCAAATCCCATCACAGCCAAGCTGCCACTGTTGGGCCCTTGAGCAAGGCTCTTAACCCTCAACTGCTCAGTTGTGTAAATGATAAGGGATAAGGGCGTCTGCCAAATCCCATAAATGTAATGTAATGTAAAGAAAAGTTGCAGTTTTAATAATAGTATCCATGGGCATCATTTACACTGGGGATGCTGAGGACATGTCCCCAACATTAGTGAAAAACTGAAAATAAACAAACAAAATGCATAATCTCCAGTTATTAGATCAAAATCAACTTAATATGTAAAAAAAATGAAAGTTGAATGTAACGTTAGTCTTTCACAAGTGCTAAAATGTAGAATCTGTTCTTTGATGACCCCCAGTTAAGCCTAAGCCTAAGCAACCTTTCTTCCAGTGCACTACATTATTACTCTTATAATTTCAAGGAATGAGGTTTTCTCAGTGCAGAGTTCTGTATCTGCTGGCCACTAATTGACAGAGATACATCCCACTTGTTTTTAGCATGTTTCAACATTTTAGTTGTAAAGCCCTACACAATCCCAGTAACCTGTGAAATTTTGTGCATTTGTATTCGGGTTATGCTCATCATAATAGCAGAGACAGAACAACTCAATAGGCCAGAGTCAGGTAGGATCATTTAAAATCCCATCTCTGTCCCCAGCATTTTGCAAACCAAAATGACACCCATTATGGTGTCTATACAGTTGTGTTAATTGTTATAGCATGTGTGGTATGGGAATACAATATCTATATATGACTTTTTAAGACAGACTTTTTTTTATTGTTTTTTGTCTCCTTATTTCTTTGATAGCCATCATAGTCTTCTGCTGATGTTTTGTTGCTCAGTCATTTTCTGGGATGTGGGCATACTGAAGGTGCAAGTGGCCTTGGCACCTGCACTCACCATCCACTTTATTAGTGAGATCTGTACTCCTGGACATTCATGGAGTTATCTAATCAGGCAATCATGTGGCAGCAGTGCAATGCAAAAAAAAAGTCATGCAGATACAGGTCAAGAGCTTCAGTTAATCAAAAATCAGAGAGAAGAAAAAGTGTGATGTCTGTGACTTTTCACACAACAGTTTTTAGAGTTTACAGAGAATGGTGTGAAAAACAAAAAGCATCCTGTGTGCAGATGGCCTGCAGGCTGGAAACACCTTGGTGATGAGAGAGGTCAGAGGGAAATGACTAGATTTTTTTGTGTTGCCAGGAAGGACATAGTAACTCAAATACACACTCTTTACAAACATGTTGAGCAGAAAAGCATCTCAGAATGCACAACACTTCAATCCTTAAAGTGAATGGTGCTACAACAGCAGAAGAACATGTCAGGCCCACTCCTTTCAGCCAAGAACAGGAATCTGAGGCTATCATAGGCACACACTCACCCAAACTAGACTCCAACCTTCAACTGTCCAGTTTGGGTGGGCCTGTGCCCATGATAGTTCAGATTCTTGTTCTTGGCTGACAAGAGTGGAATCTGATGTGGTCTTGCCCTGTTGTAGCCCATCCATCGCAATATTCGATGTTTTGTGCATGCTGAGATGCTTACCATGGTTGTAAAGATTGTTGAATTTGAATTACTATAACCCTCCTGGCAGCTTGAACCAATCTGGTTATTGTCCTCTGACTTCTCTAAACAAAAAGGTGTTATCATCTACAGAACTGCCGCTCAGTCAAAGGTATTTTTGTTTTTTTGCACTGTTCTGTGGAAAGAGCCTGTTGCTTATGAAAATCTCTGCTCAGTAGTTTTTGAAATACTCAAACCAGCCTTTTTTGTACCAAAATCCATACCACGATCAAAGTTACAGAGATCAGGCTTTTTCTTCATTCTGTTGTTTCATGTGAGCATCAGCTGAAGTTCTTGATCTGTATCTGCATGATTTTCCTTGCATTGTTCTGGTGCCACATGATTGGCTGATTAGATAATTGCATAAATGTGCAAGTGTAAAGATGTTCCTAATAATATGTACAGTGAGTGCCACAGGCTTAATATCAGTCATGGTGATATTTAACAGCACATTCGCGAGTCTGATATTGCTTCTATACAACAGTTCTAGTATAAACAAGAAATTTCTAGAGAGGAACTGACATTTCAGACAAATGAAACAATGTAGTGTTCTCTACATTTTTAACTGTCATTGTATGTATAAAATTGTAACAGCTACCAAATGTACACGGTTATATGCACACAGACACATACATACATACACGAGCCTCAGTTTGCACAATACCGAGTTTATTCATATATATTGTTCTTATATAACATGCCTAATATGCTTCTTTTAGAAGGAACACGTGAACTTCCAGTTTAATCACTGAGCTATATCTACGATAATTGATCTATACTGTGTTTGAAAAATGATGCAGTAAAATAATTTACATTTACCTGGGCTAATATTCATATAAAATGTTATATGATGTCAGAATTTATTAATCAGTATAATAAAACATGCAAGTTATTCTCATTTCTAAGAAACACACACACACACACACACACACACACACACACACACACACACACATTAACTGCCCAATACCGAGACTCATAAATTTTCCCAGTCTTATAAACAAAGGTAAATTTGTCAGTTCTAATGAGACCTGACAACAGTCACTTTCCACTCAAATATCTGCGATACGAACATCTGTGTATCTCGAGTGCTTTCTAGCTTAAATTGTATTACTCTGTTTTGTTCTCAGAACGGAAAATTCCACCAACCTTCACTAAAAAGCCTCCAGAACACTTTGAGGAGACTGAGGGTAAGCTGGTGAAACTCGAGGGCCATGTATCTGGATCACAGCCGCTGTCCATCAGCTGGTACAAAGACAACAAGCAAATTTTCAGTTCTGCCAACTGTGAAATGTCCTTTGAGGGCAGTGTGGCTGTATTATGTATTAAAAAATCCAAAACTTCAGACAATGGCACATATACTTGCACTGCCTCAAATGAAGCTGGTTCTGTGTCCTACAACGTTTTGATAAACATTACAGGTACAAAGTGCCTAAGTGCCCTTTTTTCTGATTATTTATCTTCTAAATATTCAAAAAAAATGATTTTCTTTCTTTTTTTTCTTATTAAGCAAAACAAACACCACCAACCTTTGATCTGACCCTTAAGCCCATCACAGTAAATGAGGGTGAGAGACTTAGTCTTAGCTGCCATGTTTGTGGCTCTCCTCCGCTCTCAATCCAATGGATGAAAGACAGAAGAGAGGTGGTTTCCTCTGCCAGCTCCCAGATCACATTTGTGGATGGCACTGCAACACTGATAATTGCCAAAGCATCCAGATCTGATGCAGGAGACTACCTGTGCAAGGCAACCAACAATGCTGGTAGTGATTTCTCTAAGGCCAAGGTCTCCATTAAAGGTATGTTTTGAATCTGAAAATGTGGATGACGAATATGCATTACACTCACGTTCTTAATTTTAATTCATTTTGCAGCATTTTCTGATTTAAACTTTTAATTATTAAGAGGCTGATGCAATGTCTCTGAATGTTCTTATGGGGCATTAGTAATGATAATAAGAGAATTTAGATGAAGAAGAAGAAGAAGAAGAAGAAGAAGAAGAAGAAGAAGAAGAAGAAGAAGAAGAAGAAGAATGTGTTCTACTTATAAAAATCTTTTAACCTAAGTCATTATTTCCAGCTTTCCCTTTGATTCCCTTCTGATTTTGTGAAACTAAAAGAGGAGAAAACCTCTAGATCTTGATTTGGGATCATAGTAGATTTTAGGAGTACCAGGAAAATGACACCTCCCCCATCCACATAAATGGTGAGGAGGTATAGAGGGTCAACGACATCAAATTCCTGGGACACCACATGAGAAAGGATCTAACATGGACCATTAACACCTCACACCTGGAAAAGAAAGCTCAGCAGAGGCTCTTCTTCTTAAGGAAACGTAAAAAAAAGCCAAACTCTACTCTAAACTCTTGGTGAATTTCTACAGGAGCACGATAGAGAGCATTCTCGGCTACTACATTACTGTGTGGTACACCAGCTTCACTGCAGAAAACTGCAGAGATCCCAAGCAGTTAAAACAGCACAGAGAATCGTGGGAACCAGGCTCCCAAATCTGGACAAAATATGGCTAGTCGCCTATATAAGAGGGCTACCAACACTCATCAATGACTCAACCCACCCAGGTCACAGACTGTTTGTCCCCCTCCCATCGGGCAGAAGATTCAGGACCATCAAGACACACGACTTGTCTAGTCTGAGGAACAGCTCCTTCCCCAGAGCTGTAGCCTCCATTACCCCCCCCCCCCACACACACACATACACCATATCCAAACACCCAAAGCTACTTAAGACTGAAGACATCAAACAAACCAAACCAGTCAGTCTCCATCCCCCTCCCCATCCCCAAGCTGCTGCTAATGCACTGATAGTTTACACCTAGGACTGTAATTACAACTATTCAATACGGGCAATACCTACGGTCTACTGTTTACTGGGAAATACCTGTTAATGCTTCATTGTTTACACTATCCAGGTACACTGATCAGGCTTAAACTTATGACCACCTCCTTTTCTCTACACTCATTATCCATTTTCTCAGTTCCACTTCCCATATAGCTGCACTTTGTACTTCTACAATTACAGACTGTAGTCCATCTGTTTCT
>JAOVVH010000058.1:3362028-3382885 GCA_028566435.1 Scorpiodoras heckelii | reverse complement strand
CTGAACCAAAACCTACACTGAAGCCAGAACCTAAACCTGAGACTAAACCTGAACGAGAAGCTACACAGAAGCCAGATCTAAAACCTGAAACTATGACAGAACCTAAGATTTCAGTTACAAAGAAACCCGAGTCCACACCAGTAAGAGGTATTATGTCCACTACCTGTCCTTGTCTGTCTGTCTCTCTGGCTGGCTGGCTGTCTGGCTCTCTGTCTATCTATCTGTCTGTCCATATCTGGCTTTCCATTTCTGTTTGTCTGTATTTTTTTCTGTCTCATGTTAATTGTATCATTTTCGTTGAATGTTTATACGGATGTAAAAACCCATTTCACGTTTCCTTAAATATTGGTCTTCAATGTAACTTTTGTCTATTTATGTATAGTTTCTTTTGTCATACAGTCTTTCGTATTTTCTTACACTGAATGTTTGTTAAAAGAACCAGGTGCTCCTATGAAGCTAGAAGCAGTACCACAGCCAGATCTAACTATGAAACATGAAGAGCTTTTACCTCAGAAAACAGCCATTACACCATCAAAAGGTAACTGTCAGAAGGAAACAATTGTAAAATTGCAATACAGTATATTCATTTGGTTTGTGGCTTTTTGTGTTAAAATCTGTCTTTTTTATTAGTTGCTTTATTATTATAACGGGAACTTGTTTATTGTCTTCATGTTGTCTCAACCAAAGTTGGTTGTCCAAATTCTTCATTGCTTAATCTTAACCTCTTGCTGGTCTTTGGGAGATTATGCACATGCATGTATCATTGTGTAACATGTAACATGGTGTACAACCAGTATATCTTCTTTCCAAGCTCATGAGATGGTGAAGACAACAGAAACACCAAAAATAGAAGCAGATAAAAAATCAAACCTTGTACCATCAGTTGCCCCTGAACCACCAAGGGTAACAAAACCTAAACATGAACTGTCTTCAGCACTGAAGGCTGAACCAAGTAAACAACAAGAGGCTACACTTGTCCCAACAAGAACACGTGAGACTTCACAAGTTCTCCTTGAAGTGCAAAAAGAAGATGTGTTTAAAATACCAGAACCTACATCTGCCTCTATAGAGCCTGTAGAAGTCCAACTGGCTAAAAAGCCAGAACCTACACCTGTGTCTCCAGCAAATCAAAAACCAGAACCAAGTAGAAATACTGAGTTGCCATCAGTGTCTAAATCAGAGCCAGAAGTTCTAAAAGTAGAGCCAGAACTAACCCAAAGTCCCAGAAAGCTACCTCTGGTGACACCTGAGCCCATCCAGGGGAAAGAACAGACACCTGTACCTAAAAAGGCTCCCCCAAAGAGAGGTATAATTACCAAAAAATGTAACCTCACGTTCTACTCTTAGAACATTCCCATTAATAAAATTTCTTTCATGAATTGAATGCACAAATTGCATTCTGTTCAGGATATTATTGATCTTAACATTTGTGTCAGGCATGTGTGATCATTAACTTCTTTTCTTTTCTCTGATATCATTTCTACTTTTATAAAGTGGTTGAACTTAAATATCCAGAAGTTGCAAGTGAGGAAGCACCTGTGCCTAAACCTCAAAAGGAGATTGAAATGACTCTTACCAGAGGTATGCTAGGTTGATCTTGGGGGTTTGTCCTTAATATCATGAAAAAATATTTTTTGGATTATTTTTAACACCGTGTTCACATCAGCATGTAAAGTGGTACTGATCATGTCAACATAACACGTCTTACATTCACTAGTACTTTATAGCCTTCAAAAGTCTTATTGTTAATGTCTGCATACTTCTGATACCAGCAGATGGTGGAGTCTTAAAATTCTTTCATTTATTTGCAGCTTCAAACAGAGTCGAACAAAATCTGCATGCAACAATGGAAATATCTAAGAGAACAGAAGACATTTCTGTGACAAAGGAAGTCATTTCAAGACAAGAAATTTCATATGAACGTGAGAGTCTATCATATCAGACTATGGAGACTTCACTGGAGGTGGTTCAGCTTAAACCTGCAATTAAAGTGCCATCTGAGAGCGAGCTGGAGAGGACGCCTCAAATTGAAACTGAGGTTGCTCCTTTCAAAGGTATGCTTGCTTGGTCTTGGGGGTTTCTTTTACTTAATAATTTCTCCTTAGACAAGTAGCATAACATTCATTTTAACAAAACGTTGGTTTGGGTTAATATTGGGGAGCAGAGTTCTCAACAAATTAACCAAATTAAAAGTATTTTTAGTAGTAGCTGACCAGGCATTGACAGAATCAGATGCAAAACAAAAATGTATGAAATTTACTAAATGTCCACTAATTAAAAGCTTTCCTGTTGAGGCTGGCCTAAAAGCAAAAAAAAAAAAAAACCCTTTTCAGCAAAAATGAAAATTAGCATGTAAATCAAAATCTAATGGCTGAAAAAAGTAGCCACATTTATTTATTCAGGCATTTAAATGCATTTTAAGATACAGGAATGAAGTAGTATATTTTCTTTATGTTCAGATGTCTGTTATTAAATATTAATTGTTCCATTTGCTTATGGTGAAATCCTAATCTATTTTTATTTTTAACCTCTTAGTAGCTCCAAAAGGAGTTAAACAAAGTCCATATAAATCAGAATTGTCTAAGAAAAGAGGAGCAAAGGAAATATTTTATGAAACTGAGAACAAATCTTATAAGCTTGAACAAAGTATTTTGAAACCATCTGAAGTTAAAACTCAAGAAACACTACCTGAAGAAAAACCTGCAGCTGAACCTCAAAAGAGGACAGAACTGGCCCTGGCCAGAGGTATGCTTGGCTGGTCTTGATGGTTTTTCCACTGTAATCTTTAGCAGTCTTGAAAAGTCTTAATCCGTGATGTCTAATCTTATCCACAAAGGGCTGGTGTGGGTGCAGGTTTTCTTTCCAACCCAGCAGAAGTCACACACTACTGAAAGCCAAGATCCACTGAGTAGATTCATTGATTAAAAACAGGTGGAATGAGGTGTGGCTCCTGCTTGACACTGAGCCTTTGCGGATACGGTTGGACACCCCTGGTCTTAATGTTTACATTTAAAACTGGATCTGTAACTGTTTTGAAATACAGCCCTAGTAAATTTGTATTGTGCCTCACATGAGTATTCTGCCAAAATTTGATTTCGAGCCTGTCACAAATTATGTCCACCATAATATCATAATACCTTTCATTTTATTGTTACAAGAGCAAAAAGAAAAAAAGAAAAAAAGCTAGTTTAATCATTTCTCTTTTCAATTGATAAAACTTATCTACACATTACACAGAGACACAATAATTATAGATTAGTAAATAAAGGTTAATAAATTCAGTTAGTAACTTTAAATATGTTGTTGAAACATACATCGCTCACTGACAGATGGTACAGTTACGGTTTCAATGTTTTATCTTTAAAGATCTTGCGCCTTCCAAAAGAGTTTTCGAAGAGTTTTCAGAGACTCATCTTACAGTGGAAGAGATCTCATTGGTGGAGGCAGTGATTTCAAAAGAATCCGCGTATAAAAGTGATGATGTTCAGTATCGTCCTAAAGAGACTCCAAAAGTTGCTAAAGTTAATCTTGCATCTGAGAAAAAGACAGTTTCTAAAACTCAAAAGCAGACTGAGATTGTTCCTACCCAAGGTATGTGTAATTTGGATGCCCTTCTGTAGCATCTTGTTTAGGACTTTTTTAAGTACTCGGATAGAGCTGTAAAAAAAAAATGGCAGGAAACATTTCACAAATATATTTCCTTTATCTTATATATCTAAATTATGAAATGAAAATATTGTATTATTAAGGTTTAGTTTGGCATGGATTTAAATGAATGTCTCAAATGTAATAAAATGTAAGCCTACATACAGTATAGGGTGTTATTTTGTTCATATATGTGTCTGTGTGTCTGTTTAAAAGTTCTTCTTCTGTTGCCACATTGTGCAATCTTACAACTTATTTCATCTTTAAAGTCTATACAGCTCCAAAGAGAGTTGAGCAAACTTTACACACAAAGGACACATCTGCTGAAACTGAGAAGATTACAGAAGTTGAGCAAGTGGATTCAAGGGAAGATTTATCATACAAAGGTGCTGACGTTCTATGTCAACCTGAAGAGACTGAACAGGACGTTTATGTAGAAAAGAGGGTGGCTCAGGATGAACAATTTTTTAAACCAGAGGAACTATTGATGAAAATGAGTTTGCCATCTACAGAAACAGTAACAAAGGAAGAGATCCTTGAAATGACGGCTGAACCAATTACACAAGTCATGCATTCAGAAACTGAGAAGAAGTCTGATATGCCTGGTGTTGTGAAAGAAGTCAAAAAGGTTCCAGACTCGGTGCTCAAAAGTGATGTGTCACAAACTAGGCCAGAATTTGTTGATCGAGTTGTGGCACTGAAAGAGGCTGAGTCTGTGAAAGAAATACCCAAAGAAAATGACATTAAAATGAACAAAGAGCTTAAAATGCCTGAAAGAGGTACTTTGACAACCTGTACCTTCTTTGGAGTATCGACATTCTTTATGCACTTTATACAAAATGTGTTTTGTTGTGTCTTGCAATGCTTGCCAATTAGGCAATCGAAAATATCTTCTGTTCTTCTTTAGTTGTTTAAAGTTCTTCAAATTCTCTTCATTTTGTAATATCCCTGAAATAGACACATTAACTGCTGAAAAATGTGTTCTATTTTTATTTAATGAAGTTAGTGGTCTGGCTTTTAACACAGTACCTGTATGCATGCGATCTTATATGATTTTGCTTATATTTAAAGTGCCAGCTGTCGAGAAGAAGCCAACACCTGAGGCACCAAAGCCAATAGTGACACCACAAAAAGTCTCTCCACCTCAAGGTACTCTTTTGGCTTCAATGTCTTCTGGGGTTTTTTTTGTCCTTTTTCTCTTTTCCTGTGTCCATATATACAATATGAGATGGGGTGTGCTTTTCATGTGCATTATGGAAACTGTATAATGCAGCACCTCTTTCCATGTGTAAAAATGTTCTTTCTTTGACTGCAAAATTTCCATGCTTTTATTTAAAGAGCCAGCTGTGGAGAAGAAAGCAACACCTGAGGCAGCAAATCCAACAGTGGTGCTGGTTGAGAAATCAATCTCTGCACCTCAAGGTACTGTCTTGGCTTCCATGTCTTCTGTTTTGTGTCTCTGTTCCCTTCTGTGTCTTTAATGCAATATGTGATGGCTAGGTGAGGTATTGCTCTTCATGTGTAGTTTGAAAATTTGTAACGAAGCACATCTTGCCCTGCATTATATAAATTCTTCCTTGTAACATTTGCATGCTTTTCTTTAAAGAGCCAACTGTGGTGAAGAAGGCAACACCTGAAGCACCAAAGCCCACAGTGGTGACAGTTGAGAAAACAGTCTCTTCACCTCTAGGTACTGGCTTCCAAGGCTTCTGGGGTTTTTTTGTGTCGCTGCTTTCTTATTAATATATAAGATGGCATTTTTAGGCGTTCCTCTTTGTGTGTAGTTTGCAATTTCTTTAATACAGCACCTTTATCCATGCTTAATACCATTTCTTGCCTGGCGTGCTTTAATTTAAAGAGCCGACTGTGGAGAAGAAGGAAACACCTAAAGCACCAAAGCCCACAGTGGCGCCAGTTGAACAAAAAGTCTCACTTAGTCCAGGTAGAGACTCTTTACATGTCTTGAAAATTCTCATCTTAATTTTCATTTGTTTTTGATTTTGTGCTGAAATGTCTGTTCTCTAACACATTACTTTTTTTCTATGTGTATTATCATTTCTTTATTGTAACAACACCATGCTTTCATTTAAAGAACTGTCTGTTGAGAAGAAGCCCATACCTGAGGCACCAAAGCCAACAGTAGCGTCACTTGAACAAAAAGTCTCTCCTCTTCAAGGTAGAGTATTAGGTCTATGTCTTCTCTTTTTATGTCACTATGTCTTGTGTCTTTGGAAAACTGATTTTTCAGCACTTCTTTAAGTGTCTTTATGTGTATATGAACGTATATGATTTTTTTTTTTTTACAATGTCGTGCATTTATTTAAAGAGCCAACTGTAGTAAGGAAGGCAACACCTGAGGCACCAAAGCCTGCAGTGGTGCCACCTGAGCAGAAAGTCTCACCTCCTCCACAAGGTAGGGTCTCAATTTCCATGTCCTTTGTTCTGTTTTGCTGATCATTTTGATTTGTGTTGCTTTTATAGGGACTTTGTCTGTGTCTGGTCTGTAACATATTAGCTCTTTCCATGCAAATGATCATTTCTTGACTGTGACAATGGCATGCTTTTATTTAAAGAGCCAACTGTCGAGAAGAAACCAATATCTGAGGCACCAAAGCAAGCAGTAACTCAAGAAAATATTTGTCCTCCTCAAGGTACAATATTTCTTCCCATGGCTGTTATTTTCTGCCAGTACTCTTTCACTTTTCATCACAATTTTTTACATGCTACAATGACATTCTTCTACATAAAGAGGCAACACTTGACGCACCAAAGCTAACAGTGATGCCACTTGCACCAAAAGTCTCTCCTTCTCTAGTTAGTCTTAATCTCCTTAGTCTTAATCTTCTTCTTCTTGCTTTGTCAGCTGCATCTTATTTTGTGTTCTTTGAAATGTGCATTTCATCCAGTATTTAATTCGGTACTTATTTCCGTGCATATGATTATTTCTTGACTGTGACAATGTGGCTTTCATTTAAAGAACCACCTGTGGAGGTTAAGCCAACACATGAGGCGCCAAAGCCAACAGACACACCAGTTGAGATAACCGATTCTCCTCCTCAAGGTAGAGTGTCTGTTACCAAGAATTGTGTTCTACGTTTGTATTTTGTGTTCATGTGTCACCACCTCCGTCAGACTTTTTGTAACATATTTGTGTCACTTTTTGTGTTGTGAAATATTTCCAGTCTTCATTTTCTGCTCTCTTAATGTGTGAATATTAGACACAGACTTGCAGCATTTGTGCTTTGCTGCTTCATTAGTGTCACCCTTCACTATTAACCATATTATATCTTCTCACTTTTAAAATGTGCTCTTCTTTGCAGATGATGGTCCTGTTCAAACTCCTGGACCAGTGCAGAAAGGTATGTTGCTACTTTATTACCTGTATGCCACAGATTTTAATAATGTAAGGTATGCTGGTAATTATTAATAACTGCACTACACTGGTTTTCTTTCTTTTTATTGGTGTTTTATGTATTGTGTCACATGTCAGTCTTGTTTCTTTAGTTTATAGTTATGACACTGAAATAAGCTTAAGTGTTATGTGTATGGAACTTGACCTGTTCCATTTGTTGGCAATGAGTCAATTCTCATCATAGGGACTGTATATGGATGTATATTAAAAGGCCAACAATACCCTGAATTAACTTCAGTGAAATGTAACTGGCATGTCATGTTAAGTGTTTGGTTTTACTTGGCTGTCCTCTGTCTTGAATATTGTGCAGTTTGTGATCTGACATTTATTGTCTTAGAACAATATTTTAAACCCACTGATGAACAAAAGAAACAGCATATGCCAGTCTTAATAAAAGCAACTAGAAGATCCAAAGGCAAAGAGGAACAGCATAAAGTGATGCCTTTGGCAAAAATCAACAAGACACAACGTGAATGGCAATCTGAAGAACCAGGGGTGACCATTCAGGAAACTGACATGGCTGAAATCTTTCAGAAGGATGAAATGTACTCAAAGTCTAGGACTGACGTTAAAGTTCCTAGTAGCTATGAAGTAAAAGAACATGTGTGTGAATGTAAGCCTGATGAAATAAAACATCAGGAAAAGGAACAAGAAGGATATTTGGAAATAAAAGAGCAGAGTCATTCTGAACCTGATGCTGAGGTTTCACAGGCAGTCACTAAGGAGGATTTCAAGAAGGACAAGTTGCCAGAAGAAGAGAGACCTAAGACTCAAAGGCTAACTATTAAAAAAAAATCTATGATACCATCGACCAAACAGGAACATGAAAAAGTAGTGCTGAAACCAGTTGAGAGACCTGCTAAATCAAAGGTTGCACCTATGAAGAAAAAAGAAATTACACCAACAGCTAAAAAGATAGAAGAAACAATGGCAACAAAGCCTGTGCTTCCAGCAGCCAAAGGTGATCATAAAGAGCCTGGGTTGCTCACAAAAGCAAAAGGAGATCCAAAGGAGAATGATGATGTGGAGAAATGCTCTTACAGATTATTGGAGGATCGGGAGAGTTCAGAAAAAGATGAAAAGCCAGACAAAGAAAATAAGGTTAAAATTCAAGTAAAGACAGAAAAAAGTCCAAAAGAAGAAGCAAAGCCACTGACACTTAAAGAGGGTAGATACATTCTAAAGGAATATGAAGAAAAACAAGACATATCTCTAAAACCAGTGGAAGATGTCGAACTTGAAAGGATCTCACAAAAGGCTGAGAAACCTAAAAAAGAAAAACCTTCTCTAGGTACAATAACCAAAGCAAAAGAAAGTCCAACAGAAGTATATAAAACTTCTATTATCAAAAAGACTGATTCCATGCTGGAAAAAATTATGGATGAAGAGAAAATATCTCTGAAACCTGCCGAGCTGAAGGAAGCAGACGTGAAAAAAGAAAAGAGCAAGTCCAGTGCAATAGTTCCTAAAAAAGTCACACCGACAGATTTAACAGAGACTGTTCCTTTGAAAAATGTCCCAATCTCTTCCCAAGAGAAGAAAACATCTCAAGAACATTCTGCAAAAGCAAAAATACCACTAATGAAAGAGGTATCACCTGGAGCTGTGCAGCTACAAAAGATTCCAACTCAGCAAGAAGAAGAAGTACTTGATGAGAAGGATGAGAAAGAGGAAGAAGAAGATGAAACATGGGGGTGGGAGCTTGTTCCTTCTGAAAGTTATGAAGCAGAAGAGTTAGAGGATGGAGCCATTGAAACTCCAGGAGGCACGGATGACAAGATAGGTGAGAGGGAGACCTCACCATTGGTATCTCATGCCTTCCCTGGCCCTCAAAAATCATCACAAATAATATACATCCTCCAGTTTAACCTCCATAGTTTACTTGGTTAACAAACCTGGATTCATCTTCCTCATTATTTCAATTATTATTTCTTTGTTAGTTTTCTGTCTTCCCTCCATTCTTTTCATTAAGCCTGTTCATCCTTCTGATGCAAAGACTTTCCACCTTTGATTTACTTTGGTTTCTTTTTAGTGTCTGTATTTGTCTGTGTGTGGATGTCAGTCACTGTGTTTGTTGTCTGTCTTTTGCAAATGTCAATCACTGTTTTCATCAGTATTTTCTTAATCTTCACTCCTGAATGTACATCATTCATTGACATCAGCCATTTCAATACTATGCATTTCTTGTTGATTACATCATCTTGGCTTCCTTCAAAAACATGTTAGGTTAAATACAGTTTAATTGACAACTGAGATTTGGTGCTATTATTACAATATTTTAAACAGATGGAAAACCCAAGGAAGAGGCAGCAGCAGGCAGAGGCAGAGGGCTTAAGCGTAAGGACACTGTTCTGATTGTGTTAAAATATATTACACAATTCAGCAGTAATTAGCCCACACCATATTTCTACTAGCAATTTAACAATCTTCTTCCTAACACACACCTTTCAGCACGCCAGACTCCTTCTCCTGGTGATGCAGGACGTGGTAGAGGGCTCAGACCTGGTGGTGGAGGTGACAAACCTCCCGGAGAGTCACCATTTGCTTTCCAGCTTAAGGCTGTCCCTCTCAAGTTTGTGAAAGAGCTTCAAGATGTTGTGTTGCTAGAGGCTGAGTCTATTGGTTCCTCCGCTGTATTCGAGTGCCTGATTTCTCCTTCTACTGCTATAACTTCATGGATGAAGGATGGAGGCAACATAAGGGAGGGCCCAAAGTACAAATTTACTTCCGATGGAAAAGATCGAAAGTTGGCCATTATTGATGTTCAGCTCTCTGACAGAGGGGAATACACATGCGTTGCCAAGCTGGGAAATAAAGAGAAGACATCCACTGCCAGGCTTATTGTTGAAGGTGAGCGCAGTTTTGAGCTCAGGCTAAAGTCACTGTGATAAACTATAGCAGTACTCCTGGGTAAATTCAGAATAACTCTTTTCCCTTTTATCTTAACTAGAGCTGCCGGTTAAATTTATCAAGACCCTGGAGGAGGACGTGACTGTGTTCAAGGGACAGCCCATGTATTTGACCTGTGAGTTGAACAAAGACCGAAGTGTGGTCTGGAAAAAGGACGGCAACGAACTCAAATCAGTTGCTGGCAAGATTGCTATTAATGTTATTGGACTGCAACATGCTGTGACCATTCAGGATTCAAATGATGACGATTCTGGCATTTATACATGCGAATGTGAAAATCTCAAAACTCAGACAACCGTGAAGGTTATGGGTATGTATGATACTTTTTTTTAACAGTTACCACGAATTAAGCTTATTTGAAATGGCAATATAATGATAACAATATAAATTATGAATCTATATTTTACAGAAATCATCAGAGACTGGTTGGTGAAACCACTGAGAGACCAGCATGTGAAACCAAAAGCCACTGCTACTTTCAAGTGCGAGCTGTTCAAAGATACTCCCAACTGGAAATGGTTCAAGGGAGATGAAGAGATTCCGAATGACCCTACAGATAAGACTGAAGTCAAGAAGGATGGAAAAGATATTGTTCTGACCGTTAAGAATGCACAACCAAATGATGTTGGCGAGTATGCCATGGAAGTTGAGGGCAAACGATACACAGCAAAGCTCACGCTTGGAGGTAAGTAGTGTGGTGTTTTGAGTAATAGATTTTTTTTTAATGTTTTAAGGAATTGATTATTAGTCATTATCAAATCTCATGAAATTTATATGTTTGATACTAATACAGAGCGTGAAGCTGAGATCCTAAAACCCCTGGCTAGCGTGGAGGTGGTTGAAAAAGAGGAGGCCAATTTTGATACTGAAATCTCAGAGGAGGATGTGCCCGGAGAATGGAAACTTCAAGGGCAGGTTCTAACAAGATCACCAGTAAGACCAAGTTATAATTCCATACAACCATATGTGCTTTGTGATGCAAGACCCCTCATACTTTTTTGCTATTATTGCAGATAAGTATTTGAAATTGTACATCTGCCTATTTCTTTGTTTGTTTTCAAGACATGTGATATCAAAGTGGAAGGCCCGAAGCGCTTCCTCACATTGAAAAATGTTCAGCTTGATCAGTCTGGTGAAGTCACATACCAAGCTTTGAATGCTGTGACAAGTGCTATGCTTACAGTCAAAGGTAAAGCAATCTTTAATATGTTTTCTTCCCCGATAAAGAAGGATGTTAATATTTTTGTTATATAATAATTAAAATATTGTATTACACTGAGTTGAATGTTATGTCGTACCTCCCAGAAATGGAAATCGAATTCACTGTCCCATTGAAAGATGTTTCTGTGCCTGAAAAGAAACAGGCCAAATTTGAGTGTACAGTCAATAAGGATGTGCCTAAAGTGATGTGGTTTAAGGGTTCTGATATTATTACATCTGGAAATAATTATGAAATCATTGATGATGGAAAAAAACACATTTTGATTATAAATAATTGTGAATTTGATGATGAGGGAGAATACACCATTGAGGTGTTAGGCAAAACATCAACAGCAAAACTAACGGTAGAGGGTAAGTGGTTGTCCTTCCTATTCATGGTAATCATTTTGCACAAAATAATACTTGACTTGCAGACTGCGAAACCGTAGAATAACCCTGTGTAAGGAAATGTGTTGTACAATGAAATATTGTTATATGATGTATGACATCATAGGTATGAGGCTGAAGTTCATCTCAGAATTAAAGGATCAAACCGTAAAGGAAACCGAAACCGCTCGGTTTGACATTGAGCTCTCTCATGAGACGCCAGTGACGTGGTACAAAAATGAAATTAGATTGCATCCAAGCAGAACAATAATAATACATGTTGAAGGGACAAAGCATGCATTAGAAATCAAAGAAGTCACACTAGATGATACTTGTCAAATAAGGGCAGATGCTAAAGGAATATCAACCAAGGCTAAGCTTCTGGTTATAGGTAACCCTTTTTTCTTCCTATCTCTTTATTTATTTTTAAGATGTTATGTTTAATTATGAATGAAAGCTGGTAAGCACTTGTGATGTTCAGGGACCTGGCTAATTGGTAGCTACTTGATTTCATTCTCTTTTAGGCACATAAGGCACACTTTGGAAAGTAGTACAAACCTCTGTATGATTTTTTTTTTGCATGTGAATTAGTCTAATTCATCTTATTTTCACAGAGGGGGATGCACGATTCATTACTAAGTTGCAAGACTACACTGTTGTCGAGAAAGAGGAGGTCACTCTTGACTGTGAGCTGAGCAAAGACGTTCCTGTCAAGTGGTTCCATAATGAGATAGAAATTAAGGCCTCAAAGCTGGTGTCCATGAAGGTTGAAAATAAACGAAGAATCCTCCACATTAAGAAAGCAGAGCAGAAAGACAAAGGAGTATATGCATGTGACTGTGGAACAGACAGGACATCAGCCAATGTTACCATCGAAGGTGATCTTTTGAATTATTCACACGTGAGCGATTTGGCGTCCTTTAGCGTCACTATGTCTAAATATAGACTATTCAATTTCAGCTCGTGATGTGAAGGTGGTCCGGCCTATGTATGGAGTTGAAGTGTTTGATGGTGAGACTGCCCGCTTTGAAGTTGAGATCTCAGAGGATGATATTCACGGGCAATGGAAACTGAAGGACGAAGTCCTCACGCCTTCAGCTGTAAGCATGGAATTCTTTTATGAAAGTGAAAGTGAAGTATTGGCTACTGTGCTTGCACACAGAGGAATCTGTCCTCCGCATTTAACCCATCCGTGCAGTGAAACACACACATTTACACACACTGGTGAAGTGAGCACACACTAGCCCGGGGCGGTGGGCAGCCTCGTCCAGGGTACCCGGCGAGTAATTGGGGGTTAGGTGCCTTGCTCAGCGGCACTTTAGTCGTGTCTTGTCAGTTGCGGGGATCGAACTGGTGACTTTCCGATCACAATTCTGGTTCCTTAACCACAACGGCTGCCCCATTATATTAGACAAGTTATTTTGTAAAATACCATATGTAAATGGCTATACTAATTACTTTTTCAACAGGATGTTGAGATCATTGAGGATGGCTCAAAACACATACTGACCCTGTACAACTGCAAAGTTGCCCAGACAGGAGAGGTCGTTTTCCAGGGAGCAAATGCCAAGTGTTCTGCAAACCTTAAAGTTAAAGGTAGTGTTCTCTTACAGCATTTCCCAATATATCTATATCACCAGCTTAATTAAGTAAAGAATGAATTGCTTTTGTGTTACAGAACTGCCCATCACATTCCTAACACCTTTGAGTGATGTACAAGTATATGAGAAAGATGAGGCAAGATTTGAATGTGAGCTGTCAAGGGAAGCGAAGACCTTCCGATGGCTGAAGGGCTCTCAAGAGCTGAAGGCAGATGACAAATTTGACGTTCTGACAGAGGGAAAAAGGCACACACTTATTCTTAAATCAGTTGCCTATGAAGATGAGGCAAAATACATGTTTGAAGCTGAGGACAAGAGAAGCTCTGCCAAACTGGTCATCCAAGGTAAAAGAAACACAGCTAACCACTTTGCATGGATTGGGATATACACTTAAGTGGTCACTTCTTCATGTGTAACTTTTCTCCCATCTTTATTCTTTATTTTACACTCAGGCATTCGTCTCGAATTTGTCCGACCCATCAAAGATGTTACAGTAAAGGAGCGTGAGACTGCAGAGTTCAGCATCGAACTTTCTCATGAAAAAATTCAAGTTAGCTGGTACAAAAATGACACCCGTTTGCATCCAAGCAAAGTCGTGCACATGGCTGAACATGGCAAGATCCACACCCTTTCCTTCAAGGAGGTGTCCATTGATGATACCTCACTTATTAAAGTAGAGGCTCTTGGAAAGACCTCAGAGGCCATGCTTACAGTGCTTGGTAAATATGTTAATTTGCAGATTATGGTACAGAGAATAATGTTTTGGAAATATTAAAAAATGTAAAATCTTTTTATTTTTTCTATTTTCAGAGGGAGAAGCTTACTTCATTACCAAGCTACAGGACTACACAGCAGTCGAGAAGGATGAGGTTGTACTGAAGTGTGAACTGAGCAAGACCTCTGCTGAGGTGAAATGGTTTAAAGATGGCACAGAGATTATCCCATCCAAGAATATCCTTATCAAAGCTGATGGAAAGAAACGCATTCTGACTGTGAGGAAAGCAGAGAAGGCCAACATTGGTGAATATGTCTGTGACTGTGGTTCTGACAAAACTACAGCTAAGCTGAACATTGAAGGTATATATAAATATATATATATATAAGTATATATCGGAACATCTAAATGAGAAAACCAAATATATCGTCTATTAGAAGTTACATTTTTTATTAAATTGTTTCCTTTTTTCTATGCAGAGCGTGACATTAAGGTTACCCGTCCACTGTACAGTGTGGAGGTTACAGAGACAAGTTTCGCTCGATTTGAGGTAGAGATTTCAGAAGAGGATGTCCATGGGAACTGGAAACTCAAAGGAGAGGCCTTGCAACAGTCTGCTGTAAGGATTTTATTACAACCATCCCACTTTTAAGTACTTTTTTAAATTGAAAATCGAATACAACATTTTTTGTTTAAATATTTATTATCATTAGGACTGTGAGATTAAAGAAGAAGGCACTAAGCACATGCTGATTCTCTATAATGTACGCATGGACATGGCTGGTGCAGTGGACTTCAGTGCTGCCAATGCTAAGTCAAGTGCTCAGCTCAGAGTTAAAGGTGAGACTTAGAGGTTTCTTTGTGAGACCCACAGGCCATGCGTGTTATTTATTTTTTTGTCAATAATCCTAGATATCCTAGATATTGGATTATACAGGGTGAGCCAGAAAGACCTGATGATTTTTTAAATGAAATAAAACTCTAATTATTCATACGTTTTATTTGAAAATACAACCATTACATTAACCGTTTAATGCCATTTATATTTGGAAATTCCCAAAGCAAGAGAATGTTTAATAGCTGAACAACGTAGACTCCTTATTACAGATGCACGCACTCTTTCAACATTTTCTGGTGTTTGAACTGTACATGGCTTGCTAAGTGGTTTGGGCTTCAAGGCAGAAGCATTGGTATGAAGATGTTTAACCCATTATTTAATTGTGCTCCGAGAGGGCAGAGCACCACGACAAGGAACATTGAACTTAATGTGAAATGGATGCTGAGTAGCAATCACAGAGTCGGCATTAAAAAAAAAAAACGTTTCAACAATGAATGCGCGATGTTGTGCTGCTCCATGTTGACTAAAATGGCATCAATTGATCTACTGTTTCCCCACCAGTCAGTACTCTAATCAAACTAGCATCTGAGAAATAAGCATATGAAAATCGTCAGATCTCTCTGGCTCACCCTGTATAATGGTAGGAAATAATTTTCAACTTGAAATGTAATTCTTAATATTTATTGGTTCTTACAAAAGGCAAATTATAGTTTACATACATACACACATAGAGTTTTTAGATTTTTACATTTAGATGTATGGAAAAGATGTAAGTAAAGAGGGTGGGAGATCATAGTCTAAATTTGGTGAAGCCTATGATTTAGTCAGGATAAAAAAGAAGGACAATGGTTGCTCTTGTGTTGACTGAGAACATCAAAGCAATGGTGCACAGGATCTAGAGAACAACGTGATATGGTCAGTGTCATCTTGCACCATATTCACAACCAGTGGGTCCAGTAGGTCTGTTACGTGTTGTGTATTCCAGCACCTTACTAAGACACTGTTGGCTTTTCCTTTAATTAGTCACCCATATGTATCTCTCATTGGCACTTCAGTTTTAGCCAATCAGAACATGTGGTTATTTTAGACTCTGCTAGCCTTATCTAGAGGGGGTAGCAGATGAGTGATAGCCCTTATCCTTTGTTCCTGCTTGCTGACCAATTGCTTTACATGAAATCATGGTATGCCTAGTGAAAGACACCCCCACTGATTAAATGAGAATCGGAGTTTGTGCTGGAAGCTTATAGGCAATGGAAGCACGGCTTGCCTGTTGAGAACCTGAGCAGAATAAGGATTTGAAGCTTGTTAAGGGAAAGAGTTTATTTCCTGAGCTCACTAATAATGGCTTCTTCTCGATCCCAAGCTCGGACAATTGGCCTTTTGCGGCCTCTTCGAGATGTCACAGTTACTGCTGGAGAAACCGCCACTTTCGAGTGTGAGCTTTCATATGAGGGCATTGCTGTTGAATGGTTCGTTGGAACTAAGAAAGTGGAGCCAAGTGATACAGTAAGTTACAGTTAACATTTGGAATGATTCTCTGGATTTCTTCTGGCACAGCAATGTGTTTCTGTAACTACACATTTAGACTCTTTCACATGTGTAGAACTTATTAAATTAATTTTAATTTCTTTGTGAGATTTGCCACAAAGATGTCTTCTTATATGAATTTAGTGCCAATGGCCACGCTACAGCAGAGGTTTTTAAGATAACAAAGTGAGCTGTTCTGCCTTCCAAGTGTTTCTTTGTCTATTTTTAGCAACATCATAAGTGTTTGTTAAAGTGGTGGATTTAATGATGTACTGTTGAGTAATATAAATATTCTATAATTACTTACTACTAAAATGCACTGTGCCATATTGAACAGCAGAACAGTTAGGAGGAAGTTATTTCTCCTATTAAAGTTTAAAACATTTACAGATCTGCATGTTCCCTACCTTGATATAACAAAGGTTTAAAATTATTAATCTTCAAATGAGCTTTGCTCTGAAATTGCTTTAATTGTAATATGCAGGTGGTAACCAGAGCAGAGGGCAGACTGCACAGCTTGACTCTGAGAAATGTCGAGATGACAGATGCTGGCTTTGTGAAGATAACGGCAAAAGACTTCCAGGCCGAAGCCATGCTTACAGTAAATGGTAAAATCTTTGAAAATAACTACATAAAGCTGTACCAGTTTCCCATTTTTTATTTTTTCCAGATACACATACATTACAATTTTTCTGCTGTAACAATTTCACATTAGCATGACTCATTTTTATATTCACTTCCACAGAGCCACCTGTTGAGTTTACCAGGCCCTTGGAGGACCAGACTGTAGAAGAGGAGGCCACTGCTATTCTGGAGTGTGAACTCTCCAGAGAGAAAGCTGATGTCACATGGTTCAGAGACGGACAGGAAATTCACAAAACAAAGAAGTATGAACTGGTGGCTGAAGGCCGCATAAGGAAGCTGATAATCAAAGACTGTACTCTTGATGACTCCAAAATATACACGTGTGATGCCAAAGACTTCAAGACCTCTGCTTTCTTGAGTGTTGAGCGTAAGTGAAAAGACGCGAAAATAAGATACAAAGCATTTGAAGTTTTAATTATGGGTTTTGTTTCACTAGAAAATAGACATTCATATCATGTTCATGTTTTGTTTTCATTTTTCTTATCAGCTCCACATATTGAGTTCACTAAGCCTCTTCATGATGTCGAGGTCAGGGAGAAGGAGTCTGCTAAGTTTGAATGTGAAGTTTCCCGTGAAAGTGCCAAGGTACTACATTCACTGAAAGATTAGCTGAAACTTACCACACCTCTACAATATATTTGAGAATACATTTATAATGAAGTTAGAAATAACTTGTGGGCTTTTGTGTCAATAGGTCCGCTGGTACAAAGATGGCATTGAAATTCGAAAGGGCAAGAAGTATGAGATTATTGCCAAAGGGGTGCAGCGTATTCTCATCATTAGCAAGGCGGTGTTTGATGATGAAGCTGAATATGAATGCGATGCAAGAACCTCCAAATCCTCTGGCATGCTTACTGTTATTGGTGAGTTCTGTTTTAATGTAATGTCCCTACATAACAATGTAATTCACAATATCCAAACTAATCTTGATTTATTGTTTTGTTTACAGAGGAAGAGGCTAGATTCACAAAGAACCTGGCCAATGTTGAAGGCACTGAAACTGACAGTATTAAACTGATCTGTGAGGTCTCCAAGTCTAATGCAGAGGTTACATGGTATAAAGGTGATCAGGAATTGCCTGAGGGTGGTAGATGTGAGCAAACTGCGGATGGCAGAAAGAGAATCCTTATCATCCAGGCTCTTCACATGGAAGATGCTGGAGAATACCACTGCAAATTGGCCAGTTCACAGACTACAGCAACGCTAAAGATCAATGGTAAGCAACTCAAATGTATTTGAGCTATTTCTTGCACAAAATTCCTATTGGCTTTTCTGCAGAAACTAACAATTAAAAGACTTTGCTTTTTCCAAAACCCATTACTTAGTCACACAAAATTCTTTCTTTATGTTTCATTAGAATTGGCTGCTGAGTTTATTGCCAGGCCCCAGAGTCAGGAGGTGGTAGAGGGTGAAAAGGCACAATTTGTGTGCTCAGTATCCAAAGAGAACTATGAAGTTAAATGGTTCAGAGGTGACGAGGAGCTTCAAACCGGGGACAAGTATGAGATTGTTAGTGAAGGCAAGAGCAGAGCTCTCATTGTTAAAAACTGTGAGTTAAAGGATGAAGGAGCCTTCACTGCCAGCATTGACTCTGTCAAGGCTTCTGCGGACTTACATGTGATTGGTAAGTGTTTTTATGCGACTCACTTTTTATACTTCAAAGGAAGATGAAGCTAGGAATGTTTACTAGTATTTTCCATCTTTTCTTTTTAGAAAAACTGAGGATCATCACTCCTATCAAAGACACGCATATGAAGGAAGGGCAAGAAATTGTGCTTAACTGTGAAGTTAATTCAGAGGGAGCTAAGGCCAAGTGGCTGAAGGAGAATGAGACTATGTTTGAAAGCAGCAAGTTTATCATGGTACAAAGAGACACTATCTTCTCTCTAAGGATCAAAGCTGCAGAAAAATCTGATGAGGCTACATACACCATTACACTGATCAACCAGCGTGGTGAACAAGCCAAATGCTCTGCAAAAGTCAGTGTAATAGGTAAGATCTCATTTTGTCTTAGGGCATCTAATTTGGAGTGCGTTAATTATGTAGTGTTGTTTATGTGTGTGTTTTACAATTTTGTCCTTTCTGCAGAGGAAGAGCTCCGTATCACAGACCCTCTTGAGGACTGTGAAACTGAGGAAAAGAAAACAATCAGCTTCACTTGCAAAGTGAACAGACCAAATGTAACTGTACAGTGGTTAAAGGGAGGACAGGAAATCACCTTCAGCAAACGCATAGTGTACCGGGTGGACAAGAACAAGCACACATTGACCATCAAAGATTGCACCATGGATGATGAGGGTGAATACACTGTAGTTGCTGGCACTGACAAGTCTTCAGCTGAACTGATCATCAGTGAGGCACCAACTGACTTCACCACCCAACTCAAAGACCAAACTGTTTCCGAATTTGAGGACGCAGAGTTTGTTTGCAAGGTTTCTAAGGAGAAGGCCACTGCTAAATGGTACAGAAATGGCCGTGAAATCAGAGAAGGACCGAGGTACTTGATCCCTTTTTTATGTTTTACGGGAAACTGTAAAAAATTGGTTTTGAAATACAATAATAATGTTATATAATAATTAGCTATAATAATCTTTTTTTGTTTTGTCTGACAGATATCATATGGAAAAGGATGGAAAGACATGTACATTGTACATTAAGGAATGCAGACCTGATGATGAATGTGAATATGCCTGTGGAGTGGATGACAAAAGATCCAGGGCTCGTCTCTTTGTTGAAGGTTATATTGCCACCTGTACATTATTGAGACAAAAGCAGAAACACTGCAACATTGGTCCTACCTGTTCTGTGCAATTGTTCAATAGTTCTCCTCTCCTCTCCTCTCCTCTCCTCTCCTCTCCAGAGATCCCAGTGGAAATTGTCAGACCCCCTAAAGATGTATTTGAGGCCCCAGGCTCAGACATTGTATTTGAGGTTGAGCTTAACAAAGACAGAGTTGAAGTTAAATGGATGAGGAACAACATGATCATTGTCCAAGGTGACAAATACCAGATGATCAGCGAGGGCAAAGTACACCGACTTCAGGTTTGTGAGGTCAGGCCTCGCGATCAGGGCGAGTACAGAGTCGTCGCCAAGGATAAAGATGCAAGAGCCAAGCTTGAGCTTGCAGGTACATTTTTTAAAACTTAGCTCAATATATATTTATAGGAAAGATGTAGCTGCGTACATTTTATACTATAATTTGTCTGTGATTCTTGTCTTCATACAGCTGTACCAAAAATCAAGACCACAGACCAGAATCTTGTAACAGATGCTGGAAAGCCCTTCTTGATGACAGTTCCCTATGACGCTTACCCTCGTGCAGAGGCTGAATGGTTCTTTAATGACATCAGCCTTCCAATGCAAAACATTGACACATCCACTGACAAGACAGAATACAGGTTAAAGGACCCGAAAAAGTCAGATCAGGGCCGTTATAAAATTGTCATCAAGAATAAGCATGGACAGGGAGAGGCTATCATCAATCTGGATGTTATTGGTGAGTTAGCAGTCAAGAAAACCTCAAAGTAGAGCAAGACACCTTATGTAGTTTCTGTTCAAACTGTGCAGTGAATATGTAGAATGCTGTTAACTTCACAGGAGGTTATAAATGCCTAATTCGACTCAAATTTTTTAGATGTTCCTGGACCCGTGAAGAATTTGAGAGTTGTTGACACCGCTGATGGCGAGGTCAGCTTGGCCTGGGATGAGCCTGAGACTGATGGTGGCAGCAAAATTTTGGCCTATGTTGTTGAGAGACGTGATGTTAAGCGCAAGGCTTGGACATTGGCCACTGATCGTGCTGATATTCCAGAGTACTGTGTTGGTGGATTGCAGAAAGACAATTTGTACTTTTTCCGTGTGTGTGCTCGCAACAGAGTTGGCAATGGAGAGCCCGTCTGTACAGATGAAGCTGTTCAAGCCAAGAATAAATTTGGTAAGTACCACATTTCCTTATATCTGTGGATATCTGCAGTATA
>JAOVVH010000058.1:3344743-3358814 GCA_028566435.1 Scorpiodoras heckelii | reverse complement strand
TTTCCTCCGGGTACTCCAGTTTCCTTCCACAGTCCAAAGACATGCATGTTAGGTTGATCGGTCACTCTAAATTGCCCATAGGTGTGTGTGTGTGCGTGAGTATGTGTTGGCCATGCGATGGACTGGCGACCTGTCCATGGTGTACCCCGCCTTCGCCGAATGATGCTGGGATTGGCTCCAGCTCCCCCGTGACCCCGACTAGCGGGATAAAGTGGAAGATAATCGATGGATGGAAAATAATAATGCAACACAACCTTGAAAATAAAAATAAGTATATTAAACCTAAAATGTAAAATTAAGAAGTGAAAATTTGTAATCAAACAGAAATTAAAGTAGTAAGATCATTAAGAGATAAAAAAAGCAGTTTTAAGAATAAAACAATCAGTATAGACACTAGCAAGGCTTCATACACATGCAGCGAACTCACACTCTTGAAGTTACTCTTCAATTTCCACCTTACCTCTACAATCATACCTTTTACTTACTCTTCTTATTTTTTTTCTTACACCTTATTTAACAGGTACGTATCCTGTAAAAACTGGCTGTAATTTAAAGTGTCACTGAAAGATCTGTGACATCCAGTCATATTTTATTCAAGCATGTAATCAATTTGTTAATTGGCCCTTGATAACCCAGTGACAAAGTTGTGTCAACTGATTTCAAGAGGTGAAATGTAGAGGAAGGAAAGAAAGGTCCATTGTTTTGATAAAAGTCTGTTAATATGAATTTAAGCAATTTCCAATTGTTTCTTTTTTGTGTGTGTGTGTATTTGTGTTCTTAACAGATAAGCCTGGTCCCCCAGCTGCTATTGATATCACAGAAATCACCAATGAGTCCTGTTGTCTTGCTTGGAATGCCCCCAGAGATGATGGTGGCTCTCCTGTAACCAACTACATTGTGGAAATGAGACCTTTGGAAAAAGAGGAGTGGCAGAAGCTCTCTGCCACTGTCAAGCAGACCAACTTTAGGGCCTGCAAGCTGGTGCCTATGAAGGAGTATGTCTTTAGGGTATCTGCTGAGAACCAGTATGGTATTGGTTCTCCCATTGATCATGCTCCAATTGTTGCCAAGTATTCATTCGGTAGGTATTCACCCCAGTGGATTTTCATTGTGTTAGTCTTTTAAAATGGTGCAAATGCTACTATGTTTCTTTCCTATTATTTAGACCCTCCTGGTGCCCCAAGCAGGGTGCAGCCCTCTGATATCTCAAAGGATGCTGTAACCTTGACCTGGTATGAGCCTGATGAGGATGGTGGAAGTCCAATCACTGGCTATTGGGTTGAGAGGTTTGATCCAGAAAGTGACAAATGGATCAAGTGCAACAAGCTGCCAATCAGAGATACTATGCTCAGGTAAGTCCTTATTCACAAGCAGAATATGGACAAGTGAAACTTGTATGTATTTAAATGTATTTATTGTATTTAAAAATGTTAATGCAAGAATAACATGGATGTTTCCTGCAGAGTGAAAGGGTTGACCGCAAAGAAAAAGTACAAATTCCGTGTTCTGGCTGAGAATCTTTCAGGAGTTGGAAAACCAAGTGCTGAAACAGATCCCATCTTGATTAAGGATCCAATTGGTATGTTGCAGTACCATACTCAACTTATTTGCTGTGATGCAACAAAGATCAGAAAATAAACATTTTCATTCTTTTATAGATCCTCCATGGGCCCCTGGCAAACCATATATCAAAGACATCGCTAAGACCTCTGCATTCCTGCAATGGACTAGACCAGAGCATGATGGTGGTGCCAAAATTGAATCTTATGTCATCGAGCTCCTCAAAAGTGGAACTGAAGAATGGGTCCGTGTGGCTGAGGATGTGCCCATGACAGAGCACTTGCTGAAAGGACTCATGGAGAAACAGGAATACTCCTTCCGTGTCAAAGCTGTAAATGTTGCTGGAGAGAGTGAGCCAAGTGATCCAAGTGACCCTGTAGTATGCAAAGAAAGACTCTGTAAGTACATGTCTTTGTATAGGCTATCTGATTGCATAGAAAGAAGCTAATATAAAAAAACATACTTAACTTTTTCATTGAAACAGATCCTCCATCCCCACCACGCTGGCTTGAGGTGGTTAACATTTCAAAGATTGACTGTGAACTGAAATGGACTGAACCAGAAAATGATGGTGGCTCTCCTGTTACCAACTACGTTGTTGAGAAGAGAGATGTTCGACGCTGGACCTGGCAAACGGTGGACACTACGGTGAAAGACACAAAATACACGGTCACGCCACTCAATGAAGGAACTCTATATGTGTTCCGTGTTGCAGCTGAGAATGCTGCGGGTATGAGCGAATTCTATGAGCTAGAGGACTCCGTTCTAGCAAAAGATACTTTCAGTAAGTGCAAATGCTCATAATGGAAGTACAATACTTTCATAATTTTAACAGCGCAAAGAGCAGTTTATGTAATGCATTACTTCTTGTCCCTTTAGCAACTCCTGGAGCTCCGTACGCTTTGACTGTGGTTGCGGTAACCAAGAGGCATGTTGACCTGAAATGGGAGCCTCCTAAAAGCGATGGTGGACGACCAATCACAAAGTATATAGGCATTATATATTATACTTACATATACATTATACAGTATATGTTATAAGATATGTTATCAATTCTGGTCCATATAATCTAACACCATATTTGACATTGTACAGTAGAATAACATGGACATAACCACACTTACAGATATGTTATTGAGAAGAAGGAGAAAGTGGGTACCCGCTGGATAAAGTCTGGAAAGACATCAGGGCCAGAAATCAAGTACAGGGTGACTGATGTTGATGAGGGTACTGAGGTGCAGTTCCAGGTCCGTGCTGAAAATGAGGCTGGAGTTGGCGACCCAAGTGAACCTACAGACATTGTTACAGTTGAAGATCCTATAAGTATGTCAACACATTTTTGTACACATCATGCACAAATTAGGTTTTTGCTACAAGTACATGATTAACACATTATTCAATGTCGTGTTTTTAGGCGCACCATCCCCTCCGATTGAGGTTAAGATCGTTGATGCCAGCAGAGAGCATATCAACATCACATGGAGGGCACCAGAGAAGAATGGAGGAAGTCCCATTACTGGATATCATGTTGAGCTGTCTGAGGCTGACACAGATAAATGGATGAGGATCAATGCTCGTCCCATAAAAGAGCTACGATTCAAGGCTGAAGATGGCATTATTCCTGAGAAACAATATGTTCTTAGAGTCCGTGCTATCAATGCTGTTGGTGTCAGTGATCCCTCTGAAATCTCAGACAAAGCCTTTGCTAAAGATCCAGACAGTAAGCGCTGTGTATTTTTTTCAGTGCTGCATTGATTTGATTAGTGTTGTCTTTGTAATAATTTATATTCATTTTCTTTTTATTTCATAGGTGCACCAAAAATTGATCTGCAGACCCAAGATGTTGTTGTTGTTGAGGGCGAGAAGATGTATCTAAAGATTCCATACAAAGCAATTCCCAAGCCAGCAGTGGCTTGGAAAAAGGATGAGGCAGACCTGAAGGCAGATGACCGGCTGACTATGAGATGTGAACTCAACAGTATTCACCTCGAGCTTCAAAAATGCAAGCATGAAGATGCTGGTGTCTACACAGTCACTCTAGAAAACAGTCTGGGTTCAGTTACTGGAACAATTAATGTTAAAGTTATTGGTAAGACAGCTGTGTTTTTTCTGTCTTCAGTTATATTTTGTTAAGACAAATTAGAAGACAATTAATCAGATGGTTTCCATCAATAGGCCTGCCTGGACAATGCAAGAGCATCACTCCAAGTGAGGTCACCAAGAACTCCTGCCAAATCTCATGGGAACCCCCAGAGAGTGATGGTGGTAGCCCCATTTTACATTATGTACTGGAGCGCAGAGAGGCTCAGAAGAAGACTTTCATGCCAGTGATGTCTGGAGTCAATGTACTAACCTTTGTGGTCAAAGACCTTATGGTGAATGGTGAATATTACTTCAGAGTTAAAGCTGTTAACAGAATTGGAAGTGGTGAATATCTTGAGCTTCGCAACCCTGTCATCACAGAGGAGCAGAAGCGTAAGTATAATTACAATTTCAACAAAGAAATTAAAAACATCATTTCAAGTATTTTGTTATTGTTCGGTAAATTTTTTGTTCTTTGCATTTTGCTTTTTGAAATATTTCAGAGCGGCCTGACCCACCAGTTGATGTTGAGGCATCCAACCCTACCTCTAAGTCCATTACAATTACTTGGAAAGCCCCATCGTATGATGGTGGCTGTCCGATTACTGGCTATATTCTAGAGAGTATTGAGAAGGATGGTGATAGATTTGTGAGATGTGTTCCAAACCTGGTGCCTGGTTTCTCTTACACCATCCCTGGCTTGACAGAAGGCAAGGAATATCAGTTCCGTGTCCGTGCAGAGAATGTGGCTGGAGAAAGCGACCCTTCCCGCAGCACTCCCCTAATTAAAGCCGTAGATCCTGTTGGTATGTTTAATGACAAACAATAAAATAGCATCACAAATAAGTATAAGAAATACTTATTAATTGAATATTATTTCATTTAGATCCACCAAAGGTATCACTACATGCAAGCATTATATCTGGCCTGACCATCAGAAAGGGTGAGGAGATTAGACTGGATGCCCACATTTCTGGATCGCCATACCCTGCTGTGACGTGGTTCAGGAACGATGAGAATGTCCAGAAGCCTGTAAAGAAGACTCCAAAGTTAATAGTGAAAAAGAAAAAGAAGACCAAGGCTGTTTATCCCGAACCAGAGGAGGTGTTCCATCCTCCACTTTCTGATCGTCTGTCATTTGACCAGAGCAAGAGAGGCGAGACTGCCATGATGGTGCGTGATGCCATCAGAGATGATCACGGACATTTCACCATCCGAGTTGAGAATACCCATGGTTTTGCAACTGCATCTTGTGTTGTCAATGTTCTTGGTAGGTTCTTGTGTTTTATGTTGGTCTTTTTCCACATTTGTGAATATGTCATTTGTGAGGAACCAATTGTTCTAAAATGTGTTATGTTATAATGTGTAGATAAGCCTGGACCACCTGTAAACTTTGGATTTGATGAGATCAAGAAAGACTCTGTCATTTGCACATGGAATGCACCACTTGACAATGGTGGCAGTGAAATCATCAACTATATCCTAGAGAAAAAAGATTTCACCACTGATGAAATTGGTTGGGTTACTGTTACCTCAACTCATAAAGGATACAACTATCCTGTACCCAAACTCATTGAAGGAAAAGAGTATATTTTCAGAGTGACAGCTGAAAACAAGTTTGGCCGTGGACCACCATGCTATTCTGAGCCGCTTGTTGCAAAGAATCAATTTGGTAAAACATGAGCATGTTACCAAATATTTTTTTAAGTTTAAAATAAACAATATCACTGAATTTTATAAAAAAAAAATATCAGTTACAAAATTGCAGTTTGATTGCTGGATGTTTATTTGAAAAAAAAATTGGTTTTGCAGATCCTCCTGATGCTCCTAACATGCCAAGAATTGGGGAAGTCACTGCCAGCAGTGTTGCTTTGTCTTGGCATGAACCTAAGGACAATGGTAGTCCTATTTTGGGCTACTGGATTGAGAGACGCGAAGTCAACAGCAAGTATTGGACTAGAGTGAACCGCAATCTTCTCAGCTCTCTGGCACTCAAGGTTGAAGGTCTTATGGAAGGCCTAGTTTATGTCTTCAGAGTTTGCGCTGAGAATCTTGCTGGCCCTGGAGAATTTAGTGTCCCAACTGATCCTGTGGTTGCAATGGATCCAATCTGTAAGCTTCATATTTATTCTATTTATTTAGCACATTATTTTAACTAGATTATAAATACTCAAAATACAAATGTTATTTATTACTTTACACCTTTGTGCAGTGCCTCCGGGTCCTCCTGTGCCAAGAATTGTTGATACTACAAATACCACAGTTGAAATTGCCTGGATTCCACCATTGTACAATGGTGGTGGAGAAATTCTTGGATATCATGTTGAGCGTTGCCTTGTTGGGGAGAAAGAATGGGTTCGCAGCACTGAGTTCAGATGCAAGGAATGCAAGTACACCTTGACTGGACTAACAGAGGGAGCAGATTATTACATTCGTGTATTTGCTGTAAATGAAGGTGGCAATGGGGTCCCGGGAATGACTGAACCAGTTCAAGTGAAAGAGCCCGAACGTAAGCTTACAAAATAAATAATAAAGCATTATTAATGAACAGTGATAATGTGTCTTACATAATGTATTGTTTATTCTATAACAGAGGCCCCAGCAATTGAATTTGATATCTCTGTAAGGAATGGAGTAATTATAAAAGCTGGAGAGACTCTGCGTATACCAGCTTATGTTGTTGGCAGACCAATACCAGAGGTGAAATGGACAAAAGATGATGCTGAACCTGACAAAGAACGTGTTATCATTGAAACTGATGGAAAATGCAGCACTGTAAGCATCAAGAACGCTCTGAGAACTGACCATGGCAAATATGAAATCACAGGAACAAACTCAAGTGGAACTAAATCTGCTTTTATCAAGGTTGATGTTATGGGTAAGTCAGCATCTTCAAGGTCATAATATGCTTCTAATTTTGCATTGTATAGAAATAGATTTCTATTAACAGTCTTTCCCTTTTGTGTAAAAGATGTTCCTGGACCAGTGGTTGATCTCAAAACAGTCCATGTCAGCAAGAAGATGATCTCACTTACTTGGTCTGATCCTGTTGATAATGGTGGAAGTGAGATCATGGGATACGTTGTTGAGAGAAAAGATGCCAAGAGGCACATATATAGGCAACCACTGGAAACTGCTTCATGTAAGTGTGACATTGTTGGCCTTCTTGATGGTGAAGAATATATGTTCAGAGTGGTTGCAAGAAACAAGTTTGGCCTTGGTGTTCCTGTTGAACTTGGACCCATCCTAGCTGTGGATCCTAAAGGTAACAGCAACAGATCTCTGGTTCTTGCTTAGATTAAACACGTTCATGGCAGTATTTAACATTCCCGTCTTATATCTTGAATATCTGGAAATTTCAGGTTTACCGTCTGCGCCAGAGAAGCTTCACTACACCACAAGAACCAAGAACACTGTTACACTTGCATGGCAGCCACCTCGCAGTGATGGTGGTGATCCCATCAGAGGCTATTATGTTGAAAAAATGCGACAGGACAGTGATGAATTTGATGTTGCCAATCGTCAGATCTGCAAAGATCTCACAATTACACTAGAAAATCTGAATGAGAACATGATGTATGACTTCAGAGTGAAGGCTGTCAATGAGGTTGGCGAAGGTCCCCCATCCAAACCATTCAATGTCCATGTTCAAGATGATGAATGTATGTATTCATTTGATTATATTTGCTGTTGTAATAATTATTTTATATTTTGTACATATTTGACAATATTTATGTTTTTAAACTCTTTTAGTTGCTGCAACTGTGAATTTGTTGAAGATCTTCAAGAGCAATACCATAACCGTCAAGAAAGGTGCAGCCATTGAAATCCCTGCTGAAATTTCTGGTCTGCCATTGCCCACGTTTGAGTGGACAAAGGATGGAGTTGTTCTTGAAAAATCAACTGAGACCATGACACTTGAATCTGAGGAGATTAACAGACAAAATATCCAAACCAAGATTGCCATTCCTGAAACTGTAAGACAAGATACAGGCCTGTACAAACTAGCTGCCACAAACATTCATGGGACTGGCCAACAAATTATCAGAGTTGATATTTTAGGTATGACTATTTTTTATATCATGCTTTGTGACTGCTTGATAGGAATTAATCATAGATCTGCCAACAAACATGCACACTTTATTTAACTTATTTGTACGTCAATTTGTATGTCTATGAATGTTTGTTTTTTTCTTCTTAATCAGCTCTTTTTTTATACTCTAGATCGTCCCTCACCACCACGAAACATTGTGATCTCTGATGTCAAGGCTGAGTCATGCTACCTCACTTGGGATGCTCCGGAGGACAATGGAGGAAGTGACCTCACCAATTATATTATTGAAAAGAGGGATGCCAGCAAGAAGAAATCAGACTGGGAGCAGCTGACTTGTTGTATTATGGACAGACGCTATGGGGTTAGTGTGTTATGAACATGTTTTAAACAATAGCTTTATGGGGAGAATTATGAAACAATGGTACTAATTCTTTGTAACATTTTCTTCAAGGTGTACAAGCTTGAAACCTATGGCACATACCAGTTCCAGATAAAAGCAGAGAACAAGTTTGGAGTCAGTGATGGGTGTGAGTCAGAGAAAGTTGTCCTCAAGGATCCATATGGTCTTCCTGGTCCACCCCAGAGACCAAGGATCATTGGACATACTCGTTCATCCATGCTGGTAGCTTGGGAGCCTCCAAAGGACAATGGTGGATCAACTATTCAGGGCTACTGGCTTGAAAAGAGAGAGAGAGGAGCTGTGTACTGGAGTCGAGTCAACAGGGCTTCTATAACAAAGCCAGCTGTTAAAAGCTTAGAGTATAATGTGCTGCATCTCATTGAAGGTGCTGAGTACCAGTTCCGTGTGATGGCACAAAATGCCGCTGGCATCGGCCCCCCAAGTGAAGCAACAGAATGTGTGTTTGCTGTGGATCCAAGAAGTAAGTGGGATTCTGCTGCATTACTTTTCAATGAAAGTTGCATGTTAACTGTTTTACAATAAATTGCACCTTTATTCTACAGATCCACCAAGCCAGCCACCTGCGCCTCAAGTGAAGGACAAGACAAAAAGCAGTGTATCTCTAGCTTGGGCTGCCCCAGAAAAGGATGGTGGAAGCCCCATTAAAGGCTATATTGTTGAGGTTCAGGATGAAGGCTCAGAAGACTGGAAAAGAGTGAATCAACCTGATAAGCTCATTCTCAGCACGTCGTACACTGTGACCGGGCTCAAAGAGAACAAGAAATGTCGATTCAGGATTGTTGCTGTTAATGCTGCTGGGGAGTCAGAACCAAGTCCCAGGACTGCTGACATCATGGTACAGGATATCCTGGGTAAGACTTAGCTGAACTTTAAATTCCATGCCAAAAACTTTGTATTTTCCATACTCAGCTTAATCAGTCTTGAAAGCTGACTTCTTGTTTCTGGCATTATTAGATTATTCAAAATTTTGTTATACTGGAATTTTACAGAGGAACCCATCATTACATTGGAAGTCTTAGCTCGTGACCTGCTTTGTTGTCGTGCTGGAACAACAGTTAAAATCCCTGCTACCATATCAGGCAGACCTGTTCCCAAGGTCACCTGGGAATTTGATGGAACTGCCCGAACAGAGAAGAAGAATGAGCTGCACACTCTTCCAGTGGATTCAGAGGTAAGACGTTGCTTATTCAAAATGCTTCCAGATCAAACCCCTTAATATAGTTCCCAAAAAAATTTATACTAATGTATTAAAAATTATTCACCAGATCTCATTGACTGATACCACAACAGAAGTAACAATCCCTGAGTGTAAGCTCAACCACTCTGGGCAGTACATCATTACTGCTTCTAATCAAGCTGCTACTAAAGTGGTTAAAGTCCGTGTAACAGTACTTGGTAAGACGGATCATGTTTGTTAAGCAAAACTTTGAATGCAAACAAAATACTAGTTATTAAACAAATTTTTTTTTTCAGATTTACCTGGGCGTCCAAAAGATCTCAAAATCACTGACATCACAAGAAGTACATGCAGACTTACATGGAAGCCTCCAGATAATGATGGTGGTGAGAGAATCAAGAGCTACTACATTGAGAAGAAGACAGTTGAAGGGAAAGCCTGGACAAAGGTCAATACAGCCTGTGCTAGTCAGTCACTGGTAGTCCCAGACCTTTCTGAGGGACAAGACTACTTGTTCCGTATTCGGGCTGAGAATCGCATTGGTTTGGGACCTGCTCTGGAAACCTTCCAAAGAACAAAAGCAAAAGATCCCATCCGTGAGTATAACATTTCAGTGACCCTCTTTCCAAAGCAAAGTCTTCATGAAGTTAAAAGGGACTGCTCAGTTAAAAGTCTATATATTTCCAGGTCCTCCTGATGCACCCACAAGAGTCAAAATTGTTGATGTATCCAAGAGGACAGTGACTTTGACATGGAAGCCACCCAAAAATGATGGTGGATCCCCTGTAACTCACTACATTGTTGAACGACTTTGGTGGGATTCAAGTGGAGAGCAGAGAGAGTCCTGGAGACAGTGTAATAGACGTGACATTGATACCACAACCTTCAAAGTGGAGGACCTACACGATGGTGCTGAGTATGAATTCCGCATCAAGGCTGTAAATGAGGCTGGCGCAAGTAGACCATCTTCTACTGTAGGACCCATCGTTGTTAAGGACCAGACAAGTGTGTAAAATATACTAAGATTTATTCATTTTGTAGGCTTGACCTGAAAAGGCTTAACATAAAATGCTGCTATTGATAGTATTGAATGAAATATGGTAGGGACACCTCAGCATGATACAAATTATTCTTGTAAACTCTAAGCTGTTGAAATATTACAAATAGTCTGTAAACCCTGTGTAGACAGACTATCCAAATAAAGTCTGACTGCATTTCTTACTATTACTTAGAATTAGTTAGTATTACTAAGTTTGACTTTAAATCCATTAAAAATATGTTATTTAACATTTGACAATTTTTTTTTGTCTAGGGGCACCTTCCATTGAGCTTGATGAGTTCATAGAAGTTGAGCAGGGTACAGATATTAACATTGTCGCTAAAATCAAGGGATGCCCATTCCCCACCCTTACCTGGCAAAAGGCCCCACCCCACAAAAGTGATGCCAAGGTTGATATTGAATATGATGAACATATCAATAAGCTTGTGACTGATGATAGCTGCACTCTGCTGATCCAGCAGGGCAAGCGCTCAGACACTGGTCTCTATACACTCACTGCCAGCAACAGCTTAGGCAAGGTCTCCAAAGAGATGAGACTTAATGTCCTAGGTAGGTCTTTTGAATAACAAATTATTTACTATTGATATAACCACAGGTCTTGGACTGTAAATGAATACTTTGAAATTTCTGTAATTGATCACCACGTTTTCATTGTCAGGACTTCCGGGACCTCCTTCTGCACCAATTAAGTTTGAGGAGATTCATGCTGAAAATATTACCCTGTCATGGCTACCTCCTATAGATGATGGTGGCTCCAAAATTACTAACTACACCATAGAGAGACGTGTTGTCAATAGAAAAACATGGGTTCCTGTCCCAGGTGCACCCAAAGAGCGCATGTTCACAGTTGAGGGTCTAATGCCAGGCCATGAGTATGTATTTCGCATCAGGGCACAGAATAAATATGGAGTTGGTGAACCTCTTGACAGTGAACCAGAGATTGCTAGGGATATTTTCAGTAAGTAGTCATGCTCACACAGAAAATTCATTCAGAAATTGATTAGTTCAGTTTTACCATATTATGACTTAATATTTGCATCCTTTTTATAGCTATTCCTGGCCAGTGTGAGAAACCAACCTTATCAAGCATTACAATTGATTCAATGACTGTTAACTGGGAAGAGCCGGATACGGATGGTGGTAGCCCAATTACTGGCTACTGGCTTGAGCGTAAAGAGACCACATCAAAACGCTGGAACCGAGTCACCCGTGATCCAATCAGGCCCATGCCATTTGGTATTTCGTTCAAAGTTACAGGACTCATTGAAGGTTGTCAGTACCTGTTCCGTGTGACTGCAATCAATGCAGCTGGATGTGGGCCCCCAAGTTTACCATCTGACCCAACATTTGCCAGAGAGCCAATTGGTGAGCAAATACATTTATGTGTACATTTTTCCTTTTGATATATGCTTTTATGAAAATCACCTTACAGTTGAGCTGACCTCGTGAGAATTAATGGTCTTATTCAGTGATAGCTTGGCAGTACCAGAATATAAACTCACAACCTTCTGATAGATCTCTAATCATTGAACCCCCACTGTTCTACAGGGATATTACAACAATGACTCTACTATTTGTGATTATATCACATATATCAAATATATAATTATATATTTCTGTTTTTGAGTAGCTCCTCCTTCACCACCGTCCCCCAAAGTTACTGACTGGACAAAGACAACAGCCGACTTGGAATGGATTCCACCTCTAAAAGATGGTGGCTCAAAGATCATGGGTTACCATGTTGAATACAAAGAGGAAGGCACAGAGGCATGGGTTAAGGTATGCACTAACCCCAAATACTCTCTTCACTATATATGAAAAGCTACTGTTCCAACATACTGCGTTTTAAGGTATTTTTAATTATTAAATTATTATTAATATTATTCATTCTATTTCATCCATATTATTCTAGGCCAAAGAAAAGGAAGTCAGAGGAACCAAATTTGTAATCACTGGGCTAAAAGAGAATGGATTTTACAAGTTTAGAGTTTTGGCATTTAATGCTGCTGGGCTAAGTGAACCCGGAGAGGTTGCTGAAGTTCTTGAAATGAAGGATAAAATAAGTAAGCAAAAATCCGTTTAAAATTTTTTTATTGTACCTATGTATTCTTTGAAAGTTGGAGAAACTTGTTTTTCTTTACATTTGTAACACAGTTGTTTTCATATTCCAGTTGCGCCAGCACTTGAAATGGACGTCTCAATGAAAGAGAGGATGGTTGTTCATGCAGGTGGTGTGATCCGCATTATAGCATATGTATCAGGCCAGCCTGCACCTGACATCACATGGAACAGAGATGGTGGAGTTGTCCCACCAGAGGCTGTTATTGAGACCACCTTAATCAGCACTTCATTAGTAATTAAGAATTGCACTAGAAAGCAACAAGGTGTTTATAGCTTAACAGCAAAGAATGCTGGAGGAGAGGTGAAGAGGACTATCACTGTTGATGTTATTGGTAAGCAGGAGTATTTAGACAGCTGTTTTAAAAAGAAAACCCCAGAAATATTTGGATATCTGTCAATGAATGAAAACATGTTGTCACATATTTCCTTTTATTCCTTTCCCCAGATGTTCCTGGTCCAGTTGGCATACCTTTCATTGCAGATAACCTTACTATTGACTCATGCAAACTGACATGGTTCTTCCCAGAGGATGATGGCGGTTCTCCTATAACTAACTTCGTAATTGAGAAACGTGAAGCTGAACGCAAAGCTTGGACAGGATGCTCATATAATGCTGCTAGGCAGAATGCTGTGGTTCATAATCTTATTTTAGGAAAAGGATACTTCTTCAGGGTTGCACCTGAAAATATAGTTGGAGTTGGTCCATTCCGTGAAACTGCATGCGAAACTATCATCAAGGAACGTCTAAGTAAGTTTTTCTACTTTTTCATATTATAATAGGGCACATACAGTACATAAGCAATATACATCTGAAATATTGAAGAAACTACAATTGTCTTTTTTAATCAAACATGATATTTGTTTTACATTTTCATTAGGTGTACCAGACCGTCCAGAGGAAGTTGAGGTGACTGCTGTCACTAAAGACACTATTAGTGTAACATGGAAGCCACCAAAGAATGATGGCGGTTGTGATGTGACTTCCTACATTCTGGAGGCACGCATGATTGGCAAGGACAAATTTATAAGATTGACCAAAGAGAAACTGATGGACAGGAGGTTCACGTATGATGGCCTCCGGGAGGGTGACACCTATGAATTACGTGTGAGTGCAGTCAACGAGATTGGCCAGGGCAAGCCGTCCTTCTCCACCAAACAAATCACTTGCAAAGATGAACTTGGTATGAGAAACTTGTTCTTAAACTAACAATTAGATGTGTGTTTTATCATAGAAATATTCCTTTGTGTGGAGTTGATTGTCTACTTTTGATTCATTTCAGAACCCCCAACAATTGAACTAGACTTCCGTGACAAAGTTATTGTTCGTGTTGGAGAAAGTGTTGCTCTGCAGGGGCGCTATTCAGGCAAGCCAGCACCTTCTGTTACATGGTCAAGAGATGGTGAGGAGCTGAAGGCAGATCAACATGTTCAATTCATGAATACACCGAACACCATGTGCCTTGGCCTCATCAAAGCTCTGCGTGAACACAGTGGCAGATATTGTGTTACCGTTGAAAATTGTACTGGTGCACGCAAAGGCATTTGCAACGTCACTGTTGTTGGTATGGATGTTTTCTTTTCTTTTCTTTATATATA
>JAOVVH010000058.1:3297203-3340129 GCA_028566435.1 Scorpiodoras heckelii | reverse complement strand
GAGTCTATATAACCTTTCACTGATTTATTTTTGATATGTTTAAGGAGTCGTATTTAAAACAAATTTACACATTGTTTTACAGTGGCACCATCTATTGAAGTTGATGTAAAGCTCATTGAAGGTCTTACTGTAAAGGCAGGAAGCACAGTTGTACTCCCTGCAGTCATGAAAGGAATACCAATTCCAACACCCAAATGGCTAAGTGATGGCAATGAACTGAAATCAGAGGGCAAATACAAGATTGAAAATGAAGGACATTCAACAGTTCTAAGCATTGCTGATTGTGCAAGGTCAGACAGTGGAGAATATATACTTACTGTTACAAATCCTGCAGGAAGCAAGTCAGTTGCTCTTCATTTAACAGTACTTGATCTTCCTGGTCCTCCACTTGGACCTGTCAACATTCTTGATGTCACTCCTGATCACATGGTTATCCAGTGGCGTCCACCTAAGGATGATGGTGGCACGCCATTGATGAACTACATTGTTGAAAAGAAGGATGTCAAAAAGTCTTGGGAGCCATGGTCTGTTGTCAGTTCTGGAAGTAACAGCACCAAAGCTAAGGTGCCACGTTTAGAGAAGGGTCGTGAATATATTGTGCGCATTCGTGCTGAAAACAAGATTGGCATTGGAGCTGCTCTTGAAAGTCCTCCGACTATTGCCAAGCATATGTTTGATCCACCTGGCCCTCCAGGGCCACCAACATGTTCTGATATCACAGAAAATGCTGTGACATTGTCATGGACTGAACCAGAAACCGATGGTGGAAGTCCAGTTAGTGGCTACATTGTAGAACGCAGGGAGATGACTGGTAAATGGATTCGTGTGAATAAAACACCAGTCTTGGATCTTCGCTACAGAGTCTGTGGTCTTTTTGAGGGCAACATCTACGAATTCAGAATTTTTGCTGAAAATGTTGCCGGTATAAGTAAGCCTTCCTATCCTTCAGAACACATAAAAGCCACACGCCCAATTGCTCCTCCTGGACCTCCAAGTAACATAAGACTGAAGGACTGGAGCAAGTCATATGCAGATTTGGTATGGATCAAGCCTAACAGAGATGGTGGAAGCCCTGTTTTAGGCTATGTTGTTGAATGCAAGAAAGCTGGCTCTGCACAGTGGGAAAGGATCAATAAGGACCTTGTCAAGCAATGTGCATTCAGAATCCCAGGACTTATTGAAGGCACAGAGTACAGATTCCGTATTAGAGCATCTAACATAGCTGGGGATGGAGAGCCACGTGAGCTACCAGAGACAGTACTTGCCAAAGACATCCTTGTTCCACCAGAGGTTACTGTTGATGTTGCTTGCCGTGACCTTGTAACAGTTCGGGCAGGACAAATCATCAACCTTGTCACTCGAGTTAAAGGCAGACCAGATCCTGAAATCACCTGGACGAAGGATGCAAGAGCTTTAGGCCGAGACAAGCGTACAGAAATAATTACCAACTTTCCACTTGCTGAACTAGTCATTCAGGAAGCTGTAAGAGGAGATTATGGAAAATATGCAATTCAAGCTAAAAATAGCAGTGGTCATGCACATGCTAGTATCATTGTTAATGTGCTTGACAGTCCTGGAGCTTGCCAGAACTTGAAGGTAGCATATGTGACCAAGGATTCCTGCATGGTGTCTTGGGAAAATCCAGAGGACAATGGTGGCACTGAAATTACAAATTACATAATTGAGTGCCGTCAACCTAATCAAAGGGCATGGACAGTTGTTTCATCTGATTGCACCAAACGCCTTATTAAGGCTCCACTTGTTGAGAACTGTGAGTATTTCTTCCGTGTTAGCGCAGAGAACAAAATTGGTGCAGGACCACCAACAGAAACAAAAACAGCAGTCCTTGCTGTTGACCCAGTTGAGAAACCTGGTGAGCCAGAGAATTTCCATATTACTGAAATTGGAAAAACCTTTGTCTTCCTTAAATGGAAGAAGCCAGAATATGATGGTGGTAGCCGCAATCTTGCATATCATGTGGAAAAGAAACCAAAAGAAGCAGAAGAATGGGAAAGACTCCACAAAGGTGCTATTAAAGAGACATATTTCATGGCTGACAGATGCATAGAAAACCAAATATATCAGTTTAGAGTACAAACAAAAAATGAAGGAGGAGAGAGCAACTGGGTAACTACAGCTGAAGTTCTTGTAAAAGAAGAACTTGCAGTTCCTGAGCTACATATCAAGTTGGAAGGTGTTCTGGTTGTTAAAGCTGGAGATTCCATTCCAATTGAGGCAGAAGTTAAAGGCAAACCACAACCGGATGTCAAATGGGCTAAAGAAGGTGACTCTGGAGATATCAATCGAAGTCCTCGACTACAACTTGAGACTGGTGTTAACTTCTCTAAATTCCTGCTTACAAAGGCAAAACGATCAGATGCTGGAAAATATATCGTCAGTGCAACAAATGCTGCTGGAACCTGTACGGCTGTGGCTCAAGTGAATGTCCTTGACAGACCTGGACCTATTAGAGATCTCAAGGTGTCAGGCATTTCAGTAGATAGATGCAAGTTGGACTGGGAAGTACCTGAAGATGATGGTGGATGTGAAATTTTTAACTACATTATTGAGAAATGTGAGACAAAGAGAGGTGTATGGTCAATTCATTCTTCAGCTGTTATAAAAAATACTGCTAATGTAACTCGTCTAATTGAAGGAAATGAGTACATCTTTAGAGTAAGGGCAGAGAATAAGATGGGCTCTGGACCTGCTGTACAAACAGAGTCTATTATTGCAAGGACCCAGTTCAGTAGACCTGGCGCACCAGATGCGCCCGAGGTGACCAAAGTTGCAAAAGATGAAATGACAGTTGCATGGTGCGCCCCTGATAATGACGGTGGAAAACCCATCACTGGTTATATTCTTGAAAAGAAAGAAGAACATGGCGTTAGATGGACACCAGTTACTAAATCTCCTATTACCAGTTCATATTTGACCGTAACAGGATTGTTGCCTAACCATGAATACCAATTCCGTGTAAAGGCTGAGAATGAGATTGGAGTTGGTGATGCAAGCAAGCCATCTAGAACATTCACTGCAAGGGATCCTATTGGTATGTTTAGTTTATTGTAACATTAACCTTAGAATATATTGTGTAATTATTGTAAATGTTTTTATCTTCTTGATTTAATAACTGTTCTTCTTTTGCAGGGCCTCCTGGTCCTGTTGGAAACTTAAAGGTGACTGATAGTTCAAAGACATCGATCACACTTGGATGGACAAAGCCTACATATGATGGTGGTGCTCCACTCATTGGATATGTAGTTGAGCTCAGAGTCAAGGGTACAGGCAAGAAGGGAGATGAAGGATGGAAGAGGTGCAATGTTGCTGCCCAGCTGATTGGAACAGAGTTCACAGTCACAAGTCTGGATGAGAAACTTGAGTACGAATTCCGTGTTTCTGCACAAAACCAGATAGGTTTGGGCCAACCAACTAATCTTGAGGGAGCTGTTTCTCCACGCGACATATTTGGTGAGTTAGTTGTATGAACAAGTGCTAACAACTATCAAGAATTCTTCAGTGCCATAGTCTTCAATGTTGTATATACTGTATGTCTCACTGTGTGTGTGTTTTGGTCTTTTCTCAAACAGAGGCACCAGAAGTTGTTTTAGATGCTGAGCTGAAGAAAGGTCTTACTGTTAGAGCTGGCTGCCCAATAAGAATAGTTGCAACTGTCAGGGGACGACCACCACCCAAGGTGCAATGGAGAAGAATGGGAATTGATAATGTTGTCAAGAAGGGTCATGTGGATCTCATTGACACAATGACATTCCTTGTCATCCCTGATGCCACCCGGGATGATTCAGGCAAATATTCACTGACTGTAACAAGCCCAGCAGGGGAAAAAGCTGTATTTATCAATGTCAGAGTACTTGGTAAGTGAAATAAATACTTACTTCTACAATGTAAACACTTTATTTATACTTAGATTTCACTGATTCATTTGAATATTTTGACAGACACACCTGGACCAGTTGTTGGTTTGGAGGTCACAGACATTACAATGGTATCTTGTGACCTCTCATGGTCCCCACCTGAAAATGATGGTGGCAGTGAAGTAACTCATTATATTGTTGAGAAGCGTGAAATAGATCGCAAGACTTGGGCAACAGTTAAAGCTGATGTTGACAAAACAACGTTTAAAGTCAGTAATCTTGTACCAGGAACAGAATATTACTTCAGAGTTACTGCAGTGAATGAGTATGGTTCAGGTGTTCCAAAAGCCACACAAAGATCATATTTGGCTTCTGATCCTGTCAGTAAGTATCATGTAGATTGAAATTTTTTAAAAGTTGTTTGGGTGTCTAGAATTGTGTTATAATTTTTTATTGCCCTTAGGTAAGCCTGACCCACCACAGAAGGTTGATGTTTTGGAGATCACTAAGAACAGTGCTAAGGTGGGCTGGGTGAAACCAATGAGGGATGGTGGAGCTAAGATCGATGGATACATAATTGACTACCTTCAGCTTCCTGAGCCAAAACCAACCAAGGAACCAGTGGTTGGTGAAAGTGAGGTGCAGCCTGGTGCTGAGCCTGTGCCCCCACCACCACTACCGGAGAAGGAAAAAGAAGTTCAGGAAGAAAAGAAAGACTGGACACCATATTCCATTGTGAAAGATCTATGTATCTCTGTTGTTGGGCTGAAGGAGGGAAGAAAATATCGTTTCAGAGTAGCTGCACGAAACGCCATGGGAGCTAGTCTTCCCACTGAAACCAAAGAAGCATATGAGATTAAAGAACAAATGTGTAAGTTACTGTACTTACCTTTTCTGTAAAATCATTTGGCACTTATATTGAAAGATATTATTTATTTAATAATACTTGACATTTGTTTTATAGTGGAACCCAAGGTTATCATGCCAGACTTTGTCACTGCAAAAGCTGGAGCAAAAGTGAGAGTTGAGGCTCTTGTATCTGGGAAGCCAGCACCTGTGTGTCAGTGGAAGCGAGGAGATGACAATGTGGTCCCCTCAAGCCGCCTTGCAGTACACAAATCCCAGAACACGTGTGTGCTCATCATCAAAGATGTCTCAAGAACAGATAGTGGTCAATATAGCCTTGTTGCAGAGAACAGCTCAGGAAAGGTGGAACAACCTTTGAAAATTGTCATTAAAGGTTAGTATTTTAATTAGATAACTAGAGACTCAGCTGCCATTAATTAGGTACACATCCCTTAGGTAATAACTGGCCATTTAATCATGTCCATCTAACATTTACAGTACTATTCTTATGCCTTAGGCACGTGCAACATGCTGTAAAAGTAAAGATACCTTAAAAATAATTAAACATTTCTATTAAGAAAATACAACAAAAAGCAGGGCGGCACAGTGGTGTAGTGGTTAGCACTGCTGCCTCACAGCAAGTCGATCTGGGTTCAATTCCCGGTCCGGGCCGTTCTGTGTGGAGTTTGCATGTTCTCCCCGTGTTTGTGTGGGTTTCCTCCGGGTACTCCAGTTTCCTCCCACAGTCCAAAGACATGCATGTTAGGTTGATCAGTCACTCTAAATTGCCCGTAGGTGTGAATGTGTCCATGAGTGTGTGTTGGCCATGCAATGGACTGGTGACCTGTCCATGGTGTACCCCGCCTTCGCCCAATGGCCCCTCCAGCCCCCCCGTGACCCCGACTAGCAGGATAAAGTGGAAGATAATAAGAATGAATGAACAAAGAGCAGTAGACAGTAATAAACTAAAGTCATTATTTGGTGTGACAACATTTTGCTTTGTGTAAAAAAAACAGTAGTGTCACTAGCAATTGGTGCAGTTTTACTGGCTGACACATTTTAACTGAGCATCTTGTAGAATCAGTCACAGATCTTCTGTAGAATTTGACTTTGAGTGAAATCCATCGGCCCTTATTATATTTTTTTTCTGAAAAGTGGTCTCTTATGTAATATGTTGCTTTCTTTACTAATGTTGGCTCATAAAACAAACTCATAAAACAAACATCTATAACAAAATTTGTTCTAAAAAAACAGGGTGACCAAGACCTTTGCACAGTACTCTAGGTATACAATTTCTCTTCACTGATCTACAGAGTAGTATGTGCCAAGGGTACGTTTGCATATATGTGCAGCTATATGCTAGCTGTACCCAGGAAACAGATAACAGTGTATGTGAATTCCACGTACATGAATATGCAGTATACCAAATATAAATACAATATACCAAATATAAACAAAATAGTGTTTTTAAATATTAAAGACATTTTCCAACAGACTGCCATTAGCAAAATGGTACTGTCAAAGGATTTTGCAAAATGCAATGAATCAAAAATGTTAATTCAATTGAGCATCACAGATTACAGTTGTACAGTATACGTACAACTGTTGTATCTTATTTTGCTTACTACTCATACAAATATATTTTGTAGAATTGAAGTTTCAAGCATTGTTAAGCTAACACTGTAATGCTTCTTTGCAGATATTCCTGGACCACCTGAGCACCCATTTGAAATAAGTGACATTGACTCTGATGCCTGCACACTGTCCTGGAGCAAGCCGCTTGAAGATGGTGGTAGCAATATCACTAACTATGTGGTTGAAAAATGTGATGTGAGCAAAGGCGACTGGGTTACTGCCGTTTCCAGCTGTGGCAAGACTGTCTGCAGACTTGGGAAACTTATTCCTGGAAAGGAGTATATGTTCCGTGTTCGTGCAGAGAACCGTTTTGGAATTTCAGACCCCATTACATCTGAGAGGATGATAGCTAAATTCCCCTTTGGTAAGTTGAAAGCAAGAAACTATGAGTAATGATATAATTTTTTGTAAAAGAAATGTAATTTAGTACATGATATTTATTGTCCTTTTTTTCAGATGTACCTGGTGAACCCTTGAACTGTCGCATTACAAAAATAAACAAGGACTGCATGTTTGTGGCTTGGGATAAGCCAGCGTCTGATGGCGGCAGCCCAATTACTGGATATTACATTGAGCGCAAAGAGAGGAATAGTCTCTTATGGGTTAAGGCTAATGATTCAGTTGTGCGAACAACTGAATATCCTTGTGCTGGTATAATTGAAGGTCTGGAATACACTTTCAGAGTATCTGCAATTAACCGTGCAGGACAGGGCAAACCAAGCGCAAAGACTGATTTTGTCACAGCAAGAACACCAGTCGGTAGGTCCATGTAAAATATTTATTAAATTTAATTCACTAGTGTTACATTATTCTGAAAATGCATTCATCTATGCCATTACAGATGCTCCAGGAAAACCAGAGGTAGTTGATGTGGCCAAAAATGCAGTTACACTGGTTTGGTCCAGACCAAAGAATGATGGTGGAAGCAAGATCATTGGATACTTTGTTGAAGCCTTGAAGATTCCTGGTGACAAATGGATGCGATGCAACACAAGCAGTCAGAATGTACCTCGGGAAGAGTATACTGTGTCAGGACTGGATGAGGGTGCCCAGTATCAATTTAGGGTTATTGCAAAAACAGCCATTAACATTAGTAGGCCATCTGAAGTCAGTGATCCTATTCTGGTGTCTGCAGAGAATGGTGGGTTTTTTTTACGTAGAGTTTAAATTTCAGCTTTGAGTACAGAAATACATTCTTTTCATTCTTTACACATTTTATTGTTCATTGTTCACAGTGCCTCCCAGAATAGAACTGTCAATACAGATGAAGAAGATGGTGCCAAAGAAAGCTGGTACAGATGTCTGCCTTGAAGCTGAGGTTTTTGGCAAACCAATGCCGAAGGTTACATGGACCAAGGATGGAAAAGTGTTGAGCATGGATAAAGACATTAAGATGTCACAAAAGAGACACCTGTTTTGTGTACACCTCAGTGCAGTTACAAAACTCCATACAGGACAGTACAGCATTCTTGCTGAGAACGCAAGTGGTTCTAAGACAGCAGACATACAACTCACAGTTTTGGGTCTGTATTATATATTAATTCACTATACCACCTTAGTATCTTACAAATAGCATGTGATATGTATATGAAATATTTTCATTGAATGAATTTATTGATTTCATTATAAAATATTTCATTTAATATTATACAATTCATTTATGCCATTTCATGTGACATATTTACTTTACTTTATGCAGATATACCTGGTCCACCTGCCTCTTTCAAGGTAGAAGAGGTATTTTCTGATCATGTAAAACTGAGGTGGACAGCTCCACTTGCAGATGGTGGTTCACCAATTACAAATTACATTGTGGATAAGCGTGAGTCAAGCCGGGCTAACTGGGCCCAGGTTTCTGCTAAAATCAAGGGTGACATAACTGAATTTTGTGTGGAAAGGCTGATTATGGGTCATGAATACCAGTTCCGTGTACGTGCTGAAAACCGATATGGAGCTGGCGATGCCGTCCTCTCAGATCCTGTTGTCGCAAAGGACCCTTTCAGTAAGATATCTATGTTCTAGTCTTATCACAAAATTCCTCTTGCATATGGTTTACCTATGTTATCTCTTATGACATGCAACAAAGATTTAAATTTGTTGTGATATTAACAGCTGTACCTGGACAATGTGATCCACCAATCATAACAAATATCACAAAAGAGAAAATGACTGTAAGCTGGAAAGAACCTTCTGATGACGGCAACTCTACTATTCTTGGATATTTTATTGAGAAGCGTGAGACCAAAGATATAAACTGGACCAAGCTGAATAGGAAACCATTACTTGAAAGATCACTTGAAGTTGGAGGTCTTTCAGAAGGGGCTCAATATGAGTTTAGAGTTATTGCAGTTAACAAAGCTGGTCCTGGAAAACCCAGTGATCCATCAAATTCTGCTGCTGCAGTTGATCCTATTTGTAAGTCAGTTTACAATGTTCTTCACATCACATTTAAATATATTTATGTGGTAAATTTAATTTCTCATAATGTCATTCACAGATCCTCCTGGACCACCAATTTCCCCTAAGGTTACAGACACAACTAACAGCACTATTAGCTTATCTTGGACTAAACCTGCAAATGATGGTGGAAGTGAAATTTTGGGATATCTAGTTGAATGCAAGAGAACAGATGCAACAGATTGGATCCGATGCAATGTCCCAAAGAACCTACAGGACACACACTATGTTGTCACTGGACTCTTGGAGAAATCAGAATATCAGCTACGTGTCAGTGCTGTCAACAAAGCTGGCTTTAGTCAGCCATGTGAAGTCGCAGATAAACATGTTGCAAAGGACGTGTTTGGTATGAATATAAGACTTGACATGAATTTTTAACTAAGCATGAAAGTTAATCATACAATAATTATTACATAATAGAACATGAATAGAACATACTTGGTACATACTATAACTTTAAAAAAATTATTTTCATTCAATTTCAGTTGCACCTGAGGCTGAACTTGATGCAGTTTTGAAGGACACATTGGTGCTTCAGGCTGGTGCTAAAATGAAACTTCATGCCACAATTAAAGGCCGTCCTGTTCCAAAGGTCACGTGGGCCAAGATGAACACCAACATAAAGGACAGACAGGGAATCGTCATTAAAGTCTCAGACACTGACACAATGGTTTATGTTGAAAAGGTTAATAGATATGATGCAGGAAAATACATTCTCAACCTTGAGAGTGTCAGTGGCATGAAGATGTACACAGTTGTTGTTAAGGTTCTTGGTAAGTTCATGCATATAAGTAAAATATTTAGTATGAGTTTTACTAAGAGAAAATGCATTAAAAATACTTAACTGCCATTTTGTTTACCATCCAACAGATACCCCAGGCCCACCAATGAACCTGATGATGAAAGGGACTACAAAGGACAGTGCATCTATCATGTGGGATGAACCACTAATTGATGGTGGAAGTGAAATTACAGGCTACGTAGTAGAAAAACGTGATGCAGAGAGAAAAGCATGGTCCGCAGTTTCAACCAGCTGTGACAAAACATCTTTCGAGATTGAGGGCCTAGAGCCTGGTAGATCCTACTTCTTTAGAGTCATGGCTCAGAATAAGTATGGTACTGGTGAGCCTAATGAAACAGCAGATGCTGTCAGAGCCTCTGGTGGGTGAACACCTTTTAAATGTTTTAATGTTTTAATATAAGTATAAGTTTTAACGTCATTACTGTATACCACAAGGACTATTAAATCTTTTTTTGTTTTTTCAGAACAACCTGGACCAGTCTTAGACTTCAAGCCCTTACTAGTAACCAGAGATTCGTGCACGCTTTCTTGGAAGAAACCAGTTAGTGATGGTGGTAGTCGAATAATTGCATATGTGCTTGAAGTTCTTAATGGTGAGAATAAATGGAAAGAGCTTCTAAGATCCAAAAACATGCAATATAGTGCTAAAGATCTTGTCGAAGGAAGGGAATACAAATACAGAGTAATGGCAACCAATGATGCGGGCGATGGTCCAGTGACGGAGCTCTCCATTGTGGCAAAGGATGTTTTTGGTAAGATTATATAATGTATTGATAATATATAATAGAATATTAACTTATTTACCATATGTATAATGTCCCTAACATTTTCTGTTTCTTTGTGTAGTTCCTCCCAGCTGTGATTTGCGGGATTTGCCAAACTTGAACTATATTGCAAAAGAGGGAAGCACTGTTCGACTCAAGATTCCCATAAGTGGTAAACCTGTCCCAACAGTCTCATGGAAAAAGGGTGAAGATGAAAATTTGACTGACACTGGAAGAGTCTGTGTGGAATCAACTGCTGTTAATACAACACTCTTGATTCGTGACTGCCAGAGGAGTGATGCTGGAAAATATACCATTACTCTTCGTAATAGTGCTGGATCAAAAGAATCCGCTATCTTTGTGAGAGTCGTTGGCAAACCAGGAATTTGTACAGGACCTATCAAGTTTAAGGAAGTAACAGCTGATGGAGCTACCTTAAAATGGGGTGTTCCTAAAGATGACGGAGGATCAGAAGTCACCAACTACATTCTAGAGAAACGTGATTCCGTAACCAATATGTGGGTAACTGTTTCCTCAGCAGTGGACACAAACAGTTATCGAGTGGCTGGTCTCCATGAAGGAACAGAATATATCTTCAGGGTTTCTGCAGAAAACAAATATGGAGTTGGAGAAGGTCTCAAATCTGAGCCTATGGTTGCCAAGCATCCGTTCAGTAAGTGCATGTTATTATTTTCTCAATAATCACAATGGCATATTATAATATATTCAATTTAACATTTATATATTTCTATCAGATGTCCCTGATGCTCCACCTGCACCACAAATTTTGAGCATGCGTCATGACTCAGCAACCTTGGCTTGGTCTGATCCACGAAAAACGGGTGGTTCACCAATTACAGGTGATAAAACATTCACAACTTCAAAATTCCAATATTAAAAGAAAATCAACATTAAGAAATCTGTATTTGATCATTCATAATTATATAACATATATGTGTTTTCAGGGTATCATGTGGAATTCAAGGAAAGAAACAGCATGTTATGGAAAAGAGCTAACCCAGCACCTTTAAAAATGAAAGATTTCAAAGTAAAAGGTTTAACTGAGGGTCTGGAATATGAGTTTAGAGTGATGGCTATAAATTTGGCTGGTGTTGGTAAACCAAGTCCTCCAACTGACTCAATGGTTGCCTTGGATCCTATTGGTGAGTAAGGTCACTTAATTCAATTACAATATCTACTCTATTCAATAACAGTATTCTATTGTATTTGTAAACTGTTTTGTCTATTTTAGATCCTCCTGGTAAACCTGATGTAATCAGCATCACAAGAAGTACTGTAACACTTCAATGGACTGAACCTCAGTATGATGGTGGACACAGACTTACAGGGTACATTGTTGAGAGGCGTGACCTTCCTGCCAAGGTCTGGGTGAAAGCTAACACTGTAAATGTTGTGGAATGTGCATATACAGTGGTTAACTTGCAGGAGGGTTGCAAGTTCGAATTCAGGATCAGAGCCAAGAATGCTGCTGGGGCAATAAGTCCACCTTCTGAACAAACTGATACTCTTGTATGCATGGATGAATATGGTAATGTTTTTTCTATGTTGCTTAACTAATGCTTATTTGTATTTGAATCAAGTACATACTCAAAATACTTTTATTATCCCACAGCGGCACCAACCATTATTATTGACCACATGCTAAAAGAAGGTCTTACAGTCAGAGCTGGAGACACCATAATCGTTACAGCGACAAGTATTTTAGGAAAACCTGCACCAAGTTCAATCTGGTCAAAAGGAGGAAAGTACTTTAAGCCATCCGATATATGCCAGATTGAAACTACTCCTACGTCCTCTACTCTGTCGATCAAATATGCAAGCAGAAAGGATTCAGGGGAGTATACCATTACAGCAAGCAATCCATTTGGTGTCAAAGAAGAGCATGTCAAAGTAAAGGTGTTGGATGTTCCTGGGCCCCCAGGACCAATTGAAACAAGTTGCGTATCATCTGAAAAGGTTACTTTGTCCTGGGCACCACCTAATGAAGATGGCGGATCTGCAATTAAATATTACATTCTAGAAAAGAGGGAAACAACACGTCTTCTTTGGACAATTCTTGAAGAAAAGGTTACTGACTGCCATTTTGTTGCAAATAAACTAATACAAGGGAATGAATACATATTCCGTGTATCAGCTGTTAACCATAGTGGAGCTGGTGATTTTTCACATTCAGAGCCTGTGAAGATGGTGGATAATTATGGTAAGCAGTACTATAAGCTAATTATGAAAAGTGTACATTCTCTCTCTGCATAAGCAGTCTAAATTAAACCTCTGTTCCTTATAGGTCCCCCAGGTCCTCCAGTAAGACCAGAGGTGGAAAATATTGGAGGCAATACTGCTACAATTACATGGAAGAGACCAGCTGATGACGGAGGCAGTGATATCATAGGTTACATGGTTGAGAAAAAGGAAAGAAAGGGCGTAAGATGGTCAAGAGCATCAAAGAAGACTGTACCTGCCCTTCAGTTTGAGGTGCAAGGCCTCACAGAAGGAGAAGAGTATCAGTTCAGAGTAACTGCTGAGAACAAGGCTGGCTTTGGGGAACCCAGTGAGCCATCACAGCCTGTTAGAACAAAAGTCATGGCAGGTAAGTGAAATCTGTAGAATGCTAATACTAAGAATGTACAGTTCCTGAGTCAGGTATGGCTCTTTTTGTGAATCCATATGGCCTTCTAGTAACAAACTACAAGCCAAGAGAACTTTAAATAATACACTTGATTATATATTATTTTAGAAGACTGTATGCCAGTGTTGGTAGGAAACAAAAAAATCATAATACAGTGTTTCCCATAAAATTATTTGTGTTGGTGGGGTGGCTTGGAGTTTATTTGTGTTGGTGAGGTGACTGTTGGGGTTATACATGCATGCATGTGAGCGGAGTGTCCGACTGCAGAGCTGCAGTTTCAGACCAGTGGCTAATTTTAGGGTGTCTACATAACCCATCAGCTTGTCCAGGCCACATAAGCTATAGTTTGTGTAATATTTACCCTGTGAATGTCTATATGCATTCAAAAATGAAAGTTTGTCTTAGCCTACAGCTTAAAAAATATAATATAAGCCTAATGCACAACAGTTAAGAATGATTCAGACAAACACCTAGCCTAGGAATCAGATACCAGGGAAACACTGTACTATGCTTAACTTGCAGCAAATACACTGATGTATGTGAACATACATCACTGAAAACTTAATAATTTGATGATGGTGACAAGGTCAGGTTTTATGTCAGTTTGCTCGAAAATGACGTGACTGGCATTATCATGACATTATCTAACATTAAACGTAATTAAACTAAGTGCACAGTTGACCATACAGTGCAAATAATTTTCTATTCTTTTTACAGTAGACTTTATTATTTCACATATTACTGTTATTGAATAATAGATAAACTATGCCTTTGCTTTTCAACTACAAATTCCACTGAATTTTTTTCTATGGTTGCAATTTAATTTACTAATATATATTCTTTCATTTAGCTGTACCCGGACCTCCAGTCAACCCAAGAGTCACAGATACAACGAAAACCACGGCTGAACTGCACTGGGGCAGACCTATTAATGATGGTGGAATGCCTGTTACAGGATTTATTGTTGAGCACAAAAAAGATGGAGAAGAGACATGGGTGAAGGATACAACTACACCTTTACTGATCACAGAATTTGTTGTTCCAAACTTGGAGAATAAAGCCAAGTATCACTTTAGAATTAGTGCCATGAATGCAATGGGAGTTGGAGAACCAGCACAAACAGTAGACCTTATTGAAATTGTTGAACGTGAAGTAATCCCAGACCTGGAACTTGATGTTGAATTGAGAAGAACACTAGTTGTCAAAGCTGGAGGCTCTATTCGCATATTTGTTCCAATTAAAGGGCGTCCAACTCCATCTGTGACTTGGACAAAGGAGGAGTCTGCTCTAAAAACCCGTGCTAACATTGACACTACTGAGTCGTACACCCTTTTAGTCATTCCTGATTGCAACAGATATGATGCTGGAAAATATGACTTGACATTAGAGAATGCTGCTGGAAAGAAGTCTGCTTATGTGAATGTTAAAGTATTGGACTCTCCCGGGCCTCCTATAAACCTTAAACCAAAAGCCATTGACAAGGAAAGCATTACACTTCAGTGGGAACCACCTCTTATTGATGGTGGTGCAAAGATTACTAATTATATCATTGAAAAAAGAGAAGCAACTCGCAAAGCATATGCTACTGTAGTAACAAAATGCGCCATGTGTTCTTTGAGAATTCCAAATTTGTCAGAAGGATCAGAATATTATTTCAGAGTATCTGGAGAAAATGAATTTGGAATTGGCGATGCAGTAGAAACCCTAGATCCTATCAGAGCATCTCAAGCACCAAGTCCCCCTGCAACAGTTACAATTACTGATGTTACCAAAAACTCAGCTAGTCTTGCATGGTCCAAACCAAAACATGATGGTGGTAGTAGAATAACTGGGTATGTTGTTGAGGCTCAGAAGAAAGGCACAGATCAGTGGGCGCATGTGACCACTGTAAAGTCTTTAGACTTTACTGTAAAGAATTTAAATGAAAATGAGGAGTATGTATTCCATGTCATGGCTGTTAATTTATCAGGCAGAAGCCATCCTCGTGAAAGCAAGCATGTTGTTATAAGAGAACAAAGCACAGAACCAGAATTTGATTTGAGGGGAATCTGCCAGAAGACAGTCATAGCAAAAGCTGGAGATGATATAAAGGTTGAAATACCCATAATTGGGCGTCCTAAACCAACAGTAACCTGGCAGAAAGATCATCAAGCTCTTAAGTTAACACAAAGGACAATGATTGAAAATACCTCTACTTCAACAATCTTGATTATAAATGAATGTTTGAGAAGTGACACTGGAGTATATTCAGTTACAGGGAAAAACATAGTTGGTTCAGTTACTGATAACATCATAATCAAAGTACATGATGTCCCTGGACCACCTAGGGGACCAATAAAATTGGACAAAATATCTCGCAATTCCATTGAGTTCTCATGGGATTTACCTGAAAATGATGGAGGTGTACCAATCAATAACTATGTTGTTGAAATAAGGGAGACCACCACTCAGACCTGGACAGAACTGTCTTCAATGGTCATTCGAACAACATTTAAAGCAACTCGTCTAACAACAGGAGTTGAATATCAATTTCGTGTAAAGGCCAAAAACAGATATGGTGAAGGACCTCCAATAACCTCAGAGGCTGTAGTTGCAGCTTATCCATTTAAGGTGCCTGGACCACCAGGCACTCCCAAGGTTGTTGAATTCACAAAGGACACAATGACAGTTGGCTGGAATGAGCCAGTTAATGATGGGGGAAGTGAAGTTATTGGATATCATGTTGAAAGAAAAGAGAGGAACAGCATTGTCTGGCACAGAATTAGCAAAGCTCTTGTGGTGGGAAACCTTTTCAAAACAACTGGACTGGAGTCTGGCACTGCATACGAGTTCCGTGTGATGGCTGAAAATGTAGCTGGAATTGGGAAACCAAGCAAAGTATCAGAACCCATGCTTGCTCTTGATCCAGTGGATCCTCCTGGTCAGCCTATACCAATCTATGTGTCTAAAAATGCAATCACAATTCAGTGGACAAAACCAGAATATGATGGTGGTTTCAAGATTACAGGTTATATTGTGGAAAAAAGAGATCTACCTGCAGGGCGCTGGCTAAGGGCCAACTTCACAAACATTATTGAAACCACATTTACTGTTAGTGGTCTGACCAAAGATGAATCCTATGAATTCCGTGTACTTGCAAGAAATTCAGCTGGTGCTCTTAGCAACCCATCAGATCCATCAGATCCAATCATTTGTAAAGATGACATTGAAGAACCAAAAATTATGGTTGATGCCAAATTTAAGGACGTTGTGCTTGTTAGAGCAGGAGAAGTCTTCAAACTTGATGCTGATGTTACAGGCCAGCCACTGCCATCTATGGTTTGGACCAAAGATGGAAAGGACATTGAAAACACTTCTAAACTACAGATAAAAATGACAGACCTCACTGCTTCTTTGGTTAACAAGGACTCTCTTAGAAAAGATGGAGGTCAATTTGTTCTGACAGCTACTAATATGGGTGGATGTGCTAAACATATTTTCAATGTTAAAGTCCTTGATAGACCAGGACCACCTAGAGGACCTCTTATTGTTTCAGATATCACAGCAGAAAAATGTGTGCTTACATGGGCTCCACCCGAAGATGATGGTGGGGCAAATATTGAACATTATGTAATTGAAAAACGTGAGTCAAGCAGACTTGCTTGGACAAATGTGGCAACAGACTTGCAAGTCACTCAGTACCAGGTAACAAAATTGCTCAAAGGAAATGAATACATTTTCAGAGTCATGGCTGTTAATAAGTATGGTGTTGGGGAAGCCCTTGAATCTGACCCAACAATTGCAGACAATCCTTATGTTCCACCTGATCCTCCACAAATGCCTGAGATTACAGCTGTCACAAAGGATTCAATGGTGCTTTGCTGGGGAGCTCCTGCACATAATGGTGGAAGTGAAATCACGAACTATGGCATTGAGAGAAGAGACAGAATTGGTTTACGCTGGGTAAAATGCAACAAGAAAAAGGTAACTGACTTACATTTCAAGGTAACTGGACTTGTTCCAGAACATGAATACGAATTCAGAGTTTTTGCAGAGAATATAGCTGGAGTCAGTGCACCAAGTCCCTCGAGTCCCTACAGAAAAGCCACAGACACACTGTTTAAACCAGGCTCACCTGGTAACCCAAGGATCTTAGACACAACAAGTTCCTCCATCACAGTTGCATGGAATAAACCATTGTATGATGGTGGCTCTGAAATCACTGGATACATTGTTGAGACCTGTATACCTGGAACAGAAGAGGAGGAGTGGAACATTGTCTCTCCTAAAGAGGGAGTGAAAGCAACATCATTTACTATAACAACTCTTAAGGAGAATCAGGAATACAAAATAAATATCTCAGCAGTTAACAGTGAGGGGATTGGAGAAGCAGCATCTGTTCCTGGTTCACCTAAAGCTGAAGAGAGGCTCTTACCACCAGAAATTGACCTTGATGCTGACCTTCGTAAGGTTGTAAACATTAGAGCCTGTAACACCTTAAGGCTATTTGTGCCGATTAGAGGAAGGCCAACTCCAGAAGCAAAATGGTTGAGAGAGAATGATGAACCTTTGGACAGAGCTACAATTGAGAGTACATCATCTTTCACATCCTTAGTTATTGGAAATGTGAATAGATTTGACAGTGGTAAATATATTTTGACTGTGGAGAATAGCTCTGGAAGCAAGTCAGTTTCTGTGGCTGTTAGAGTTCTAGATACACCTGCTGCACCACAAAACCTCCAAATCAGCAAAGTTACTAAAGAATCTGTTTCACTTGCTTGGGATCCTCCACTAAATGATGGTGGAAAAAAGATTAAGAACTATATTGTTGAAAAGCGTGAGGCAACGAGAAAGGCATATGCTACAGTTAATGCTAATTGTCATAAAACAACATGGACTATTGATCAGCTTCAAGAAGGCTGCAACTATTACTTCAGAGTACTGGCAGAGAATGAATATGGCATTGGTCTCCCTATTGAAACCAGTGAATCAGTCAAAGTGTCAGAAAAACCACTTCCTCCAGGAAAGATTACACTTCAAGATGTGACAAAAACAAGTGTCACACTATCATGGGAGAAACCTGAACATGATGGAGGAAGTAGAGTGGTTGCGTATGTTGTAGAGATGCAAAGTAAAGGCAGTGAGAAATGGACGCAAGCTGTTATTGTCAAAGTACCAGAGGCAGTTATTTCTGGGCTTACTCCTGGTGAAGAGTACATGTTCCGTGTTTCAGCTAGAAATGAAAAAGGCACCAGTGATCCTCGCCAACTTGGTGTTCCAGTGATTGCCAAAGACCTTGTAATTGCCCCATCTGCTAAGTTGCTATTTTCAACATTTAGTGTTCTTGCTGGACAGGATTTGATAATCGATATTCCATATATTGCTCGTCCCAAAGCTGCAGTCTCTTGGGTGAAGGATGCTACACCACTTAAGAGAACAAGCAGGGTTAACTTCTCTTCCACAGATGTCCAACTGAATCTTGTAATCAAAGAGGCATGTAGAGATGATGTTGGCCAGTATAGCATCAAACTTTCAAACACAGCTGGTGAGACATCAGTTAATATAGGAGTAGTTGTCCTTGACAAACCTGGCCCACCAGTTGGCCCAGTGAAAGTTGAAGAAGTAACATCTGACAGTGTCACTTTTTCATGGAAACCGCCAGAGTATGATGGAGGCTGCACTATTAAGAACTATCTGGTGGAGAAAAGAGACACATCCACAACAAACTGGGTAGTTGTAGCAGCAAATCTAGCCAGAACCAAGGTTAAAGCTGGGCGACTGAAAACAGGAACTGAATATCAATTTAGAATCACTGCTGAGAACAGATACGGCAAAAGCTCTCTTCTTGTCTCAGAGTGTGTTGTTGCACAATATCCATATAAGCTTCCAGGACCACCTGGAACTCCCTTCATTCATTCTTCAACCAGAGACAGTATGGTTGTGATGTGGAATGAGCCAGTTATTGATGGAGGAAGCACAATTTTAGGTTACCATCTTGAACGTAAAGAGAGAAACAGCATTCTCTGGGTCAAGCTTAATAAGAGTATAATCCAGGATACGACTTACAAGACCACAGGCCTTGAGGAAGGCCTTGAATATGAATTTAGAGTGTATGCTGAGAACATTGTTGGCATTGGAAAAGCAAGCAAAATATCAGAAGGACATGTTGCTCGAGATCCTTGTGATCCTCCTGGTACACCTGAGGCAGTTAAAATTACAAAGAATTCCATCACTATAATGTGGACTAAACCTGAGTATGATGGTGGAAGCAAGGTCACAGGCTATATTGTTGAAAAGAAAGAATTGCCTGAAGGACGCTGGCTGAAGGCAAACTTTACCAATGTTATTGAAACAGAGTATACTATCACAGCTCTCACAGAAGACCAGAAATATGAGTTTCGGGTTATTGCAAGAAATGCAGCAGGAGTTTTTAGTGATCCTTCATATAGCACTGGGCCCATTACTGCAAAGGATGAGATTGAACCACCTCGCATCAGCCTAGACCCACATTACACACAGGCAATTGTTGTAAATGCAGGAGAATCATTTAAGATTGATGCAGATGTGCATGGAAAACCAGTACCAATGATTTATTGGATGAAGGGAGATCTAGAACTTGGAAACACCATACATCGTGAAATTAAAAACACCACAAGCTTCGCATGCTTGTGTGTAAAAGAGGCTAAACTTGCTGATGGTGGCCAGTACACTCTGTTGCTGAGGAATCCAGGTGGCGAGAAAGCTGTCCATGTTAACGTCAATGTTCTAGACAAACCAGGGGCACCAGAGGGTCCCATATCCATTACAGGGGTTACCAGTGAACAGTGCTGCCTTTCATGGAAACCCCCAAAAGTGGATGGTGGAAGCACAATCACTCATTACATTGTTGAAAGAAGAGAGACTAGCAGACTCATCTGGACTCTTGTTGAACCTAACGTTAAAGCTGAAACATTGAAAGTAACAAAACTGCTTGAAGGCAATGAATATATTTTTAGGGTTTTGGCAGTGAATAAGTTTGGAGTTGGTGAAGCACTTCAGTCTGATCCAGTTCTTATTAAGGATCTATTTATGCTTCCAGATGCTCCAAAGGGAATAGAGGTCTCTGATATCAAGAAAGACTCAATGATATTAAGTTGGGAAGCACCTTCAAGTGATGGTGGCACTCCAGTCACAGGATATATCATTGAAAAACATGACAAAGAGGGTGTTAGATGGATCAGATGCAACAGGAAAGCAGTCACAGACCTAACCTTTAAAGTTACTGGGCTCCTTGAGGCCCACCTCTATGAATTTAGAGTTGCAGCTGAAAATGCTGTTGGGGTCAGTGAGCCTAGCTCATCAACAGTATTCTACAAAGCTCTGGATCCTGTGTTCAAGCCAGGTCCTCCACATAATCCTAAGGTGTTAGACACAACCAAATCATCTGTGTCACTCGCATGGGGGAAACCGATTTATGATGGTGGATGTGAAATCCAGGGTTATATTGTTGAGTCATGTGAGGTAAAAGCAGCAGCAGAGCAGATTAAACCTGCTGAAGTTGCAGAGGATGTACCACTGGATGAACACTGGACTATGTGCACCCCAGCAACTGGTGTTAAGCTTACAAGTTTTACAGTAGAAAATCTAAAAGAAAAACAGGAATACAAGTTCAGAGTATGTGCCGTTAACAAGGTTGGTGTTGGTGAGCATGCAGATGTTGCTGGCCACATTCAACCAGAAGATAAAACAGAGGATCCCGATCTTGATGTTGATCCTGAGTTTAGAAAGCTTGTCAGTATTAAAGCTGGTGGATCTCTCCGAATTTTTGTTCCTATTAGAGGACGCCCTATACCACAAATTAAATGGGAGAAGGATGAAGGCCCCATTAAAGAGACTGCACAAGTTGAGGTCACAAGTATGCACACTTCTCTTGTAATTGATAAAGTAAATAGAAATGACAGTGGAAAGTACACTGTGACTGCAGAAAACTCATCTGGTGTAAAGTCTGCAACCATCATTGTGAAAGTTCTTGATACTCCTAGTGCTCCAGTTAACCTTAAAGTTCAGGAAATTACAAAAGAGTCTGTCACTCTTTCATGGGAACCTCCTGCCTTGGATGGAGGTGCTAAGATAAAAAATTATATTGTTGAAAAGCGTGAAACTACAAGGAAAACCTTCTCTGCTGTTGTAACAAATTGCCATAAATTGTCATGGAAAATTGAACCACTTCAAGAAGGCTGTTGTTACTATTTCAGAGTCCTAGCAGAGAATGAACATGGTGTTGGAATACCTGCAGATATCACTGATCCTCTGAAAGTATCAGAAGTGCCACAGTGCCCTGGAAAATTAAGTGTTGTAGACATTACAAAAACAAGTGTCACACTTGCTTGGGAAAAACCACTGCATGATGGGGGCAGTAGAATTCTTCAGTACCTTGTTGAAATGCAAGTGAAGGGGAGTGAAAAATGGTCTGGTTGTGCAAATGTAAAAACATTAGAGGCTGTTATTAATAACCTGAACCCAGGTGAGGAGTATACGTTCAGAGTAATTGCCATTAACGAGAAAGGAAAGAGTGACCCAAGAACACTTGCGGTCCCAGTACAAGCAAAGGATCTGGTTATTGAACCAGATGTTAGGCCTGCATTTAACAATTACAGTGTTCTTGTCGGAAAAGACCTCCAAGTTGAAATTCCGATTTCTGGACGCCCTAAACCTAAGGTGACATGGACAAAGGACGGTGCATCCCTTAAATTCACAACAAGGGTGAACATTTCAAATACACCACATAGTACAATTCTTAGCATCAAAGAGGCTGCCAGAGAGGATGGTGGCATATATGGAATCAGCGTCTCAAATGTTCTTGGGCAAAAAGATGCAACTGTTGAAATAATCACACTCGACAAACCAGGACCACCATCTGGCCCTGTAAGATTTCTTGAGGTCACAGTGTCAAGTGTTACACTGTCATGGGACCCTCCAAAGTACACTGGTGGTTGCCCAATTTCAAACTACATTTTACAAAAGAGAGACACAACTACCACTACATGGGAGAATGTTGCAGTTTCTGTAGTAAGAACAACACTGAAGGTCGCCAGACTAAAAACTGGGGTGGAGTATCAGTTCAGGATTATTGCTCAAAACAGATATGGCAAAAGCTATGCTTTAGATTCCCCAGCTGTTGTTGCTCAATACCCATATAGAGAACCAGGCCCACCTGGTACTCCATTTGTGTCATCTCTGTCAAGGGATCACATGGTTGTAGAGTGGCATGAACCAGTTTCAGATGGAGGCAGCAGCATTATTGGATATCACCTTGAAAGAAAAGAGAGAAACAGTATCCTTTGGACAAAGATAAATAAGACCTTGATTCAAGAAACAAAATTCAAAACCAGTCCTTTGGAAGAGGGAACTGAATATGAGTTCAGGGTCTACGGTGAAAATATTGTGGGTATTGGTCGGTGCAGCAAAATCTCAGAGGGATATGCTGCGCGTGATCCATGCGATCCACCTGGCACTCCAGAAGCTGTTCATGTTAGCAAGAATTCAATAACAATCCAATGGACAAAACCAGAGTATGATGGTGGAAGCGTGATAACTGGTTATACTGTTGAGAAGCGTGATCTGCCAGAGGGCCGTTGGGTGAAAGCTAGTTTTGCAAATGTCATTGAAACCCAATTTACTATTAGTGGGCTTACAGAAGGAGATAAATATGACTTCAGAGTAATTGCAAAAAATGCTGCTGGCACCATTAGCAAACCATCTTTCAATAGTGGACCTATTGCTGCACTGGATGAAGTAGAGCCACCAAAGTTTTCAATTGATCCTGAATATACTCAGACCATTATTGTGAATGCTGGGGATACATTCAAACTTGATGCTGATGTCCATGGCAAACCAATACCTACAATGCAATGGTTCAAGGGTGATAAAAAACTTGAAAACACAATAAGATGTGAGATTAAAAACACTGACACCAGGGCTATGATTGTCTTAAAGGATGCACTCAGACATGATGGTGGACACTATAATCTTCACCTGACCAATGTTGGTGGTTCACAAAATGTTTCATTCCAAGTAAAAGTACTGGACAAACCCAGCTCACCAGAAGGACCTCTTTGTGTGACAGGTGTATCAATTGACAAATGTACACTGTCGTGGCGTCCTCCACAACATGATGGAGGTAGCCCTGTCACTCATTATGTTATTGAAAGACGTGAAACAAGCCGTCTTGCTTGGACCATTGTCTCTAGTGATTGTAAAGACACAATGCTCAAAGTGACAAACCTTCTTGAAGGCAATGAATATATCTTCCGTGTCATGGCTGTCAACAATTATGGTGTCAGTGAGCCAATTAATACTCCATCTGTAATTATGAAAAATCCATTTATCGCCCCTGGATCACCACAAATTCTGGAGGTGACTAACATTGCCAGGGATTCTATGACTGTGTGCTGGAGTGCACCAGAGAATGATGGTGGATGTGAAATTGTTGGCTATATAATTGAAAAGAAAGATCGTTCTGGAATAAAGTGGACCCGATGCAACAGACAAAAGGTAACTGATGTATGTTTCAGAGTGCAAGGCCTCATAGAGGATCATGAGTATGAGTTCAGAGTGTCAGCTGAAAATGCTGCTGGAATTGGTGAACCCAGCTTACCGACATCATACTACAAAGCTTGTGATCCTAAATATAAACCAGGTCCTCCCACACATGCACATATAATTGACACCACAAAAAGCTCCATTTCAGTGGCCTGGGGAAAGCCTCTCAATGATGGTGGAAGTGCTATTCAAGGATACATTGTTGAGATATGCAAAGCTGGTGAGGATGAATGGACTATGTGTACTCCACCAACTGGCCTGCGTGTGAATAAATTTGAAATAACCAAACTAACAGAACAACAGGAGTATAAGATTCAGGTATGTGCTATCAATAAATTAGGTGTGGGTGAGCCTGCAGTTATTCCTGAGCCTGTGAAACCAGAGGACAGATTTGAAGCTCCTGAAATTCATCTTGATTCAGAGTTGAGGAAAGGAATAGTTGTTCGTGCTGGGGGATCCTTTAGAATCAATGTGCCTTTCAAGGGAAGACCAACACCAGAGATTAAATGGACTAAAGATGAAGGAGATTTGTCAGAGAAGACCATAATTGAGAAGGGTATACATTTCACACAGCTTTCAATTGACTCATGTGACAGAAAAGATTCTGGAAAATATATTGTGTCCCTTAAGAACACCATTGGCACTGCATGTGAATTTGTGTCAGTAAAGGTATTAGATACACCAGGAGCTCCACTTAACCTGGTGGTAAAAGATATTAAGAAAGACTCTATTACACTTGTTTGGGATCCACCACTTATTGATGGAGGTGCAAAAATCAAAAACTATGTTGTTGATAAGCGTGAATCTACAAGAAAAGCATACACTAATGTCACGACAAAGTGTAGCAAGACAAGTTTCAAGGTTGAAAATCTTGCAGAGGGGGCCCTATACTACTTTAGAGTTATGGCTGAAAATGAATATGGAATTGGTCTACCAGTTGAAACCAAGACTGCATCAAAGGCTTCTGAAGTACCTCTATCAGTAGAAAAGCTCATGCTGACTGATGTTACCAAAGTAAGTGCTTCTCTTACCTGGGAGAAACCAGAGCATGATGGTGGAAGCAGGATTATAGGCTACTTGATTGAAATGCAACCCAAGGGAACAGAAAAGTGGAGTGTAGCAACATCTGTCAAAACATGTGAAGGTACTGTCACAGGGCTGACAGCTGGTCACGAATATTTGTTCCGGGTTCTTGCTTATAACGAGACAGGAAAGGGTGAACCAAAGCTTCTTGCTGCTCCTGTCATTGCCAATGACTTAACAATTGAGCCAAGCTTAAAAGTACAGTTTAGTACATACAGTGTCAAAGCTGGTGATGATCTTAAATTGGAAATACCTGTATTTGGACGTCCTAAGCCAAAGGTTACTTGGATGAAGGATGGACAAGCTCTTAAAGTGACATCAAGAATCAGTACTTCAAACACACCGACATCAGCCATTTTACAGATTACTGAAGCCTGTAAAGATGACTTTGGAAAGTATGCAATTAGTGCAACAAACAGCACTGGCACTATTACAGAAGACATTGGAATCATTATACTTGATAAGCCTGGTCCTCCAACTGGCCCTATTAAAGTGAGTGAAGTGAGCAATAGCTCTGTAACCATCTCATGGGAACCTCCCTCTTACACAGGAGGCTGCCAAGTGAAGCACTATATTGTTGAAAAGCGAGACACCACTACTACAACATGGGAAGTTGTAGCTGGATCTGTTGCCAGGACATCTCTTAAAATAACAAAGTTGAAAACTGGTGCTGAGTACCAGTTTAGAGTCATTGCTGAAAACCGGTATGGTAAGAGTTCCTCTTTGGAGTCAAAGGCAATTGTGGTTCAGTATCCATACAAACCTCCTGGGCCACCTGGCACTCCATATGTGAAATCTGCCACCAAGGATCAAATGATAATTGAGTGGAATGAGCCTGTCAATGATGGTGGAAACTCAGTAATCGGCTATCATCTGGAAAGCAAAGAACGGACGAGTATTTTGTGGACAAAGTTGAACAAAACTCTCATTACTGACACCATGTTTAAGATAGGTAATCTTGAGGAAGGAATTGGTTATGAATTCAGAGTGTATGCTGAGAACATTGTTGGTATTGGCAGAGCAAGCAAGGTTTCAGAGAGCTTTGTTGCTCGTGATCCATGTGATCCACCTGGTACACCAGAAGCTATTTCTATTTCAAAGAACCATGTGGCAATACAGTGGGCAAAACCTCAATACGATGGTGGCAGCAAAGTGACAGGATACATTGTTGAAAAAAGAGACTTGCCTCAAGGACACTGGATGAGGGTCAACTTTACCAATGTGATTGAGACTGAATTCTCAATCACTGGCTTAACAGCAGACCAACAGTATGAATTCAGAGTAACAGCAAGAAATGCTGCTGGTATTTTCAGCGAGCCATCTGAAAGCACTGGTCCAATTACCACAAAAGATGAAATCGAACCTCCAAGTGTATCAATGGATCCTAAGTACCAGGATGTCATTGTTGTCAGTGCTAGAGAGAATTTAGTTCTTGATGCAGATATTCATGGAAAACCCATCCCTGATGTTCAGTGGCTGAAAGAAGGAAAGGAAATAGACAAAACACTACGCATTGAAATAAAAACAACACAGAAATGTGCCACTATTACTGTCAAAGACTGCACACGATTAGACAGTGGCCATTATGACCTTGTATTGCGAAACAGTGGGGGCACAAAAACAATTCCCATTACTGTGAAGGTTCTTGATAGACCAGGCGCTCCACGTGGACCACTAAACGTAACTGGTATAATGTCTGATAGATGTGATCTGATTTGGACTGAGCCCTCTCAGGATGGTGGCGCTAATATTTCCCACTACATTCTTGAGAAGAGAGAAACAAGCAGGTTATCATGGACTCTGGTTGATTCAAATATTCGCACTACCAATTACAAGGTGACAAAGCTCCTGACAGGTGATGAATATATTTTCAGAGTTATGGCTGTCAATAAATATGGAATTGGTGAGCCACTAGAGTCTGAGGCAATAATTGCCCGCAACCCATACAAGCCGCCAAGTGCACCGTCAACACCAGAAGCAAGTGAGATAACAAAGGATTCAATGGTTCTTTCATGGAATGCCCCAGAGAGTAATGGTGGAACTGAAATTATTGGTTATCACCTTGAGAAACGTGACAAAGATGGAGTAAGATGGACCAAGTGTAACAGACAGAAGCTTTCTGACTTGCACTTCAAAGTAACTGGTCTTTCAGAAGGGCATTTCTATGAATTCCGTGTGGCTGCAGAGAATGAAGCTGGTGTGGGAGTACTGAGTGACTCATCTCTGTTCTATAGAGCAATAAATGCAATAACTCCTCCTGGTCCACCACATCATCCTAAAGTAACAGACCATACAACCTCATCTGTGTCCCTGGCTTGGGGTAAGCCAGCTACGGATGGTGGGGCATATATCAAAGGTTATATAGTTGAGATGAAAGAGGCCTCTGCAGAAGAATGGACTATATGTACACCTCCAACTGGTTTACAGGCAACATGCCTAACAGTGGAAAACCTTAAAGAAAATGTGGAGTATAACTTCCGGGTGTGTGCCATTAATTCAGAAGGAGTTGGTGAATCTGCTGATGTACATGGCTCAGTGACTGCTATTGAAAGAGTTGAGACACCAGAGATTGAACTTGATGCAAATCTTAGAAAAGTGGTCTCTGTTCGTGCAGGTGGATCACTCCGTCTGTTTATTAAAATTAGAGGAAGACCTGAACCATCTGTAAAATGGGAGAGAGAAGAGGGGGCTTTAACTGATAGAGCACAGATTGAAACTACTAGTTCATACACCATGCTCGTAATTGACAACGTCAATAGATTTGATAGTGGGAAATATATTCTATCACTTGAGAATAAGAGTGGCACAAAGTCAGCATTTGTGAATGTCAGGGTGCTGGACTCACCAAGTGCGCCACAGAATTTTGATGTCAAAGAAGTTAAGAAAGACTCAGTGACTCTCTACTGGGACTCTCCTCTTACTGATGGTGGAGCCAAAATAACCAATTATGTTGTGGAAAAGCGAGAGTCTACAAGGAAAGCTTATACAACTGTCACAAGCAACTGCATCCAAAATTTCTTCAAGATAGAAGAACTTCAAGAGGGAGGAATATTCTACTTCAGAGTGTGTGCTGTTAATGAGTATGGCTTTGGTCTGATGGCAGAAACAAAAAATCCAGTGAAAGTTGCCCAGGTCCCTATGCCCCCAGGAAAGGTGTCTCTTGTGGATGTTACCAAGAACAGTGTGACTCTCACATGGACGAAACCTGCACATGATGGTGGTAGTAAAGTTATTTGTTACAATGTAGAGATGCAGTCAAAAGGGACAGACAAATGGGTTGCATCCTGTACAGTGAAAGTTACAGAGGCTACTGTGTCTAACCTTACAGCTGGTGAAACATACACTTTCAGGGTAATTGCACTGAATGAGAAAGGCAAGAGTGAACCCCAAGAACTTGGTGTGCCTGTTCGGGCTAAAGACATAGAGCTAGAGCCTTCAATTCATCTGCTCTTCAACACTTACAGTGTCAAGGCTGGTGATGACCTTGTTATTGAAGTTCCCATAAGAGGTAGACCTAAGCCAGTGGTTTCATGGAAAAAGGATGACCTACCTCTTAAGCAAACAACTTCTCTCACAGTAACAAACACCACAGTATCAAGCAAGATTTTAATCAAAGAAGCTTCTGTTGAGCATGTTGGTAAATATGAAATCACTCTAGCGAATACAGCTGGCACAATTTCCACAGATATCAATGTTGTGGTTCTTGACAAGCCAGGCCCACCAGCTGCAGTAAAGGTAAATTCTGTGACTGCTGACTCCATTACACTATCATGGTCTCCCCCTGAATATGATGGCGGATGCTCCATTAATAACTATATTGTTGAGAAGAGGGATACCAACACAACTGTCTGGCAGATTGTTTCATCAAACATTGCCAGAAATTCAGTCAAGGTGTCTCGACTGACTCATGGTTCTGAATACCAATTCCGTATATATGCAGTGAACCGCTATGGAAAGAGTAAGCCTATTGACTCTCCTGGAATTACCGCAGAATATACATTCAAGCAACCTGGGCCACCTGCTACTCCCCGTGTGGCTCATGCTACCAAGTCCTTCATGCTTGTGACATGGAATGAACCAGTTAATGATGGAGGTAGCACAGTTCTTGGATATCATTTGGAACGCAAGGAGAGAAGCAGTATTCTATGGACAAAGGTGAACAGGATTCTCATCAAAGATACTGAATTGAAAGTAACTGGCCTGGAGGAAGGTATGTTCTATGAGTACCGGGTATATGCTGAAAACATTGCTGGCATTGGAAAGGTCAGCAAAGTCAGTGAGGCTATAGCTGCTAGAGATCCATGTGATCCTCCTGGTCAGCCTGTGGTTACAAGTATTACTAGATCTTCTGTCTCTCTCTCTTGGGCAAAGCCTGAATATGATGGAGGGGCCAAAGTTACAGGTTATGTCATTGAACGTAGAGATCTTCCAGATGGACGCTGGATGAGATGCAACTTTACCAATGTACCTGAAACATACTTTGATGTTACCGGTCTTACCCAAGATCAGCAATATGATTTCCGTGTCACTGCAAAGAATGCTGCTGGACTTTTCAGTGAGCCATCAGATAACACAGGCCCTGTCACAGTCAAAGATGATGTAGATCCCCCACGAATTATGATGGACATCAAGTTTAGAGATGTTGTTGTTGTAAAAGCAGGAGATGCCCTAAAGATCAATGCTGACATTGCTGGACGCCCACTACCAGTGGCATCATGGTCAAAGGATGGAAAGGAGATTCAGCTCAGTACAAGAATTCAGATAACTGAAACAGACACTACCACTATGATAGTAGTGAAAGACTGCATAAGGAGTGACTCTGGAAAGTATGCCTTAACATTACAAAATGCTGCTGGTACAGTAACAATGCCAGTGAAATGCATCATCCTTGATAAACCCGGACCTGCAGCAGGACCTTTGTCAGTAACTGAGCTCACTGCAGAGGATTGCACACTGTCATGGGGACCACCACAAGAAATTGGCGGTGCAGAAGTCACACATTATGTTGTTGAGAAAAGAGAGACTAGCAGTTTGGCATGGACAATTGTACAAGGAGAGGTGAAAACTACAACATGCAAGGTCACAAAGCTTCTCAAAGGAAATGAATACATATTCAGAGTTTTGGCAGTAAATAAATTTGGACTTGGTGAACCTTTAGAAAGTAAAGTTGTAAAAGTCACTGATCTATTCACCTTTGCAGCAGCACCAACAAATGTTGAAATAATAAATGTGTCCAGTGAGGAGATGACTGTAACTTGGGCTAAGCCTGCTTCTGATGGAGGCAGCGCAATATGTGGTTATGTGATTGAACGACGTGAGAAATCAAGTCTTCGATGGGTCAGAGTCAACAGGGAGCTTGTACAAGATGAAAGCGTTGTAGTATCCAAAATAAGAAAAGGAAGTGAATATGAATTTAGAGTATTTGCAGAGAATGCTGCAGGTTTAAGTCCTCCTAGTGAGCCATCTGCTTCAGCTATGGCAAAGGATGCTTTACTTTTGCCAACCCCACCATCTAAGCCAAAGGTTCTTGATTACACAAAGAGTTCAATTACAATTACCTGGAACAAGCCATTGTCAGATGGTGGAACACCAATCCTTGGATACAGAGTGGAATACAAGAAAACAGAGGATGAGGAATGGTCTGTTGCCATTCAGATGACAAAGAGCACTGAATACATTATTTCTGGTCTTACAGCTGATTTGGAATATGTCTTTGCAGTTAAATCAATAAACAAAATTGGCATGAGTGAGCAATCACCAGTTTCTGAACCACAAGCAGCAACAGAGAGAAAGGAGGAACCAGTATTTGATGTTGATATTGAGATGAGGAAAATGCTGATTGTCAAGCATGGCAATTCATTCACATTGACAGCACCATTTAAAGGAATACCAGTGCCTTCAGTTACATGGAATAAAGAAGATGTTGACCTCAAATCAAGAGCTATAATTGAAACAACTGGAAAATGCACATCCATAACTATTGAAAAGGCAACAAGAAATGACTCAGGACAATATACTGTTTCACTGGATAATGGTGTTGGAACTGCAACTTTGCCAATGGTTGTCAAAGTTCTTGATTCCCCAGGACCACCAGTAAATGTGAAGATTAAAGATGTCACAAAAGATTCTGCGACTGTTACTTGGGAAGTCCCAGAAAATGATGGAGGTGATGCTGTGAAAGCCTACCATGTAGAAAAACGTGAAGCTAGCAAAAAAGCCTGGGTGTGTGTAACAAATAACTGCCACAATCTGGTCTACAATGTAAAGGACTTGCAAGAGGGTGCAATGTACTACTTCAGAGTCATTGGAGAGAATGAATATGGTATGGGTGTACCTGCTGAAACAAAAGATGCAACAAAAATAACAGGTAAGTGTTTGCTTTGACTTGTTCCAGAATTAGTTGCATTCTTTTTTAATACTTATACTTCTTGCTCTGAATAAATGAATTTTTGTTCCAACAGAAATACCAAGCCCACCCGGCAGACTTGGAGTGGCTGAAGTAACAAAAGACAGTGTTACAATAGTATGGTCAAAACCAGAGTATGATGGTGGAAGTAGAATTACAGGCTACCTCATAGATGCTCTAGAGAAAGGACAGCAAAAGTGGGTGAAGTGTGCCACTGTAAAAACCAATACCCACACAATCAAAGGTTTGCGAGAAAATGCAGAGTATTTCTTCAGAGTTCGTGCTGAAAATCATGCAGGGCTCAGTGATCCAAAGGAAATGATCATTCCTGTGATTGTAAAAGATCAACTCAGTGAGTGATTTAATTTCTTATATTTTTGTTTACCTGTTTCTGTTAAATCACAGTGTCAAATTCTGATTAAACATGTTTCCATCACAGATGCCCCTGAATTTGATATGAAGAACTTCCCACACAACACTGTTTATGTGAGGGCAGGATCCAATCTGAAGTTTGAGCTTCCTCTCACTGCCAAGCCCATGCCAAAGGTGGTAATGACAAGAAACAATGTTCCAGTGAGGTGTGGAAAGAGATTTAGTTTTGAAGTAACACCTGAGAGTCTCAATATCAGCCTCAAAGAAAGTATTGCAAGTGACGCTGGAAGATATGACATTGTTGCCTCCAATACTAGTGGAACAACCAAGATGTTCGTTAATATACTGGTATTAGATAGACCAGGTCCTCCAGTTGGTCCAGTTGAAGTCAGTGATGTTAGAGAAACATCACTCTGCCTAAAATGGTTACCACCTGCGTATGATGGCGGTAGCCCAGTGACCAATTATCTTGTGCTCAGACGTGAAACAAGCACACCAGCTTGGGTAGAGGTGTCATCCACTGTTGCCAGGAATGCAATTAAAGTCACCAAGTTAACAAAGGGCGAAGAATATCAATTCAGAATAAAAGCGGAGAATCGCCTTGGTATCAGTGATCACATCGACTCTCAGACTGTCACTGTCAAACTTCCATACAGTAAGTAATTATTTCCTGTGTTCCATGCATGTTACTGTAGTAATAACATAAATGTAACATTTACTTTTGATTGTCAATTTTAGCAATTCCTGGACCACCATCAACACCATGGGTGAGCTTTGTTTCAAGAGAAAGCCTTACAGTTTGCTGGCATGAACCTGTAGTAGATGGAGGAAATCCAGTATTTGGATACCATGTCCAAATGAAAGAAAGAAGCAGCATTCTGTGGCAGAAAGTGAACAAGACAGCGATTCCTGCTAATCAAATCAGGGTGACAAAAATATGCCCGGGTATGATTTATGAATTCAAGATTGCTGCAGAAAATGCTGCTGGTATTGGTAAATTCAGCAAGACATCAGAGGAAGTACTTGCCATTGATGCTTGTGGTAGGTTCCTGACATTATATAACCAATTTTTTACTAAATGTGTAAAATCCAACAGAACCACTACTAAATGCTAAACACTTGTTTTATTTTAGAACCCCCAGCAAATGTGAGAATCTCTGAGATTACAAAGAACTCTGTTAGCCTTGTCTGGCAAAAACCTCCCTTTGATGGTGGATGTAAGATCACTGGCTACATGGTTGAGAGAAGAGATGCACTAAATGGCAGATGGACAAAGGCTAACTTTACCAATGTTATTGAGACAAATTTCACAGTGTCAGGCTTGACACAAGATCAGTCATATGAATTTAGAGTATTTGCCAAAAATGCAGCTGGGTCTGTGAGCAATCCATCTCTTATTGCTGGACCAGTAACTTGTGTGGACATTTCTGGTAAGTGACACTTTTTTATTGACTGATTTTTTTTTACCTACTGATTAAGCATTTAAAGGTTTTACTATCCTACTTTTCCTAATTCTTAACCTCCCATTTTAGGTGCCCCAGTAATCGACCTGCCTCCGGAGTACCTAGATGTTGTACAATATAAAGCTGGAGCTTCTGTTAAGATAAGACTGGGAATTATGGCTAAGCCACTGCCAACAATTGAATGGTTCAAGGATGGAAAGGAATTAATGTCAAGTTCACAGCTATCGATTGAGAGCACCACTGATTCATCCGCCATTCTTATCAAGGATGCCACTCGTCTTAACACTGGAACATATGAAATAAAGATCAAGAATGTGTTTGGCACAGCCTCTGCCTCTGTCAGAATATTGATTCTAGGTGTGTTAAGCTTTGAACTGAACATTTGCCAGATATGCTTGTTTTCTTGAATTTTGCATGCCATCAGAAATTAATACTTTTTCTGTCTTTTATATTTTAAAATTGGTAGACAAGCCAGGCCCACCAGCTGGAAATATTGAATTCAAATCAGTAAGTGCTGACACCATAATAGTTGCTTGGGAGGCAGTAGAAGATGATGGAGGTTCCAAAGTCACCCATTATATTGTGGAAAAACGTGAGACAAGTAGAGTTGTGTGGTCTACTGTTTCTGAATGTATGGAGGAACGCATAGTCTCTGTCCAGAAGTTGGTCAGAGGAGGTGAATATGTCTTCCGTGTCAGAGGAGTTAACAAATTTGGAGCTGGAGATCCTCTGGAGTCTGAACCAGTTATTGCCAAGAATGCATTTGGTATGACAATAAATAATAATCATATAAAATTATAATAATATATAAATATAATAGTTTTATATATGTTTTGTATATTTTTGTAATATTTAAAAGTAGTAAAATAAATTATTATTCTAATCAAGGTAACTAAATTAAAACATTTTTTTACAACTATTTTTCTAGTTACTCCTGGACAACCTTCCACACCAGAGGCAACAGAAATCACTAGAACATCCATGAAAATTGTATGGGATAAACCAGGAGTAGATGGTGGTAGCATGGTTACAGGCTACTGGTTACAGAGACGTGACAAGAAGAATCTACGCTGGATTAAAGTCTACAAAGACCCCATTTGTGACACCACAGCAAAGGTCCATCATCTGACTGAAGGAAATGAATATCAGTATCGTGTGTGTGCAATCAACAAAGCCGGAGAAGGTCCATTCTCAGATGGTTCTGACTTTTTCAAAGCAGCTGATCCTGTTGGTAGGTATTTCTGTGTTAGTTGTTAGTATTATGCTGAATGTATTGATTTATTTTTGCTTTTGCTCTAATATGGAACAAGTCATAACCTTATTTTGTAAATTCTCCTACAGATACACCTTCTGAGCCTACTAAGCTCAGGCTTGTTGATTCAACTAAAACTTCAATTACTCTTGGATGGTCCAGGCCAGAGGATGATGGAGGCAGTGAAATTACTAGTTACATTGTAGAAAAAAGAGTCAGTGAGGAAGGAGAATGGGTAGCGATCAGTAAAAAAGGTGAAGTCAGAACTACTGAGTATGTTGCTTCAGGTCTTTTGCCAGATGTGGACTACTACTTCCGTGTATCTGCTCTGAATTGTGCTGGTCGTGGTGAGCCAATAGAGCTGGAGCAACCAGTCCAGGCTAAAGATATTCTTGGTATGTACATATTTCTAACATTTTATGTTGATTTTAATGTATTCTCTTTGTTACAAGTCTCATTTTAGATTATTTATGCTGTTTTCTTCTGCAGAGGAAGCTGACATTGATAAAGATGTTGCAATGAGAACTCATTACATTGTCAAAGCTGGCAAAGATGTTGAGATCATGGTACCTCTAAAAGGCAGACCTGCTCCAAGTGTTTCTTGGAAGAAACATGACCAAAATATTGATAATGACCCTAAATATGACATACACAACACAGATACTTCATCATGCCTTTTACTTTCACATGTAACTCGTAATGATAGTGGCAAATACACTATTGAGATATCAAATGGAGTAGGACAACCAAAGTCATTGACATTATCTGTAAAAATACAGGACAGTCCTTCTGCTTGTAGAAATCTATTCCTGAAAAATGTGACTCGTGGCAAAGTGATCTTATGCTGGGAACCTCCTCTCCTTGATGGTGGTGCTGAAATTACGAACTATATAGTTGAGAAAAGAGACTCTTCAAAGCGCACATATGTTCCTGTAACCAACAAATGCATGGAAACAACATATGAAATTGATGAGCTCTCTGAGAAGATATCATACTTTTTCCGTGTATCAGCGGAAAATGAGAATGGAGTTGGTGAGCCATGTGAGACAGCAGAACCTGTTAAAGCCACTGAGAAACCTGGTCCTGTCAAAGATCTTGCTATGAAAGACTCCTCAAAAACATCAGTGACACTACAGTGGAACAAGCCAGATTACGATGGTGGTAGCATTATTACTGATTACATAATTGAAAAGAAACTTCAAGGTCAAGAAGAATGGGCTCCTGCAGGAACAAACAAGCATTGTGAGCATGAGGTCACAAAACTTAAGGAACTCACAGACATGTTCTTCAGAGTCTGCTCAATGAATGAGAAGGGCAACAGTGAGTTTACAGAGATCGGTCCAATTAAGGTAAAGGACTATATCATTCCACCAGAGGCTAATCTTGAGGACTATCCTGATGGACAGGTCAGTGTTCGTCTAGGTCACAATGTACATATTGAGCTACCATACAGAGGGAAACCAAGGCCAACAGTTACTTGGCTAAAGGACAATTTGCCACTGAAAGAGAGTGAAAAGATTCGCTTCAAGAAGACCGAAAACAAGGCAACTCTTATGATAAAGAATGTTGAAAAAGAGAATGGTGGTAAATATACACTTACACTTGACAACACTGTCTGCAGGAAATCATTCCATATACAGGTCATTACCCTTGGACCTCCATCAAGACCCATTGGACCAATCCGTCTGGATGAAGTGAGAGCAGAAAGTATAAGGATATCTTGGGATGAACCAAATGATGATGGTGGTGGAGAAATCACCTGCTACAGTGTTGAAAAACATGACACCTCTCAGACAGATTGGAAAATGGCTTGTTCAAGTGTTATAGGCACTACATTCAGTGTACCAAATTTAATCAAAGGAACTCAGTATCAATTCAGAGTATGTGCAGAGAACAGGTATGGTGTGAGTGAGCCTTTGATTTCACAAAATGTCATTGCCAAGCACGAGTTTAGACCTCCAGGTGCGCCAGGAATGCCATTTGTCTACAATGTTACTAATGATGGCATGACTATTCAGTGGGAAGCACCTATCTTTGATGGTGGCTGCCCAGTACTTGGTTACCATGTTGAAAAGAAAGAGACAAACAGCATCATGTGGCAAAAGGTCAACCTAATCTTAGTGACTGCAAAGGAATATAGAATTAATGGGCTTATTGAAGGCCTGCAATACCAGTTCAGGGTCTATGCTCAAAATGATGCTGGATACAGTCGTATGAGCGACGAAAGCAAACCAGTAATGGCTGTTTCTCCTGTTGGTGAGTTAATTTGATTAATTTATTTTTAAATTTGAAAAAAATAATGTGTTGATTCCTCCTGAAAATGTATCTTAATGTCTTAATGATATATGTGTCGTAGATCCTCCTGGAACTCCTGACTATGTCGATGTAACAAGTGAATCTGTGAAACTGAAATGGGATGCACCTAAAAGAGATGGTGGAAACAAAATTGTTGCCTACAACATTGAGAAACGTCAAGGCCAGGGTCGCTGGTTGAAGACAAACTTCACAGATGTAACTGATACAGAGTTTACAGTGACTGGTCTAACTTGTGGTGAACGATATGAATTCAGAATTATAGCAAGGAATGCCATTGGAACCATCAGCCCACCTTCTCAGTCCTCGGGTTATGTTCTCATCAGAGACGAAAGCTGTAAGTTGATACGATACATATAATTCACTTGCATACTATAATATCCCTTGTATTATGATTAATGATGATCATTTTTTGTCTCCCTTTACAGCCGCTCCAAATATTGAATTTGGACAGGAGTACTTTGAAGGGGTTGCCATCAAAGCAGGGGAAAACATCAAGCTTAAAGTCACAGTTACAGGAAGACCAACACCCAAGGTCACTTGGTTCAGGGATGATGTTGAGCTAACTAAGAAGATGGTAGATATCACAACAACTGCTGGCTCAAGCACCCTCTTTATTAGAGATGCTGACCGCTCTCACCGTGGGCTCTATACTGTAGAAGCCAAAAACAGCTGTGGAGCCAAGAAAGAGCAAATTAAAGTTGAAGTGTTTGGTATGCAGAAGGTTATTTTTCCTAGCACAACCTTTCACATTTGTATATGTTTAATCCATTGCATCTAATAATGGTGTTACTTTTAGATACACCTGGAGAGCCTGTTGGACCAATTGTCTTCACAAACATCTCAGAGGGCAAAGTGACATTGTCATGGAATCCACCAGAAAATGATGGCTGCTCTGAGGTCACTCATTACATTATAGAGAGGCGAGAGACCTCCAAAATTTCCTGGACACTAGTTACAGATCACTGTGAGGAGTGTACCTACAATGCTACCAAACTGATTAAGACCAATGAGTACCAGTTCCGTGTGTCGGCTGTGAACAAACTTGGTGTCAGTAGAACACTGGATTCAGTTCCTGTCATTGCCCAAATGCAATATAGTAAGTGTATTTGCAGTTTATATTCTAATTTACCATAAATTATGGTCATATTAAAAAACAGCTCGTTAATAAAATGTTATTATTTTATTTCCTGCAGCCATTCCAGACTCTCCTGGTACTCCATATTCCACCAGCGTTGATGGAGAGAGTATTACCATCAGCTGGACTGCACCAACAAATGATGGAGGAAATGCAATTAAACATTACATTGTTGAAAGACGTGAGAAGAAGACTGGGCGCTGGGTAAAGGTCTTGACTAGGAAACCAATTACTGAGGCCGCCCACAGAGTAACTCACCTCACTGAGAATATGGAATATGAATTCCGTGTTTATGCTCTTAATGATGCCGGAATTGGAGCACCAAGTAATATTTCAATGCCTATTAAATGTGCAGAGCCAACTGAAGTACCAGATGGTCCATCAATTGTAAATGTTACTGATACTACCAACACATCTGTCAGTCTGGAATGGACCAGACCTGGTTATGATGGTGGCATAGAGGTCCAGGGTTACATCATTGAGATGTGCAAGGGAGCTGAAAAAGAATGGCGTAGAGTCAATGAAGATCTTTGCACTGTCACAAAGTACACTGCCACTGGTTTGGAAACAGGTGCAGAGTACAAGTTCCGCATTGGTGCAGTTAACGCAGTTGGAAAGGGTGAACCTAAAGAGATCCCTGAGCCGGTACAAGCAGTAGATAGACTGTCTGCACCGGAGATTGATATTGATGCAAGCTTCCAACAGACACACATTGTGAAAATGGGTGGCACTGTATGTCTCCGTGTAGCTTTCAAAGGAAAACCAGCACCTACAGCTTCATGGATAAAGGAAAATGGAGAACTTGGGGTAATGGCTGATGTAACTACCACAGAGACGTTCACTTATTTGACACTTAATAATTGTTCACGAAATGACACTGGAAAATACACTCTTACTCTTGAGAACAATAGTGGTAGCAAATCGATCACTATTACAGTTAAAGTGCTGGACACACCTGGAGCACCAGGTCCTCTCATGTTCAAGGATGTTACAAGAGGTGCCCTTACACTTATGTGGGAGCCTCCAGTCAATGATGGTGGTGCACGCGTTCATCATTATGTTGTGGAGAAGCGTGAGGCTAGCCGGCGTACATGGACAGAAGCAGCACCTAAGTGCACTCAGACAAATTTGAGAATTTCAGAGCTCCTTGAAGGAGTACCCTACTTCTTTAAGGTGATGGCAGAAAATCAGTATGGCCTTGGTGAGGCTTATGAAATGCTTGATCCAATTATTGCCACTGCTGAACCAGCTCCACCCAAGAGACTAGACATTATTGATACCACTGATACAACAGTTACTCTTGCTTGGATGAAGCCTGAACATGATGGCGGCAGCCGTATCACAGCTTATTTTGTGGAGGCTAAAGAAAAAGGAACAGATAAATGGGTTGTTGGAGGTACTACCAAAAACCTAAGTCTTGTTGTTGAGGGCTTAACTGAAGGTACAGAGTATGAATTCCGTGTCAAAGCTAAGAATGATGCAGGTTATAGTGTACCTAGAGAAGCTCTGTCTTCTGTTGTTGTTAAAGAGCCCCGCATTGAGCCATCTGCAGATCTCAGTGGCATTACCAACCAGCTTATCACCTGCAAGTCTGGCAGTTCATTTGAAATTGATGTACCAATTAGTGGCAGACCAGTACCAAAAGTCATTTGGAAGCTTGAGGAAATGAGACTAAAGGAAACTGACAGAGTCTCAATCAAGACTATCAAAAACAGGACCACTCTGTCAGTTAAAGAAAGTATGCGAGGCGATGGAGGAAGGTACTTCCTTACCCTTGAAAATGTGACTGGGGCTAAGACGTTCTTTGTCACTGTCAATGTCATTGGCAGACCCAGTCCTCCAGAAGGGTCTATTGAGATTTCTTCAATTACAGCTGAGTCTTGTGAATTGTCATGGAATGAGCCTGAAGATGATGGTGGAACTGAAATAACAAACTACATTGTTGAGAAGCGCGAGTCTGGCTCAACCGCCTGGCAGCTCATTAACTCTAGCGTGAAACGAAGATCATTCCATGTTTCACATCTAACAAAGTATATGCAGTACACATTCCGTGTCTCCGCAGAAAATAGATTTGGTGTGAGCAAACCAACTGAGTCTGAAACCATTGTTGCAGAGCATCCATTTGGTGAGCAATTAAATATGACAATACTATGATATAGTTAGAGTTATAGAATAATTTTAATGTTACTCTTTTACTTTTCTTTACTACCTTACAGTTCCACCAGGGCCTCCAACTAGACCAGAAGTGTTTGCTGTTACTGCTAACAGCATGAGCATTCGTTGGGAAGAGCCATACCATGATGGTGGAAGTAAGGTCACTGGGTACTGGATTGAGAAAAAGGAACGCAACACTATACTCTGGGTCAGAGAAAACACGATCCCCTGTTTTGATTGTTATTACAAGGTGGATAGCCTTATTGAAGGTCTTGAGTACCAGTTCAGAGTGTATGCTATGAATAGTGCTGGCTTCAGCAAAGCAAGTGAAGCATCAAAGAGAGCTGTGGCTCAAAATCCAGTTGGTAAGTTAAACAAAATGAATCCATGAACTATTTTTATTCCGATACACAGACAAACATTTGTTTAAACATAATAATTTATTTCATATGCCCTCCTCTCAGATCCCCCAGGCAAGCCAGAAGTAACTGAAGTGTCAAGATCAACTGTGTCAATTAAATGGTCTACACCTTTGAATGATGGTGGAAGCCCAATTGTAGGTTACATTGTTGAGCGTAAGCCATATACTGTCTCTGGAGAGGGTAGATGGCTGAAGTGTAATTACACCAATGTTACTGATACAAACTTCACCATTACTGCACTGGGAGAAGACGAAGAATACGAGTTCCGTGTGATTGCAAAGAATGCTAATGGAGTGTTCAGCATGGGATCAGTTTCCACGGGAGCAGTGACTTGCAAAGCTGAATACAGTAAGACTCAAATTTCATTTGCTGTGTTGTTTGTGAAATAAGTTTCTTCAAAGTTCTAAAACATTTCTTCTTTTTTTATAGCACCTCCAAAAGCAGAACTGGATAGCAAACTTCTTGTGGACACAGTTACTGTCAGAGCAGGGTCAGACCTGGTTCTTGATGCTGCTGTTGGTGGTAAACCTGATCCAAAAGTCTGCTGGGCCAAGGGACAGAAGGAGCTAGACCTTTGTGAGAAATATTCTTTACAGTATACTAGCACCCGTGCTTTGGCAATTATCAAGTTCTGTGACAGAGATGATACTGGAAGATATGTTCTGACAGTAAAGAATGCCTGTGGAACCAAAACAGCTGAAGTCAATGTGAAAGTGCTTGGTAAGTAAAATAATTCTGCATAATGGAAAGCATATTCATATTTTAAAATTATATTCATAAGAAACTTAAATTGGGACATTCAGCTTAGCTGTACATGTTTCATTGTTCTGTTTTTTCTTTTTTCAAGATACACCTGGCCCATGCCGGGAAATTAAAGTAACCCATATAACTGAGGAGAAATGCACTGTGTTCTGGAAACAGCCACTAGAGGATGGTGGTGACACCATCACACACTATATTGTGGAGAGAAGGGACACGAACAGACTCAACTGGGTCATCGTGGATGCTGAATGCAAGGCCCTTGTATGTAAAATTACTAGACTTTTCAAGAATTATGAATACATTTTCCGTGTCAGAGGTGTAAACAAGTATGGAGCTGGTGTGGTCATGGAGTCCACACCCATCGTTGCAAGAAACTCATTCAGTAAGTAAAAGGTTTGAGCTATCTTGCATTGAATTTTGTTTTAAAAGAAGGGATATGCTGATTTATTCTTTTGTTCACCTACAGCTGTTCCATCACCACCGGGAGCACCAGAGATTATTGCAGTCGGAAAAGACTTTGCAACAATTGAGTGGCTAAAACCTGAAACAGATGGTGGTAGTGAAGTCATAAGCTACTTGATTGAGAGGAAAGAGAGAAAAAGTATCAGATGGATCAAGGTTAACAAAGACTGCATTCTCAAGGACACATCCTTCAAGGTTTCCGGTCTACAAGAGGGCAACATTTATCAGTTCCGTGTTACAGCCATTAACGCTGCTGGAGACAGTGAGGCTAGCGAAGTGTCCATGTATGCAGTGTGCCGATTACCAACAGGTACATAATTCTCAGAATAATGTATTTGTTTATCAGAATGAATGTAATAAGTAAATATTAATGTTTTACATTATGGAAAAATGTCATATTTTTGTTTACAGGAAAACCAGGTGCTCCTTCAATTCCACGTGTAACAGACACTCATAAGGACAGCATTAGTCTAGCCTGGACAAGACCAGTAGAAGATGGAGGTGCCGACATAATCGGTTACATTCTTGAAATGCAAGAATTAGGCGCAGAGGAATGGAACAAGAGCCATGAGAAGAATCTCAGACTCACAGAACATACTGTGATAGGTTTGACAACTGCCAAAAAGTACTGCTTCAGAGTTGCTGCAGTCAATGTCAATGGAGTAGGTGACTTTAGTGAAGCATGTACTGAAATAGAGCCTGTTGAAAGAATTGGTAAGACTTAGTACTTGAAGCATACTGAAAGTTATTTATCTGTGAAAGATTGGTTAGAATTACAAAACCTTATTACTTTTCTCAGAAATACCTGATCTTGAGCTTCCTGATGATCTAAAGAAGACAATATGCCTGAGAGCTGGCAGCTTGCTGCGTCTTCACGTAACTGTTTCTGGAAGACCGGTTCCAGCTATCACATGGAGCAAACCTGGTGTGGATCTCCAAAACCGTGGATTCATTGAAGTGACAGATACTGCCACAACTCTTATCATTGACAAGGTGCACCGTTATGATGCTGGAAAATACACCCTCGAAGCCTCTAATTCAGCTGGCAAGAAGGAAGCCAGCATTCTTGTCAAGATCTATGGTATGTGTCGTACTTGGTTATTGTTATTATAGCTGTCTACCATAGTATATTGAAATTATAATGAATATGAGCTGTGTGAGTGAACGTGTGGACATTTAGGCAACGAATTAAAGGGGAAAAACAATAAAGTATCTCAGTCTCTCTCTGGAACCGAACTGGAGAGATGGCACATTCATCCAAAAGATATTGACTCAATTGATGTTGGTACAGTGGCGGAGAGTGCTTTTTTACACGTTGCTACACATTTCCCATAGGTATTTAAATGTTTTCTTTTCTGACCGCTGAGGTGATAGCATACATCAATCAGCATAACCTTATGACCACCTCATTTTCTTTACATTTATTGTCCATTTTCTAAGTTCCACTTACCATATAGCTGCACTTTGTAGTTCTACAATTACAGACTGTAGTCCATCTGTTTCTCTACATACT
>JAOVVH010000058.1:3280771-3296369 GCA_028566435.1 Scorpiodoras heckelii | reverse complement strand
CCACTCACACCAGTACAACACACACTAACACACCATCACCACATCAGTGTCACTGCAGTGCTGAGAATGATCTACCACCCAAACAGTACCTGAACTGTGGTGGTCCTGACCTGAACAGAGTAACGGGGACTAACTAAGTATGTAGAGAAACAAATGGACTACAGTATGTAATTGTAGAACTACAAACTGCAGCTATATGGTAAGTGGAACTGAGAAAATGGACAATATGTGTAGAGAAAAGGAGGTGGTCATAATGCTATCAGTGTATAACCGTGAGCTCTCAGGCCCTGTGAATAGGGGAATTGTCATCCTCTCAGAATACCTTCTATTGATTTGCAATGACCCGTCTCAATAACCTAATAGTTATACCCTGTTTAACTGTTTATTTTTATGCTTTTCAAATTTAGATACTCCTGGTCCACCAGGCCCCATTAAAATAAAGGAGCTCACAACAGATTCCGCTCACATTACATGGGATGCCCCTGAGGTTGATGGTGGAGCGCCTGTTAACAATTATATCATTGAGAGAAGAGAGACATCAATGAGAGCCTACAAAACAGTTACTTCCAAATGCAGCAAGACATCATATAAAATTACAGGACTGACAGAGGGAATGCTCTACTACTTCCGAGTGTTGCCAGAAAACATCTATGGCATAGGTGAACCTGGTGAGACACCAGATGCTGTGTTGGTGTGTGAAGTACCACCACCTCCAGCTAAACTTGACATTGTAGATATCACAAAGTCATCTGTTACTCTTGGATGGGAGAAACCAAAACATGATGGAGGCAGCAGAATCATTGGCTACATTGTTGAGGCTTGCAAGGCTGGTACAGACAAATGGATGAAGGTGGCTACTTTAAAATTAACAGACTTTGAATACACCATTGAAAAACTGAATGAAAATGAGCAGTACCTATTCAGGGTACGTGGTCTCAATAGCAGAGGTATTGGTGAACCCAAAGAATTTGTTACCCCTGTAACAGTACAAGAACAAAGAGGTATGTACCATTCATTATTTTAGAATTCAAATAAATAAAATAGACCAGTGCCAAGATTTGTTTGACTCACACATCTTCTTCTTTCAGTCATACCAAAGGTTGATCTATCACGCATTCCACAAAAGATGATCAGTGTTTTGGCAGGCAAACCACTTGAACTTGATTTGCCTATCACTGGAAGGCCACCTCCTGTTTCCACCTGGTACTTTAATGACAATAGGTTGAAGGTACAGGAACGTGTGAAGATTCAGTCTACTGCAAAATTTGCAAGGTTAACTGTTCTTGACACCACAATTGATGATACTGGAGAATACGTTCTTGAAGTAAAGAATATTACAGGAATTACTACAGAGAAGATTAAAGTAATCATTCTTGGTAAGTCAGATGTCTGATGCAGCCTGTCAATCTGCCAGCTTTCTGATATGATATTTTTTTATATTTCTTATTTATTGTTTTCTTTTCAGACAAACCTGATCAGCCCAAAGGACCTATTCGTTTTGATGAGATAGAGGCAACCTCAGTTACAATAAGCTGGGACCCACCAGAGAGAGATGGAGGTGCTCCTGTAACCAACTATGTTGTTGAACAACGTGATGCTCATCGTCCAGGATGGATACCTGTTTCTGAATCAGTCAGCAGGCCAACATTTAAATTTGACAGGTTGACAGAGGGAGACGAATATGTCTTCCGTGTTTCAGCAGTCAATCGCTATGGTGCTGGAGACTTCTTACAATCAGAAATTGTGGAGTGCAGGAGTTCTAAATGTAAGAACAACAGCATAGTTCATATTATATAGACACAATATTTTTTTAATAATATGTCAATTCCATATTATATAGTATCTGCAATTAAGCTAACACAAACATTTCTGTGGTGACAGCCATTCCTGGACCACCAGGCCGACCAATAGTATTTGATGTGTCTCGGGATGGCATGACCATTGCCTGGGAACCACCAGATGAGGATGGTGGTTTGGAGGTATCTGGCTACATCATTGAGCGCAAGGAGGTCAGAGCTGACAGATGGGTCCGTGCCAATAAGAACCCTGTGACAATGACAAGATACAGGTCCACTGGTCTTATTGAGGGCCTGGAATATGAGCACAGAGTGATAGCCATCAATGCTAGAGGTGTTGGCAAACCCAGTTTTCTCTCAAAACCAGCTGTGGCAACTGATCCAGTCGGTAAGTGCATTTTTCAATCATGTGTATCTTTGCATAGTAAAATAATCAGTTGTTAAGCCAGATTTTATAACAATTACAAATCTTTACAGATCCACCTGGCCCACCTCAGAACCCAAGAGTCACAGAAACTACAAAGACATCTGTGTCTTTGGCCTGGAATCCACCTGATGAGGAGGGTGGCTCTAAAGTGACTGGTTATCTAATTGAGATGCAGAAGGTTGGTTCTGTAGCCTGGATTAAGTGCAATACTACACCTACAATGATTTGTGAATACACCCTGACACAAATGCCTCAAGGAGAGCAGTTCAGATTCAGAGTCTTGGCTTGTAACGCTGGTGGACCGGGCGAACCTGCTGAAGTGCCAAAAACAGTCACTGTGACAGAGATGCTTGGTATGATGTGAACTAGTGTTTATAGCTATGAATATGATCCACTGACACCTTAATCCTAGTTAAATATTTAATTTATTTGTTTTATTTCAGAACCTCCAAGCCATGATCTTGATGCTAGGTACAAAGATATATTTGTTGTACGACATGGAGCAGTCATCAGACTTTCAGTTCCAATCAAAGGCAAGCCAACACCTGTTTGCAGATGGACAAAGGATGGTTCTGAGGTCTCTAACCGTGCAATGATTGCATCCAGTGAAGATATTACCGAGCTTGTTATCAAGGATGCTGAACGGTCTGACTCTGGTGTATACGTTCTCCTTCTTGAAAACAAATGCGGCAGAAAGAAGGTGCAAATCAGGGTCAAAATTATTGGCCGTCCAGCAGCTCCTGAAGGTCCTCTTGGATTTGAGGATATTCAAGCTCATTCTGTAAGACTGAGCTGGAAGCCACCGAAAGATGATGGTGGCACAGAAATCCTTGGCTATATAGTGGAGCGACGTGAGGCAACAAAGGCAGCCTGGTATACTGTGGACTCAAGAGTGGTTGACACATCTTTAGTGGTTAAAGGACTACAGGAAAATGTTGAGTACCACTTTAAGGTGACAGCAGAGAATAAATTTGGCATCAGCAGCTCCCTCAAATCTGAACAAACTGTCGTACCAAAGACTCCAATTTGTAAGTACTTTTTCTCTTTACCACATTACAACTCTCATTAAACAAATTTAGTTATCAGGTTTAATGAACTATGAAATTACAAATACTGTGTATATGTTTAAAATAGGCGTGCCAGAAGCTTCAACTACACCACCAGAGATCTTGGATGTTACTAAGTCCTCTGCTGATTTGGCTTGGGTTAAACCTAAAGATGATGGTGGATCACAGATCATTGGATACTTCATTGAGTATAAAGAGGTGTCATCTGACAAGTGGGTTCGCCATGAGACAATGGTTACTTCGACCATGTACACCCTTAGCGGACTCATTGCTGATGCAGAATATCAGTTCCGTGTGATTGCTGTAAATGACATTGGAGAGAGTGAACCTGGACCTGCATCAGATACTGTCACATGCAAAGATCCATTTGGTAAGGAAATATGTCTAATTTAATTTACATATTATCCACACGTGTGTTTAACAACATAAAAAAAACGTTTGCACAACTGTTACTACCCTCTTTCTCTTCAGACAAACCAAGTCAACCAGGGGAGATAGACACTTCAGCTGTAACTAAAGATTACATAAGTATTCGCTGGGAAGCTCCTCAGTGTGATGGTGGAAAACCAGTTCTTGGGTACTGGGTTGAGTACAGAAAGTCAGGGGAGAGCACTTGGAAGAAGAGCAACAGAGAGCTATCAAAGGAAAAACAATTTACTCAGGGTGGTTTGCAAGAGGCCACTGAATATGAATTTAGAGTGTTTGCAGAAAATGAAACTGGAATCAGCAGGCCTCGTAGGACTGCAGCAGGAATTAAAACCAAATTAGGTGGTAAGTATTTTTTGCAGTTTACATTTACTATATATAACTTCAATTATTATTTCCTTTTTAACAAAAAACAATAAACATCTTTCTTTTGGAACAGTTGGAACTGCACCAGCCCTCAGAAAAGAGATGGATGAAGTTACTGCCAAGCTTGGACAGACTGCCACCCTAAAATGTCAAATTATTGGAAGGCCTGTTCCAGAAATTAAATGGTACAAGGGTGGAAAGGAAATCAAAGAGGGACGCAAATATGCTGCAACCTCTGATGGCCGTAACCATACTTTAACCATCTCAACAGACCAACAAGAAGATGAAGGCTTGTACACATGCAAGGGTGTGAATGAAGCTGGAGAATGTGAGACCAGTGGAAACTTGGTTCTGGAAGCAGCACCTAAGTTCCCTGTCCCATTAAACGACAAAATCTTTGCAGAATGTGGTACAACTGTACGTATTCATGCTGTGTACATAGGTCGTCCTGAACCCAAAATTATGTGGCTTCATGGGGCCAAACCTGTGGAGCCCTCTGAGAATGTCATCATTGAGAACACAGAGCATTACACTCATTTGATTTTAAAGAATGTCCAACGCAGGGTGAATGGTGGACAGCACAGAATCAGGATCAATAACCACTTTGGTGCTGCAGATACTGTAACTCATCTTGAAATCCTAGGTGCAGATTTTTTAAAATAAAAATAATATACTGTTATAGTAATTTTATGTAATTTGTGTATTTTAAAAACTATAAATAACCTTTGTTTTCTTCCAGACAAACCTTGCATGCCAGAAGGGCCTATTGTTCTTGAGGCTTTATTGAAGAATTCTGTGATAATAAGTTGGAAGGCACCAAAAGATGATGGTGGATCGATGATAACAAACTACATTGTGGAGAAGCATGAAGACAAGGAAGGTGCCACATGGAAACTCGTCTCATCATCTGTTACAGGCACCTCATGCCGCATTCCCAATCTTGTGGAAAATGAAGGTTACTTCTTCCGCATTTCAGCACAAAACCGTTATGGCATCAGTGAACCACTGGAGACTCCATCTGCTATTCTTATCAAGAGTCAATTAGGTAAACTAAGAAATATTATTAAATAAAAATTTAAAATTCAAAAGGAAGAAACATGTTGGGTAATTGCCTTGTATATCTCAAATATTTTTCAGATAAGCCAGGTCCACCACTTAAACCTGTTGTATCTGGAGTGACCAAGACCTCCTGTGTTGTTTCTTGGAAACCACCTCTTAGTGATGGTGGATCCAAGATCAAAAGTTACAGTCTTGAAAAGAAGGACAAAAAGAGAGGTGAATGGGCTGCTGTAACCACTGATGAGATTCATCAGACAGTTTACTCAGTAAAGGGGCTGACAGAAGGCCTGGAGTATATCTTCCATGTGAAATGTGAAAATCTTGGTGGAGAAAGTGAATACAGTGAAGAGTCGGACCCTGTTGTTCCGAGAACTGATGTTGAAGTGCATGCTCCTGCCTTTAAAGAAGACCTCAGAAACATGAGTGTGAAATACAAGAGCAATGCAATATTTGTTTGCAAGATAACAGGACAACCCAAACCTGTGATCAAATGGTTCAAGCGTGGCAAAGAAATTCAGGCTGATGGAATCAAAATAAAGATCCAGGAATTCAAGGGAGGTTATCATCAACTTGTCATTACTAATGCTGATGAGGACGATTCAACTGTCTATCAGATCAGAGCCACAAACCAGGGAGGCTCAATTTCTACAACCGTTTCTCTTGATGTTGAAAGTAAGTGGATACTGAATTATCTTACCAGTTTACTTTAGTGTTATGAATTCATTGTTAAATCACAATCTTTTTCTTTTTCTTTCAGTACCAGCAAAGATTCATTTACCTAAGAACCTACAAGATAAAGAGGCCATCTGTGCTCTGCGTGGTGAAGTGGTGAACATCAAGATTCCATTCAGTGGAAAACCAGATCCAGTTATCACATGGCAGAAGGGGCAAGATCTTATTGATAACAACGGGTATTATCAAGTCATCGTCACAAGATCATTCACATCTCTTCTGTTCCCGAATGGAGTGGATCTGAAGGATGCTGGTTTCTATATTGTCTGTGCAAAGAACAGATTTGGCATTGACCAGCAAACAGTCGAACTGGATGTTGCAGATGTTCCTGATCCACCTCGTGGCATCAAACCCAGTGATGTGTCTAGGGATTCTGTTACACTTAACTGGGTGGCACCTGCAAGTGATGGAGGAAGTAGAGTTAGAAACTACATTATCGAGAAGTGTGCCACTACAGCAGAGAGATGGATCCGTGTTGCCCAGTCACGTGACACTCATTACACCGTCACCAACCTGTTTGGAAAAACAAGCTACCAATTCCGTGTAATAGCAGAGAACAAATTTGGCCAGAGTGCACCATCTGAACCAAGTGGACCAGTTGTGACAAAGGAAGATAAATCAAGAGTTCTTAACTATGATGAGGAGGTGGATGACAGCAGACCTGTCTTTAAGGGGAAATCTCCTCATTCAGAGGTTAAGAATGTACACAACAAATATATGATTGCTGAAGAGCTTGGCCGTGGGCAGTTTGGCATTGTTCATCGCTGTATTGAGATTAGTTCCGAAAAGACATTCTTTGCCAAATTTGTTAAAGTGAAAGGTGCAGATCAAGCAATAATAAAGAAAGAAATTGCCACTCTAAACGTGGCACGGCATAAGAACTTCCTGCAACTCCACGAATCATTTGACAGTCCTGAAGAACTAGTTATGATATACGAGTTTATATCTGGTGTTGACATATTTGAGCGTATTGGCACAGCTAACTTTGAGCTCAATGAATGTGTAATTGTTAACTACATCAGACAGGTCTGTGAAGCTCTCGAGTTTCTACACAGCAAGAGTTACGGCCATTTTGATATCAGACCTGAAAATATAGTGTACACCACAAGAAGGGGAACTACTATCAAGATCATTGAACTGGGACAGGCTAGACATCTCACTCCTGGAGAACAAATCAAGATTCAGTACACTGCACCTGAATATGCAGCACCTGAAGTTCATCAAAATGAGTTGGTCAGCACTGTCACAGACATGTGGTCTGTTGGTGTCCTAGTATATGTACTCCTCAGTGGACTCAATCCTTTCATTGCTGAAACGAATCAACAAATGATTGACAACATCTCCAATGCTGAGTACAGTTTTGAGGATGAGGCCTTTAAAGAGGCAAGTGTTGAGGCATTAGACTTTATAGATCGCCTTCTTACTAAAGACCGTAAACATCGTATGACAGCTGCTGAAGCTTTGAATCATCCTTGGCTGACGATGAGCACAGAGGAGCTCAACAGTAGGTCAATCAAAATCACAAGACACAAGAGATACTACCAATCTATGGTGAAAAAAGAATGGAACACAGTTGTCTCATCTGCTCGTATTGCTAGTGGTGGTGCTATCAGAAGTCAGAGAGGTGTAACAGTTACCAAAGCAAAGATCGCACCATTTGAACATGGTCCATTTGCTGGGCAAATTAAACACAGTGTTGCAGATGAAGGTGATGATGTCAAATTTATTTGCCACACTGACAACTATGATAGCGGTACTGAGGTAACATGGTACTGTGGAGTTCGACAACTAGAGGAAAGTGCCAAATGTGAGATTACATATGAAGATGGGCTTGCCACAATAACTATCAAGGGTATCTCTAGATCAGATGATGGAACGTACCGATGCAAAGTTGTCAATGAATATGGTGAAGACAGTGCATATGCTGAGCTCTTTGTTAAAGGTGTCAGAGAATATCGTAGCTTCTTCACTGCACGTGTGGTAAGGAAAGTCAAACGCAGAATAGACACAACCCGTCTTCTCCAAAGACCTCCGGAATTCACCCTTCCACTGTGCAATCGCACTGCTTACTTGGGTGAAACTCTTCGCTTTGGTGTCACCATCACAGTACACCCTGAGCCACGTGTTATGTGGCTGAAATCTGGGCAGAAGATTTCCCCAGGCGATGATGACAAGAAATATACTTTTATAACTGACAAAGGTCTCTATCAGTTAGTTATTCACAATCTTGATGCTGATGATGATGCTGAATACACTGTAGTGGCACGCAACAGGTATGGTGATGATAGCTGTAAGGCTCGTCTCACAGTGATTCCTCGCCCTGCACCTGCTGATAATACTCTGCGACCCATGTTCAAACGCCTCCTGGCAAACTTGGAGTGCAAAGAAGGCCAGAGCGTACGATTTGAAATAAGAGTGTCAGGAACACCCTCACTAAAATGGGAGAAGGATGGTACGCCTTTGGCATTTGGTCCACAGATTGAAGTTGTTCATGAGGGTTTGGACTACTTTGTCTTACACATCAGAGACACTCTTCCAGAAGATTCTGGTACATACAGAGTAACAGCCACTAATTCTGCTGGTTCTGCAAGTTGCCAAGCCACACTTAGGGTTGAACGTGTGACACATGTCAAGAAGGACTTTGAGAGTGAGGATGAGAAGAGGAAGAAGCAAGCTCTGGATCAACAGCAGATTGACAAAAAAGTACGATTAACACAAATTCTGTCTGGCACAGAGATGATAGCACTTACTTCTGTAGCACAACAGGCATTGCGAGAGGCTGCAACTATGTTCAAGCCAGCAGTAAGCACCAAAAAAATAAAGACTGAGGCTGAAGAAGCAAAGGAAAAAGAAGAAAGAAAGAAAAGAGCAGAGGAAAAGAGATTGAGAATGCCATATGTTGTCCCTCCACCTCGTCTTTATGGTCCTACTGCTCTTGAGCAAGACATGGAGATCAAGCACTTTAAACCCTTATCTGACATGAAGTGGTACAAGAAACTACGAGATCAGTATGAGTTCCCTGAGCCAATGGAAAAGGTTCCTCAGAAAAGACTTAAGCGTATTCGACTGTCAAGGTGGGAACAATTTTATGAAGTGCCCTTGCCCAGGATTAAAGACCAATACAAACCAAAATGGCGTATACCAACTGTTTCACAAGATGACTTGGAAACTGTAAGACCAGCAAGACGACGAACACCTTCTCCTGAAATGGAAGCGTACTACAGAATAAGAAGGCACTCACTTGGAGATCTTTCTGATGAGGAACTGCTTCTTCCAATTAATGAATACCTGTCATTGAAGAGTACTGAGGAGGAAAGACTTAAACTTGAAGAGGAACTTAGATTAGGCTACTCTGCTTCTCCACCAAGTCTAAGTCCTGTACGCTTTGAACTCTCTGCTTTGCGTCCTTCATCACCAAAAAGAACTGCATATGAGGATGAGGAAGAAGGTGAGGAAGTTCCTACTTATGACTCATATCGCATTCCCTCAAAGTATGAGGCTGGACCAAGCTACATTGATCTACGTCAGAGACATGATAAAGCAACATACAGACCTCCTAGGGAGAAGCAAAGGATGTACGAAGAAAAAGAGGACCAAGAGCTCCTTAGATCAGTCACTACCACCACAAGGATGACGTCTTACAAGAGTCAGCTGAAACACATGGAGTTTGAGGAAAAAACAAAAATCACAAAAAAAGAAAAGACAAAAATTTCAGTACCTGCAGTGTTTGAGGGAGACACATTTGAAATATATGATGCACCAGTAAGGTCAATTTCACCTGGTTATAGTAGGCTGACACTCCCTAAGGCTGAGAAGACTTCAACAGTGCATGAGGACAAAACGCCAAGCACTAGACTTCCCAGCTCTGAAGTGAAACATGCCCACTCCACGAGCATTGTGTCAAGTGAGAAAGCAGTATCTACACAAGACCTCTCCGTAAAGGTTGACTATATGCAACGTTATGAAGCAAGGAAGAAAGCTCTGAAATCTGAGACAAAGTTTGAAACAGTTTCTCAGCAACCATTTAGTCTTGACCATACACCAAGGGTGACTGTAAGAATGCGCTCTCATCGTGTGGCAGTGGGTCAAAATACAAAATTCACTCTGAACATTCAATCTAAGCCAGAGGCTCAAATCCAGTGGTATCACAATGGCCAGCCCATTCAAGAAAGCAATAAGTATCGGATGTATAACATGAGTGGGGTTCTTTCTCTCCAGATCATTAATTGCCTAGAAGAAGACAGCGGGACATACCGTGTCACCTGCACAAATACAAAGGGAGAAGCCTCAGACTATGCGACTCTAGATGTTTCTGGAAGTGAATTTACTGCATATACATCTCAGCGCAAAGATGAAGAGCCTCCAACACCTTTTATACCTGAAATGACAAGAACAGATGTTTATCACGTGTCATTATCAAAGGCAAAATCCACCACCGAAACACACGTTTCAGAGACAGTAACTGAAATCAAAACATCAGATATCAAAACAGAGGCAACAGAAACTGTTATTCATGAAGAGTCTGTATCATCTGAGATGAAGCTTGAAGCCAGAGAAATGGTAACCGTAGAGGAAACTCCGGTCGAGATAAAGAAACCAACCTTTTCTGCCACAATTCTGACTAAGCCACAGTCACTCACAGTTTCTGAGGGGGAGTCAGCAAAATTTACATGTGATGTGGATGGTGAACCAGTACCCAGTATAAGTTGGTTAAGGAAGGGACAAGCTATTGTATCATCTCATCGTCATCATGTAACAACGACAGAATATAAGTCTACATTTGAAATCTCACAAGTTGAAATTTCAGATGACGGAAACTACACGTTGGTTGTGGAGAACTCTGAGGGTAAGCAAGAAGCAGAATTTACCCTGACTGTTCGCAAACCAACACCTGTGCAGAAAGTTGTTGCTTCTCCTCCAAGAGTGAAGTCTCCAGAGTCTCCTCGTCTGAAGTCACCAGCAGGGATCAAATCCCCACCAAGAATCAAGTCACCGGAACCAATTAAGTCACCACAAAGAGTCAAGTCTCCACTCACAGCAAAGTCACCAGTTCCAAAAGAGAAAACAGCCAAGCCTAGCTTTTCAGTAGGACTCAGTGATATTTCTGCTTTGTCAGATACAATTATCAAGCTGACAGTAAAAGTTATGGGTGTCCCTAAACCAGTGATTTCCTGGAGGAAAGATGGGAAGGTAAAATATTGCATGCAAACAGTGAATTATTAATTTTTTTTATTTTCAAATATCGTTCATTTCAAACCAACCAGAAAAATAATGATGGTGAATCTTCTCATTTCAGAGTCTCTCACAGGGTGGAAAATATGAAATATTTGAAGAACACGGTTCTGCACATCTTGAAATCTATGACGCTGAAGTTTCTGATAGTGGTGTTTATGAATGCACTGCACATAACAGTGATGGATCAGTTAATACAAGATGCACTGTCACTGTTAAAGGTACAACTATCCCTATAAACATAATTCTGGGATGGCTGAACATGATTAGTTTGGTGCTCGTGGCACTGAATATTATAATAAAAAATGTCTTTTCTTTCAGAAACAAGAAAATCAACTGCATTTGCTGTAGAAACAAAAGCAGAACTAACAGAAGAGCTTGTGAGAAAGAAGATCGTTCACGAGGAGGTCCAGTCCGTTTCAGAAATTAAAGCTCTGCAAACACAATTAACAATGACTGAGGGTCAGTCTGTCACGCTGAAAGCAAACATCCCTGGGGCGTCTGATGTAAAATGGATTCTGAATGGAGTGGAACTAATCAATTCAGAGAAATATAGATATGGTATTTCTGGAAATTACCACACTTTGACCATTAAGAGTGCAAGTTCCTATGATAGAGGAATTATCACTTGTGAGGCAAAAACTCAACAGGGAGTGGTCAAGTGCCAGTTTGGCACAACAGTCAGTGCAAAATTATGTGATGCACCAAGCTTCCTGGTGCAACCACGCTCCCAGAACATAAATGAAGGACAGGATGTCATATTCTCCTGTGAAATAATGGGGGAGCCTACCCCTGAAATTGAATGGCTCAAGGACAACGAAGTGGTGAGTAGTCTGAACCATCATAAAACTAAATAAATTCGACTTCATTGTATTGAGTTCAGTGAAACTAAATTGAAATAACATTTGAATTCTTTTCAATTACTCCAATTTCATAGTTATCCGTTGCATCAAATATGAAACTGAGTCGCTCTAAGAACGTGTACAAACTGGAGATTCAGAATGCCGCTGTTGAGGACAGCGGCAAATACACGGTGAAGGCCAAGAACCAATTTGGACAGTGTTCTGCAACAGCATCGCTCAATGTTATTGGTCAGTTTTTCTTCTTGTGACACTGTTACTCACAGCACCACGCACTGCACTTCCTTGTGAAATTTGTGTAAGAAAATGATACAGTTAAACCAATATAAACTCTCTTCTTACAGTTATGGCACTGTTGTAACTGTAATACTGAACTGTATCTTTTTAAGTATTACTGCATTATACCTATCTGGACTATAGTACAGTATTAACATTTGCATGCATAATACTGTACATATATATTTAAAAAATACATAAGCCTAACTTTTTACCCAAAACCCATAGTTCAAAGCATGCATTTTGGGTGAAATGCTCGTTTGGCCTGTGAAACTGGGTGAAGGACCTGATCGTTATTTGCTGTACTCTCACAGCTCTGGTTGAAGAACCTGTCAAAATGATAGTAATGAAGAAAAGCTCAGATGCTGCAAGTGTACAAAGTAGCAGCTCTGCCTTGCATATGGCTTCAACATTACAGGAAACAACAAGCTCCAGCATGTCTCAGATTAAATTTCAAAGCATGTCAGCAACTAGCATGACCTCAATGACCTCTGAAACAATGGTTGCCATGGGCTCACACAGCATGATGGAAATGTCATCTAGTCACGCACATGTTGCAGGGTCTTCCCTCAGATCCATTTCTTACAAGCGCAAAGGTGAGGAAACGAGTTGTGCTTTCCTTTGTTGATACCACATACAGTCTTGTGGCAGTACTAGAATTATGACATTAAGAAACTTCATGTAATTTCTTGCTCATTTTTATTAAACAGGTATACCACCTAAAATTGAAGCTGCCCCTGAAGATATTAGCATAGAGTCTGGAAAGGTTCTGACTGTGGCCTGTGCTTTCACTGGAGACCCAGTGCCAAATGTTGAGTGGTCTCATTCAGGGAGGATACTGTCCGGTGTAAAGGGGGAAAGGTTCCAGATTAAGACTACTGAGGACACTACCATACTCACCATCAGTGGAATAAAAGAAAATGATGCTGGAGCATACACCCTCAAACTTTCAAATGAGCTTGGCTCTGATACTGCTACCATCAATGTCAACATTCGATCTATGTGAAAATAATATATATTAATCCAGTCCGTACCCCCTATTCCCTTTTTCTTCAATATATTTTATTTATTGAATGAATAAGAAAATTACTGTTCTAGATAAAGACCTGAAACTCTGTTCTGTAAATATGAACTATTTTTATACCAAACTTGACATTAATTTATGCCAAACTAGACTAAAGTCTAAAGTTGTTATAAAATGTGCCATATTGGGTAATTATGACTTTTTGAACCATTTTTCTGTGACATGTACATAATGTATATAGCCGAATATAACGGTTATGGAAAATGTATGAATTGTTATTTATGGCAATAATAACTTAAACAAATGGAACGAAATGTTTAACAGGAGAAAGTTTCTCATGGAACGATTACCCTGTGAAACCTGAAACAAAATTATGTGCCTCAACAATACGTTGAAGTCTTAAGATTGCCTCAACAGGTAGAGAGGCTCCCTGTTGAAGTTCAACTAAATCAAAGGGACAAAGCTATGCACTGTACATCTGTGCATATAGTATTTCAGTACTCATATGATTTTATAACTTGACCATAAGACCTTGAATGCTGTTTGTGTCACCCTCACATAAGCAGCATGACTAGGTCTTGTGTTCAGACTGACTATATCATATCACCATTTTAATGACACGCTCAAAGTGCGAGCGGCCTGCACGTTGAGCTGATGGATGGTTCTGCCAAAGGACTGTTTGAATTTGATCTTTTGGAAACAACATCACCTGGCCATTCGTTTCTTTATCAATTCAGATACTCCTTTGCAGAATCTGTGCCACCTCTTGGAGGAATGCTAGGTTATATAGTGTGTTTTTGTGTTAGTGTGTGTGTTAGCGTTAGGATCTCACCTTGTCAGGGTAATCATCAAGCAGTGTACCACAGTAACTACATCTGCTGTGCGAAGAAAAGATAAAACACCTGAATGCAATACCCTGCACTTTGATTCAATAGCAATTAATATATGTAGAATTACCTATATATTCTGCCTCCTTGAGTTTTATGAATTTCTGATTTAATAAAGCATGATTTCAGCACCATAAACCTTTAGTGTTACATTTTATTGTTGTTGTTTTTATTCTTTATTTGCTCAAAAACTGCCTTTACAGCCATGCTATCTAAAACTACTACATGCTGTCTAACGGTTACCCCAGAATACTAGTTACTACACAGTGCATTACATTCACGTTAGGTTGTAAAAGCACTCATTAGTATTAATAGCTCAACCAGAGTAACAAATAAGTGATAAAACACAATGAGTGCTGTTATAGGACAATAATCACCTACAGGGTGGTGTGATGTGGCCTGACATGACCTGGAGATACTGTTACTACCCCATATTGGATTAATTTCTTATAATAGCATGTCCTGAAGTGTTTTATTCCTCTTATACGACAGAGGTTTGTCAATGCTAACAATGTTTTATTTGTTAAAGAATGACATTTTACATTTTATCCCAATAGGCATATACATACAGTATATATATGCATTTAACATCATGAAATGTCCTCAGTGCAATTCAGTTCCTGTAATTACTCGTTATAACATCTATAAATAGTCCTTTCCTTACCAGCCTCTTTTGTAATCTTTTTTAACTCTCTTTTTAATTTAATAAGACAGAAAAAATGCAACCTGTCATGTTACCAAGAAACTGGGAAGTCCTCTTTCCTGAAGATTTTGCAACTAGAACACAACTAATGAATGATATGTTCATTATCTGAGGCGAGGCGACAGTGCTACCCATTGGGCCACCGTGCTTCCCGGAGTAATACATATATAGTTAAATGTCCCAGTGCTGTTACATACTCTAACATCAGCACTCATGAAATACCTCTTGTCCAATCACATTACTCAGTTGGAACTAACTGTTGTATAATCTGAATTATAATCTAAATGAAACAGCATGTCTGACTTCCAAACACTTGCAAATGGCAAGAATATTGTCATATCAAAGTTCAGACGATAGGTTAGAGTAGGATAAGTTGTAGGATGCAGGTCAGTTCTTATGAAACATTGTATATTAAACTGAGATCATACTCGAATTGGTGAAGCATTAAAATTATTTCTAAAACATTTCTGAGCTTTTGGTGGCACGGTGGTGTAGTGGTTAGCACTGTCGCCTGAAGCAACAATGCTGCCAACACACACTCACGCACGCACACATTCACACCTACGGGCAATTTAGAGTGACCGATCAACCTAACACACATGTCTTTGGACTGTGGGAGGAAACCGAAGTACCCGGAGGAAACCCACACAAGCACGGGGAGAACAGGTAAACTCCACACAGAACGGCCCGGACCGGGAATCGAACCCGGATCGTCTTGCTGTGAGGCGACAGTGCTAACCACT
>JAOVVH010000058.1:3243391-3256317 GCA_028566435.1 Scorpiodoras heckelii | reverse complement strand
GATAGATAGATAGATAGATAGATAGATAGATAGATAGATAGATAGATAGATAGATAGATAGATAGATAGATAAAATAACCATTCCTCTAAAACAGATCAGATTTAAATGATCCTTATAACTTTACAATTGCATGTGATGTATCAAACCTCACTATTCATTCAGTGGTGGTGCTAGAGTTACCTTTAATCAAGTACTGGTACTTACTTTTGTCCCTGAACAGATGTTTTTGTAGCTAGCTTTACAGAGAATGGAAACAATTAGTAGAGTCTGTCTCCATGGGAATAGCTGCCAAATATTGCTATACACAATTTCAGCAGTCAGACCTTACACTCCAGTATAGGCTAAAAACTCCAGAACTGCAGTAAACTTTTGTGAACATCTCAATACTTTGAAATCGAATGTAGTTTATTTTCTAAACACTTTTGCCTTCCTGTGATTTCTTGTGACTGTGTGTTTGAATTTTGTCTGTTGTATAAATGACTAAAAGCATGAAAGAACAAATTGAAAGTCATTTCTTCAAACCATACATAAAGAGTGTATGACTAATACAATGCCACTCGTTTCAGACAAGGAAATAGGTTCTTGTAAGAGAACATCTCAAAATGTGTCCTGTATTCTCAATGCATTTTAGACATAGCCTTCGTCTATATTCAAACCCCCTATCTCTAACTTGTACTGCTCATCGAGCTCACTTCCACACTAAGCATTTCTGCACATGGTGGAGCTCCCCCAAAAAGGCACTTAAATATTTATCCAGTGCTGAAGCCACTGAGTTTGTTCTTCTGGTAAAGACATATTTGCCCGTCATGAAATAGCTTCAGATCATGTAAACCAAGTCAAATTAAAAGCAAGGGAAGGGTATCATATCAATATGTTCCTCCAAAGGGACCTCCAAGATCAATTTTTAATTTTATATATTGAAAATGCAACACAGTACGTTAAAAATATCTCAACATATAAGAAAGTTGAAGGTTTACCATGGGAACACTTTATTTGAACAGTTCATTAAGCAATAAACATTATGGCACATTTTTTGTGTAAATATTGTAGTTTTACTATGGATAATCTACATTGATTTATTATAGATAATAGATAATAGATTAGTAAATAATCTATAGCCCAGGTAACTGGTCGACCAATATGTGGCTTCAGGAAAATATTTCAGAGGACCAAAAAAAGTACTCAAAAAAGTCATGGAAGTATAGAAGTAATTTAAGTATGGAAAAACTATCAATACTTCAGCTCCTCTAGCATCAGACCTACTCTTGTGGCTTATCCAATCACACACTCAGAAACTAAGCTATCAAGCTATACTATTCCTTCTTTCTGGGGTCTTATCATCAAGTGTACATCATTTGTAACTTTAAAGAATGTGTAAAGTGAAGTCTGAGATTTGTTTCTATACATATGATACATGATAAAAATGATTGCTAACAATCTTGTGGAAATTCTGTGAACTGTGTAGTACTGAATTTTCATCATTTTTTGTGCTGAGGGTTTTTTTTTTCTCCACTGGGCCTGAAACTATGGTTTGATGATGCAATTATGCCATTCTTAGCATAAACCATCCATAACATAACACAATATCAAAAAGGAATGCATTAGCATCTCGTTTTGTGAATTTGCAGAATTGTTTTCATTCAGTCACATTGGAGGGAATTCGAGCATGAACTGCCCATTTACGTTCTTGCCACAGCATCTCAATGGGATTCAAATCACTTTAACTCAGCCAATACAAAACATTAATTTTGTTTCTTTTGGGGCCATTCAGAGGTGGAATTGCTTGTCTGCTTTGGATCCCTGTCCCTTGCAACTCTTCCAGGAAGGCCATTTTCCCCCGTGTCTTTCTTATTGTGGAATCTTTTACATTAACTTTAACTAAGTCAATTAAGGCCTGCAGTTCTTTAGATGTTCATCTGAGCTATTTTGTGACCTGCTGGATGAGTTGTTGATGTGGCCTTGGTGATATTTTGGTAGGCCAAATACTCCTCGGTTCACCACTGTTCCAAGTTTTCTCCATTTGCGGCTAATGGCTGTGGTTCACTGGCGTCCTAGAGCCTTAACAATGGCTTTGTAACCCTTTCTAGACTGGTAGATTTTAATGACTTTGGTTCACATCTGTATGTGAACCTCTTTAGAATGTGGAATCATGTGCTGCTTTCTGAGACCTTCCAGCCTGCTTCACCGTGCCACACAGGTTCTGTTTAAGTGAGGTTTAGATAACAACAGATCTGTCAGTAATCATGCCTGGGTGTGGCTAGTGAAACTGAGCACAATAGTCAATCAAATTTGGTTAACTGGTTGATTTAGTAGCTATTTACTAGCAATTACTTAGATCCAGGTAGGACTGAACAGCATTTATCCTTCAAATAAATGAAATCATTATTTCAAAACAGCATTATGTGATAATTTGGGTTATCTTTATCTAATATAAAAGTCATCTGATGATCTGAAACACTGAAGTATGACAAAAAAAGAAGAAACTGGGGAAGAGGCAAATATTTTTTCACAGCACTATTGCTATGCCTTACCACAATTTCTCAAAAATGATGAAATGAAGAAGAGGTGGATTAATTTTGTGAAGAGCCATGTTCATGGAGAGCTGAGCATCGCTGCCTCTTTAGTGACCATTTTACACCCGGCATTTTTTCACCCTTTCACCAGAGACAACTGTTATTCTCAGATAATCTGCTGTTACTGGTGAATGGAGCTGAACTGACTATTCCCTTCCCTGGCCTTGGGTGTAGTTTCAGTGCCTTCAGTGGCTCTATGTCTATGAAGCCATGCTGTTGTAACTTATGCAGAATGAGGCCTGGCATTGACCTGCTGAAATAGACATGGAGTTCCTAGGAAAAGATGCTGTCTTGATGGCAGCTTATGTCTCTCCAAAACATCAATATAAGCTTCTGCATCAATGTTAGCTTCACATTTATGCAGATCCCCCATGCCATGGGCACTGATTCAGCCACACACCATCACAGATGCTGTTTTTTTTTTACTTTTCATTGGTAACAGTCTGGATGGTCTTTTTCATCTTTGACACATAAAATCTGATGTCTGTTTTTCCTAAAAACAAGCTAAAACCTAGACTTATCTGACCACAGAACACGTTTCCACTGTCTTTCAGTCCATCTCGGCTGACTTTGGGCCTAGAAAGCTCATCAGTATTTCTGTGTAAAATTAATATATAGCCTTTTCTTTACATAATACAGTTTCAGGTTGCATTTCTTGATGCAGCGGTGGACTGTGTTAAGTGACAAAGTTTTTCCAAAGTACTCCTGAGCCCATGTGACTATGCCCATCATGGTAGCATGACAGTTTCTCAAACAATACCACCTGAGGGCTTGATGGTCACACACATTCAGCAGTGGTTTCTACCCCTGGCCTTTACACACTGAGATTTCCCCTGACTCCCTGAATCTTTTCATGATATTATGAACTGTGGTGGATGGTGAAAGACCGAACTTCTTTGTAATCGTGTACTGAGAAACATTATATTTGAACTGACTGACAATTCTGTTATGAAGTTTGGCACAAAGTGGTGAACCACGACCATCCTGGCTTACTAAGACTAAGCCTTTGGTGGAGGCTCCTTTTATATTCAGTCTTGATGACCTCACCTGTTATCACTGAACCTGCTAATTGTGGAACCTTCCACAGAACAGTTTTCTTGTTTTACTTGTCTTATTTTGCCTCTCGCCCAACTTTTTTTGAGTGTGTTGCAAGTATCAGTTTCTACATTTGTTTACATTTAACAATTAGAGTTAAGTTTGTCATAGAAACACTGAAAATCTTTTCTTTGTCCTTTAATCTGTTATTACGATTGCTGTACTATTAGTGTATAGCCTTATAATTAAACTATTGATTACACTTTTTAAAGGTCACCATTAATCAGTTTGGTTGCTTATCCAGACCTTTGTAAGCAAAAGCAAATTCTAGTTGAGTACCTCTGCTATAGACTGTTAACTTGTCCACAGTCCTATCACAATTTAAATTTCAGTAGTAAACACTACTGAGATGTACTGATAAGACATGTTGTTAAGACAGACCAACATCATTCGACATTGCTGAGAATAACAGGTTAATAGGTTATTCTTTTGATAGATTGTGAAGTGCCTAATAAAGACAGTTTGTGTGCTATCGAATTAAATTGTGACTTTTACCGTTTTCTGGCATGGCACTGTATCTGCTTTGATAAGTTGCTAACCAGGTTCAACCCTATATGTGGTGTAATCAGTTATTATTTGACCTACTGAAGCCTGAGTTGCGTTTGCACACTGTTTCATGCAAGACCACAGGTTCTGAGGCCCATTAGATTTCATAGGTCTGTTGTAGTTTACCAGTTGCATGCCACTGCTGCACATGTTGAGGAAGCCTGTGTGATATATGCTCTCTTTCCAGTGCATGTGACCTCCTTATGCCAGATACACACATGGGATTTCTATAGCCTGGAGATGAAAAACGTACTATTACTAAAATTGTACTGGTAAAAGTGTACTGGTGAAAGTGCATACTGGGGACTTCAAACTAACTAACTAACTTTAAAATGTATTCTATAACAAAGTATTAACTATTTTAGCCACAGTCTAGCTAGTATTTTGTGCTTTGTGAAGTAAATTTCAATGACATTGGATACAATCAGTCAAATAAATAAATGTTATTAATTTTCGAGTAAAAATTCAAAAAACAGTTTCAAACTTCGATTTCTTTATGAAACCTTCAGTAACTTTCCTATTTGGACTCAAGTTAAAATGTTTCACAACAAGATAAACATACATACAGTTAAACATTATCTAAATGTCATGTCAACCCCAGAATAAGTATTTACTATAACTCTATGTCTCAGAATACATTGTGCCCTTCAAACATGGCCACTCCGGACTACATCTACCTCTACATCTGCCTGGCGTTGAAATAAGGATGAGTCTATATTTTTTAGAATATTATTATTTACCAATCATCACAGTAGTTATATGCCTAGGACAGTTGCAGGATATTTAAAGTTAAAAAGTTAATTTATCCATTTGCAGTTTTATGAAAACATATCTCAATTTACAACAAAAAGGCATAGATAGGATCGTAGTGTCATATTGCTAACATATTACCATGCAGTATTTTTATCCAAGTGGCATGGCATATGAAAACAATTCTGTGCTACAAATGGAGTACAATTATTCCTCTATGTCTGTATGAACAGAGACTTCTTACCACATCTGTTACTGTGATGTGTCATAGTGTTTGAGTTTTGAAAGGGGTCAAACTTGGGCTTGAGAAAACTTTAATTACAATTGCAAGGCATGATATCCAAAGCAGGACCACTGGCTCAATCTCCATAAACAAAACAGAGGAAAAAAAAGCTCATCGTCTGTACGTAACAGACTGGGTGTATCACTGTACAATAGAGGACAGCTAGTGTAGCTATTTTAACTTGTGACATAGATGTTGTAAAATGAAACTATATATAGTAATGGAAGACATTATTGCACTAGTGTCACATAGTGTGCTATACAGGACCATACTTACAGTGCAGACAATAAAGGTATAATGCTTTGTGGCATTCATGTCAGTTTGTATGTGGATGACAGTTCAAATGATCAAATATCTGAAAGTATTTTAATAATACTTAAACAGTTATTTTGAAAATTGTTTTGCTTGAAATGCCCATCCCGAATCTAGAGATAAGTTAAGAACATGTGTGTTCACTGAAGTAACACAAAAACTGGTGCTGTACCTTATGCAAAATGCATAGTAACGCCACCTATGCATGGCAGTGGTTGCAGCTACCAGTGTATATAAAGCAATAGACATCTACGGAAGCTTTGAGAATGGCAAGTTATCACGATTTTGCAATTTTCAATCCAGTTTAATAGTTGGCGCTCATAAGATGGGATACAGCATTTTGGAGGTAGAAGCAAAGTTTGGATTTTCACGTATGAGCATTTCAAGGGTGTAACGTGACTACAAAAATTCCAGCAAAACCTCGAACGTAGGACAGCAGTGTGGCCATAAAAAGACTCTCATGTAATAGGCATGCAACACTGCCTCAAGTAACTTCAGAATTCAATACTGGGGCCTCAACAAACATCAGCGTGAGGACTGTGCAACGTTCCATCCAAGAACCCGTGGGGGACCTACCAAGTATTAACTGGTATACCAGATTTTATGGTACTTCAGTGTTTGCGATCATGATTTACAGTCTCAGCATGGGTCCTGTTCCTAGCATGACCTCACAGGGCTAAAGGCACTGGGGGTGAAATCCTTAGAAAACAATAAATTCCTTCAGTGCTCAGGGTTTATGCTACCTTTGTGCCATTTTTATTGGCCTTAGTAAGCCATCACATTTCTCTCACAGGTAGCCTTTCACCTCTTACTTTAAGTCTCTTTACCCACCAGAGAGAGAGGTTTGACTAGAAACATACTCAGATTATTATATCAATTTAAAAGTATTGAATACCATGTATATAGTAAGAATAAATACCTGTTTTTAGTTATAGACCTTGCATTTCCTTCAAAGGCTACATTGGCCTCATTTTAGTTTTTTTTTTTTTCAATCATAAATTCTTTTAATGATGTTTAACGCTGAAGAACAGCTTCCCAAGGTGCTGTCATGACACGTCTCAGCAGCAAGCTGGTCACAATCTGGGCCAAATCTGTCTATGTTGAGGACAGATGGTGAGATGAACTGTAAACAAACCAGTCATTTGTTATGGATTGTTGACATGCTGCAGTAGAGGGGGTGATTAGCATCACTGTTAGAGGTTTAGCACAAGAGCTCAGATATTTTATAGGTTAGATTTCAGATAACAAATGAAGAAAGGACTAGATTTATTAAATAAGAGGAACAAATTTCAGGTCTAATCAAATCTTTGTATTTAAGGATTGGTTCATCGTCCACTATTGGATTATAATGAGACTTTAAATGGGTTTTTATTTAAGTGTGTTCAACAGTGTGTTATAACTGGAATATAACAATGTTAGTATACTAACTATAACACAAATACTCCAAAGACCCCAAAAGTCTGAGAGCACTAGTCAAAATAGTAAAAATGCTTTTGCAATCTTTTCTAATTTAATGCAAACTTTTTTTCACAAATCATATCACCAGCAAAAAACGAAGTGAAAAATAAAATCTAAAATGTTTACATTATTTTCAGAAATTCTTAGTATTTAGCATGTCCGTACATCCGTTGGTTTTCCCTCAATCCTGACCAGTGTCCGTGTCCCAGCCGCTGAAAAACACCCCCACAGCATGATGCTGCCACCACCGTGCTTCACTGTAGGGATGGTATTATGCAGCCAATGAGCCGTGCCTAGTTTCCTCCAGACATAATGTTTAAGATTGAGGCCAAAAAGTTAAATCTTGGTTTCATCAGACCAGAGAATCTCAGAATCCTTTAAGTGCTTTCTTTTTGCAAACTCCATGTGGGCTTTCATGTCTCTTTTGGCAACTCTGCCATAAAGCCCAGATTGGTTTGAGTGCTCCAGTGATGGGTAACCTTCTGGAAGTTTCTTCCATCTGCACACAGGATCTTTGAGGCTCAGCCAGCATGACCATTGGGTTCTTGGTCACCTCTCTTACCGAGGACCTTCTCCCACAATTATTTAGTTTGGTGGGGTGACCAGGTCTAGGAAGAGTCCTGGTTGTTCCATACTTCTTCCATTCAAGAATTATGGAGGCCACTGTGTTTTTGGGAACTTTCCGTGCAACAGAATTTTTTTTGTAGCCTTCTCCAGGTCTGTGCCTCCACACAGTCCTGTCTCTGAGCTCTCCAGACAGTTTTTCCTCTTCATGGCTTGGTATTTGCTCTGATAGACATTGTCAGCTGTGAGACCTTACATATAGACAGGGGTCTTTCCAAATCATGTCCAATCAACTGAATTTACCACAGGTGGACTCCAGTCAAGGTGTAGAAACATCTCAAAGATGATCAAGAGGAATGGGAGGCCTCCAGAGTTAAATTTCAAGGGTCATAGCGAAGGGCCTGAATGCTTATGTCCATATGAAATTTTACTTTTTAAGAAATTTGCAAAAATGTATATAATTCTGTTTTCACTTCCTCATTATGGGGTATTGAGTGCAGACTGTGTGCTAGTTGTCCAGATCAACACAAACATCTGTTCATTTGCTTATACCTGGATTTTCTTTTTAATTTAATAGATAATAAGTAGTAGACGGTAATTAGGAAGCCATCCACAGGCTGAGGACATGTATCCACTCAAACAATGACAACCAAAAGAATTGTGACTATTATTTCATGGCTGAAAATGCTGAACTAACTAGCAGACTATTTTTCTGACTTGGTATATTGTGGAAGTGAACAAAACTCAGCTGGGAATAAATATAGGGGGTGAATACCTTTGAGGTTTGTGGCTAAGGTAAGTGAAACTGGTTATGCGTGGTCAGTGGGAATAATTTACACCTACTGGAAATTGTCAGGAGACACAAGATGGCTAGGCAATGACTCATGCTGGAGATATCTCTGGTTTTGTGGGGAGCTTGGTGGTCTTTTGCTTGAGCACTGTGCTGAGACGTTTGTTTAGTTTCCAGACGGTGCGGCTGGGAGGCTCGATGAGGGGAGTGCAAGAGGGAACATGATTTTCCAGAGCTGTTGGAAAAGAGGGAGAGGTGAGTTCAGGTTTGACATTTAAATACAGTTGCAGTTCAACAGAGACTCTGCAGGAGGTTAGAAAAATAAGGCTGAAACCTAAAGAATTTGGAGATAAGAGAGATGAAAGCCCTGTGTGCTCACACATTTGTTTGAGTTGTGCTGCTCATCTAAAAATACAGCCTAGGATTTTCCATTCTTGTTTAATAAAACATATTCAGTTTGAAAAAGACTTAAATGTGGTGGATGGGTGAATGTCTCCCACAGAGAGTAGCAATGAGTGTCATGCATTGAGACTGTGGAATGATGACTAACAGATCTGTCTCAGGATACCAGCCACATTTTTACTCAGACGTCTATAGCGCTTGCAGTTGTGGGTTGGAAAATATGATGGAGCATGACTTAGCCCAGTTAAATTTTCATTCCAGTTGCGGTGGCCGGTAGTTATGAATCTTATAATGGGGCATGTGCCCTGCATAGTGTTTCCAGGATGTGTATAATTTGTCATTGTCAACTATACGGTGCTCTGCCTTTTAAAGATGCTTCAGGATTTAAACGTGTTAAGTAAGACGGAGGCCAATTTAACATTAATTCATTTATTAAAAACCCCAAGAGCTATCAGCAGAACCAAAATTGCATTCTGCACTCTCTGAACTACACATCTTAAGTACTAGCTTAAGTAATAGTAAAAACGAGTCTCCAGTTTTAGGTCTTTGTAACTGTTGACACAAAGCTCTTCCTTTATTTTCATCATGGGAACGTCTTCATGAGAGAAGCCTTTATGTTTTTTTTCTGTAACATAACAAGCTGTGGGGAGGCATGGTGGCGTGGTGGGTAGCGCTGTCGCCTCACAGCAAGAAGGTCCCGGGTTCAATCCCCGGGTGGAGCAGTCTGAGTCCTTTCTGTGTGGAGTCTGCATGTCCTCCCCGTGTCTGTGTGGGTTTCCTTCAGGTACTCCAGTTTCCTCCAACAGTCCAAAGACATGCATATTAGGTTAATTGGTGTCCCTAAAGTGCCCTTAGTGTATGAGAGTGTGTGTGTGTGTGTGAGTGTGTGTGCCCCATGATGGATTGGCGCCCTGTCTAGGGTTGATCCTGCCTTGCGCCCTATGTCGCCGGCTAGGCACCGGCTCTCCCGCGACCCTGGAAACAGGAATAAGCGGTTAAGAATGAATGAATGATAACAAGCTGTATTTTCTTTGCATTATTAAATTATAGAGAGAACAAAAAAGAGTTTGGTGAGAGAATGTTTGTTTATAGCCGTCATAGCATACGAGGTTCTGCAAAATCAAAATGCATAAAATGTAAGATGTCTTGCTCAGTGTTATGTTTAAGGGAAAAATATTAAAAATCATAGTCAGATTGCTGTGGTATAAGATGAACAGAACAGGTCTTGGCATGCTGTTATTGGAAAATACTCAACCCTGGTTCACATCAGGCTGCATCACACCACGCCATACTATAACAACAACTCCTGAAGTGTTTGATTTCTTATGTAAGATGACTCACTGAATACTAAACTGGTGCTTTCAGAGGATGTGCAAATCTTACTGTGATTAAACCTGATAGAAAACATTATACACTGTCATCTGGTGTACAAAAGTACAGATAAACGATAGCCCATTTAACTTAACCCTTATTTCTAATCGGTATCTCTAAATAATATCCATGCCAATTTTATACCTTAGAGGCAAAATATTAATTGATGATTTACAGACAAACACTGGTGTAGCGTAAGCCTGTTTGTATATATTAATGGGCCTTCTCAAAAGCACATCAGAAACATCGCAGAACTTTTTATTGTTTTTATATTTCACTGAATTCACACACAAATATGCTACAGCCTTGAAGCAGTTAATGGCAGTAGAACGGCAGTAAAACTACACTATAAGCTGTTTTTATTCTCCGTATTTGCCTTACATTGAATCTTGTCAGGAAATTGGCTGCTCAACCCTTTTTTAAACTCACAATTGAATGAGGCTTTGACATGTCCTCTGAAATAAAGATGAAGAAATACTTGGCATCATAGGTTTGTATTAATCTGACACCATTATGGAGCCCGAGCATACATGTAATATACTGCATGTACTGTAGAGTACAGTGTATAGTATTATAACACATACCAGTTTTTTCCAGCTTAGAACAATCTCTAATGTTATACGTTATGGAAATGGTCATTCATGCCTTTGTTACTACTGGTCTGTATTAAAGTAATGCACTGTATTTTGGGGATTAATGAATCATCTCTTACTCGACTGCAATTAGAAAAGTGTGTTATTATTGATTTAGTGATATTTATCCGAGATGTTTCCAAGTCTCCAAAAGATATAACTTTAAGCTAGTATGTTTATAAGACATGGGAAGTCTTCAGAATGGAGGAATTTGTCCTTTCACTGGGTTCTCTATAACATTACAAGCTAAGTCTTTGTTTATTTAACTTCAAGTGATTGTAAAAGAGAGATTGGCGAGGAAATGGGATGGAATTCAGATTATTTATATTTTAATCAACATCATCATTCCATCTCTTTTTAATGCATGCGAGAAGTGAAAGAAAGAAAAGACAGGGTGAAGAGAAGACAGAGAAGAAGGGGGGTATTCAATTCAACTGAATTTCTATTAAATTTACTTTTAAAGGACTTTTAACAATGGACATTGTCCCAAAGCAGCTTTACAACGACATAAAATCCAGACATAGGTTTTTATCCCTAACTGTCCCTTTTATCCCTAATGAGCAAGCCGAAGGCGATGGTGGCAAGGAAAAAGATCAAGAAACCTTGAGAGGAACTAGACTCAAAAGGGAACCCATCCTCTTTTGGGTGACACGTGATAGTACAAAAATAATACTTTCTTTAACTGAGTGCTATATAGTAAAAAATAAATAAATAAGTAAAAATTGTAACAAGTAAACCGATAAAAGTTTTAACATGAAGTCTACACTGTTGAAGTTATAAACTGTTCAGTGATAGAGATTTGACTGAGATGGATCTCTGATGGAGATTTGATTTGGATGAAGAGAGAGGTGGGGGAGAAAAGAGCACAGACTCTTAGGTATGCTCTTTCACCAACCTTTAGGAAAAAAAATTATGTTTTGTGCAGAGCGCAAGCAGGTACTCCGGCAAGAATAGCTATGGCAGCATAACTAAAAGGGACAGCCAGAAGGTAACACAGACACAGACTTATTCAACAGTCTTTAAAAAGTTTGGGCTGTAATATTCAACAAATAATATTCCTGTAATGGTCTATTTAAAAAAAACCCTCTGCTATAAAAATGATTAGTTCCAAAACATTATTAGAACTCACACAATTTTTCCAGTTACATAAAGACTAATATGGAAAATTTAGTGCTGGCATCCTTAAAATGAAAAATATTGAAATTTACAAAACTTATACAACAACATACTGAGAAACCGCATAAAATGTGATGAATGGAATTTTCTTTGAAAACTTTCTTCCTGGAACCATCATTTTCAGAAAAAACAAATATTTGTTTCTCCCTATAACTAACACTTTTTTCTGATCCGTTAATGCCAAATGTAGCAACAGACTCTTATGTTCTGTGCAGAAGCTTTAAGGTTCCCCAGAAGGACAACAAAATTCATACCTAGGACCAATTAGATATAGGCAGTCTATAATGGAATGTTTAGGGAGGTAGGAGTAAACTGGAGAACCTGGAGGAACCCCATGCAGACACATGGAGAACATGTGAAACTCCACGCAGACAGTAACCTGAGCTCATGACCCCAACTTGTAATTCAGAGAGAGAGAGAGAGAGAGAGAGAGAGAGAGAGAGAGAGAGAGAGAGTGCCTCAGGGGCTAAATGCACTGCACGGCTCTCAACTTGCAGGAAAGAGAAAACATCCCCCAGGCTAAAGCAAAAAATCTCTTTCAATAATCCATGATAATCATGGGGTATAAAGCAACCTAGTATAATGCTGATGTCATGCTTTTACAGTGGAAGAATTGAACCGCTGGGTTTTCCTTTTCTTCCCTCCTTCTCATCAGAAAAAAATGTGGACTGGTTTATTCCAGATGCTCCCCCTTTCCCTCGTGTCTAATGGATGTGAGTCCCATTGGAGTTGGGGTATAGTTAATCACTTGAAGCATAAAAGATGAGAGTGTGGCGCCATGGCATCACTGCCCATTTACCCACAGCTCTTTTTAGTGAACTGAACAGGAAGGAAAGGAATGAGGTTTTTTTTATTACAAGATATATGATTCCAGAATCCACCAATCAGGCATAACCTTATGACCACCTCCTTTTCTCTACACTCAATGTCCATTTTCTCAGTTCCACTTACCATATAGCTGCACTTTGTACTT
>JAOVVH010000058.1:3225743-3236245 GCA_028566435.1 Scorpiodoras heckelii | reverse complement strand
CTCCACACAGAAAGGACCCAGACCACTCCACCTGGGGATTGAACCCAGGACCTTCTTGCTGTGAGGCGACAGTGCTAACCAGTGAGCCACCGTGCCGCCTTACTTTTATCCAATTATCACAAATTAATAAAAGAAGGTTTAAGTATATTTTCAGCACTGTCTCTCTCACACATGCATTGTTTTTCTTCTTTTTGGATTAGAAAAAAAGTTCCCTATTTTCTCCATAACCTGGAAAACAAATACCAATACTGGATAGGGCATCCTTTTGCTCTCAAAACAGTCTTAATTCTTTGTGCCGTGGATTCCACAAGATACTGAAAACACGATTCCTGCATTTTTCATGTGCACTTTCATGCAACGAATCTCCCATTCCAGTGACAGGGACGGCCACTGAAGTACATTGAACGTATTGCAATGTTCATGAAACCAGTTTGCGATGACATTTGTTTTGTGACAGGATACATTATCATGCTGGAAGTAGCCATTTGAAGATGGGTAAATTGTTACCATGAAGGGATGCACATGGTCAGCAACAATACTCCAACAGGCTGTAGCATTCAAGCGATGATTAGTAGGCCTGATGTGAACCTCTTTTTCTTATTCAAAACTTTTCTTTTTTGGATTTCTAAATATCCTATAGCAAGTTGCACCTTGACTGGTTGCTTTTGATAGCCATCAACAAGCTTTTGGTAGAATTCTGTTTGGATATTTCACCAATCTTCTTGGCAGAATTGGTAAAGTTCAGGTAAATTTGTTGGTGGCTGATGGTTGGAGGGAATGCTAAGGAATGCTGAGGTAGTTTTCCTTCTTCATGTTTCCATCCACTTTGCACATACAAGGTCTGTCCTGGAAGGAATGAGAATTTTTTTTATGATCACTGTGAATGCACACAACGTTCCCAACGCCTCTGCCATTGTTGGTAGCCACAGTGAAATCATCACTGTGAGTGTGTTCAAAGTCTCGGTTGTGGCTCTATGGATGTTCTTTACTGTGGCAAAGTGTTGACCTTTCAAACATGGTTTAATCTTGGCGAACAAGAAAAAAATCACATGAAGGATGTGACTTTGAGAGCCAAAAATTGTATCATAGCCAGTGAAGTGTGCATGATGAAGGGTCCATGAAGAGTTGATCTGATGGCACACGCAAAACTGTCTTCCACAAACGTTCCTAAACTCCAAGATAAAATGTTCCGTTTACCGTTTGGGCTTCTGGTATGGATTCTTTATAGATGATCCCTTGAGAATCAAAGAAGACGATGAACAGTGACTTGATTTTTGATTTGCTCATGTGAGCTTTATTTGGTCAAGGCAATGTTGTCGTGTGCCATTCAGCACTTTGTCTTTTTTGTCTCAGGTTTGTACTTGAACATCCATGATTCATCTCCTGTGATCACTCTGTTCATCACTCTTGATAAACGATCCAACATTTGCTCCAAATTCGCTTGCATTGTCTCAGTGATGAGGCACTTCAGCAGGGTTTCACAAAAACAAACATCTGGGCACTGTGAAGGCTACAATGCAACTGAAACGGGTCTTACCGTTTATCTGAGATACCAGTCTGACTTTGAACCACCACCTTCAAGTGTAAGCAGTCAGCTGTTCAGACAGCCAGGGAAATTTCATTCAACCTACAAGGTGCCTGGATAAAGTAAAGTCTCTTGATGTGGTACTTCCGTGTACCAGATTCCTGCCCTGGATGCTTCAAACAAAGTGGAATACTGCCAGTCAGCAGAACATCAAAAACTGTCGCCTGCATAAGTATTACTGAGCATTCATCAAGACTTGCAATGTAGACAGAAAACACCCCAGAACCATTCAACGTCTTCAGTTAGTAAATGCTGTAATGCTAAACTCATTGGAATGAAGGTCAGACTGCCCCAAACTCCCACCATGACTGAGAATGAAATTTTTTTTCCATTCTTTTGTGTCCATTACTAGTTAAACTTATGAATTAAGTGTTACACATTTAAAATTTTACACCTATATGCTCATTTAATTGTGCAATAATATGAAGGCAGCTGAAAACAATTCTGCTGTATATTGCTAGTCTAGACCTAGTCATGGTCTATTAGTTATCAGATAGGCACTGAGTTTCAGCCTGCCAGTGTGTTTCTTGTTGCAGCTCCGCTGACCTCAGCAGTAAATGGCTGTGGTGGGAAAAGGTCTCTATTGTCCCTCAGCACCTCTGTGACGGGCTCCCATTCCCAAAGCAACTGCACAACAGTTAATACTTTCAGAAACAAAGTCTGTGTTTACTTCCCAGGCTTTAAAATATGCTATGCCACCTTGTCTTCATGAATCCAAAGACTCTTGAGATGATGCAGCATGCCTTTGCATAATTGTGGTTAAGAAGCTGGATGGCGTTCTACATTTGTCTGCTCTACCAAGCCAAAATAAAGTACTCTTTTTTTGCGAAGATTGGACTGTTCTGGTAAATAGATCCTGGGTAGCCAACATAAGTGTCAAGAATTTATTGTTTCACTCACAGACGGCTTGGAGAAGAGCTGAATAAAATAGCTTTCTGTTAAGGACATCCTGATGTGTTAATGCATATACAGTATAGCAGCTAGCAATAGTACCCAGACACTTCTTAAAGGCATCACTTTGAGCGTATCTATCTATTTCTATTTGTCTGCTTCTGTGTCCACACAGTGAAGACTCGTCTCGGAGTCGTGCTCTTGGATCCTTCTTGTGTACACTCCTGACAAAACCTTTAACAACTGTTACTCAGCATCCAACCCACTATGAAGTTTAAGAAAACATTTCACAGTGAAAGGATATAAGAGGAACACATCTGCCCTCTGATTGGCTGTCACTGGACTCTGTCGCTGCTCATTTGCATAAAGTTGCAGAAAACTTTCTTTTGTCGCCAAGTCTCGGTGACTGTGGCGCCAGGCAACTGGCTGCTCCACATCACCCAGTATAACCAGCTAACACTGGAAATGAACGATTTCTGGCTGCTTTGACGCTTACTGTAGCTGCCAATTTGAACGCAGGGTAAGAATCAAGGAAATCATTTTATGCATGTTTATGCTTACTGTTGCATGCAAGTGTGTTGCTATTTGAAAATCTGCTCCTTGTTGAGCCCTTCTCCTTTGGTCAGTAAGTGGCCTCTTGTGTAATGGAGAGGTTATGAACATTATTATGGTGAAACACATGGAAATTAATTAATGCCGTGTTCTTCAACAGTTAATGATTATTTGGCAGAGTATTGTAAACTGAAATACTTGGAAACTCATAATGACTGAAGTGTTACTATCTTTTCATCAGTAGTTAGTGATGATCTGGAAGAGTGTTGTAATGTGAAACACATGGAAACTCAGAAATGACTAAATGACTAAATTATTGCTGTCTTGTTCTTCAGTAATCAATTTTGATCTAGAACAGCATTACACATGGTAATTCATCACTAATATTGAAATGTTTTGTTATGTAAAAGTTCATTTTTACAGTGCTTATGAAAGTTGCTACATTGCAGCCAAAGCATTCTACCGTCCTTTTGTGTGTTTCATCAAACATTCTTTGGAATAGCCATTCTCACTTGAGTAGAGATGAAGAAACTTACTGGCTGTGTTGTCTAAAACAGCTAAGTGTCAGAACTAAATTTACCTTCTGGGCCAGCTATGGGCTGGACATCCTCAAATACATTTTTGGGGGGGAGGGTATAGTTTGTGCTTATACCCCAGTTGTATCTAAGTTGGAGGCAGACAAAGTGACCTCCTCAACTCAGCCTAAGCCAAAGGCCAACAGGATGACCTCTCCAACCCAGATTTAGCCAGTGGCCGACACTGTGGCCTCTCCAAACCAGCTCAAGCCCCAAAGCCGACAAGGCAGCCTCTAGTGCCATGACCATGCTAGAGATTGATGAGCTGGCCTCCAGTGACACAACCATGCCAGAGGCTGAGAGGGTGACCTCCATTACCACCACCATGCCAGAGGCCGACAAGGTGGCCTCCAGTGACACAATAACTCTCACCTGTTTCTTGTTTCAACCTCATTATTTCTAGTATTTAGGTCGCAGTCTGAACATGCATCATTGTCTGATTTTTATCTTCTATTTTTCATGCCACAGTATGTTTCATGCCTTGGTGTTCATGCCTAGAGTCTTGTTCGTTGTTACCGATTATTATTTTGTTTCTTTTAATAAAGACCACCTATGCTTCCAAACCTGACACTAAAGACACATTATATTGAAGGGCACATTTTATTGAAGGATAGCTTGATATAATCACACTATTAGCATTTCCACTGGTCACCTTTTTTGTATTTTAACCAAAAATAAATTGCAACATCCAGTCCCTCTACAATTCTTCTAAAATTTTCGATTATCAACATTATTACCATGATACATCAAAAGTACCTACACGAGAAGCTGCTGGCCAGCAATTCTGGCCTGCACACCTGAAAATTTTTCACTCGTATATGGTTGCACTCATCTTAGCCTTGTAAATGGCAAATCTTCGCCATTGTTGGCTTGGTCTTCGTAGCTCATGGACAGTCTGAAAATTTCCACTGTGCATCTGATCCAAAGTCTGTCCACATCCTTAAAGGTCTTCAGGAGGACAAAGTACAACTAGCATTCACAATGTGGTCTGAAGCATTCCACCAATATGGGCAGCTTTCCATTCTCCCAGGTGTTTTCCACTTCATAAGTTACACAAGTTCTCACTTGAACCTGTAATTGTATGTGGTACCAAACCTGGAACACCCTAACGTTACCCATGCATCACAGCCCTGTTATCTCTGGACAGACAACAAGGCTCACAATTGGCACAAAACAAGTATATAAAATTTTCTTTGCAGCCTTGGTGGTGTAACCTTTCAAGAACTAGTTCACTGGTGACTAGATTGGAGAGTACTTGGTAATAGGGCACAGGATGTGCAAGTACACATTCACACACTGATTCACAACCACAACTAAGGCAATCAGCCAATCCACCTACCCATATGTTTTTGGGATGTGAGAAGAAACCAGCCCCATGCAGACATGTGGAGATGATCCGTAGGGAGAACTCTATAGAGAGACAGTAACCCAAGCTGAACTGCAGATCCTGGAGCAGCAATATTACCCACTGCACCAGTGTTATCACCCAAACAGACAAATTTAATTAAAAAGGTGTTGACTGACTTGGTGGTGTAGAGATCATTATCCTCAGTGGATTCAAGCTAATGGATAGGTTTGTTTACAGCAAAACTTTTCTTCCTTGCATTCCTCAGATAGACACAAAAGGTCAAACCAAACTACACACTTGACCTCCATTTATGCTATACACATCAACATCTGCACATCTGCTCAGCATGTAAGGTATGGTTAATAAAATGTGGAACAATATTCTACAACATTCCCAATTTTGTTACTGACTACATTACAAATCTTATTGAATTTTTCTGATAGCTGAGACAATGAGCTGGGCTTAAAAAACAGCCTACACAACAAAATCCTACAAACCAGACAGCTCATTGGGAACCACAGGAAATACCTGTAGCCATTTCACATTTTTAGCCACTGATACGACATTTTTCTTTATTCATCCTTTAACCTTTTTTTCCTACACCAAGCCAAATTTGGATATGAGCTCTATTCTTGTTCCCTCATAAAAAAAAAAAAGTCTGCTAGCAAGAACTAAGTTTGGTGCCATTAAACTGGTTGTAAAACCAGTTTATAGCCCTGCTTAGTAACAATCTCTGGGAAAAAAAATAACAGTACAAACATTTTAAAATGATTAGTATGTTAAAAGTATCTGAAAGCTGTAAATCTCAACACAACAGAATATTTCATGAGGAAGAATTGCTTTGTGAATGTGGCTATAGTTCACTGTGGCCACACATGTCTGTGAGTTGATGATTATGAGAGAGCACTGACAAAAGGGGTGGAAAATTAGGGTGGACACCATTCTTCTTATTTGAAGCTGTAAGAGAGAGAGAGAGAGAGAGAGAGAGAGAGAGAGAGAGAGAGCACAAAGTTGGGTTGGGTCTGATTGCTCCTCAGAGCACGAAAAGCCTCAGTCTGTCTTCATGGTGCAGCGATAAACTTGGACTCTTTTACCCTCTCTCCCCAATTTTTTTTTTGCACAAAAGGAGGCTCATGTCTTGGATATAGACATGAAGAGCTTTGTGCATTCCAGGATCTTCTTATTTCTGGCTTTATCACTGGCACAAGTACTGTTTGTCAAATGCCAAGACGGAAACAGTGGTAAGTCAAGTTAAGCTGAAAGATGTACTGATACAATTATCTTGTTTTATTATTATATCTTGTATATATGAGGAGACCTCTGATGGGATGTTTTACCAATCCACATAAGGAGTTGATTTCTTGGATATCATATGATTGTCTTGACTCATAAATGTAAAAAAAGAAAAAAGATGCAAAAACCATTCACAGTTGCTTTATCACTCTGTGTAAATGTATGTTGGAGTTTGAACTTTGCATGATGGTCTTCTGTAAGAGAGACGGCTTGTCAAGCACATGTCACTGATTCGGGAACTTCCTGTGCAAGTTAGAACTGCAAGATGAGAGTAAAGGCTTTTGAGAATTCCCCTAATGGCAAATTAATTGTGAAGAGTTATCCTCGAAGAGTTTTATCATTGTCTTCTTTGATGTTGAGGTTGACAAGGAATGTGTGCTGTGAAATAGAAACAATGCGATGTCTAAGTCTTTACTTTTCCCCTTGTGCCTTTCTGCTGCCCACATCAAGAACATTATTTCCCCCCTGAATCCTCCCCTCACATCTGCAGAATGTATTAACAGTGGTGTTAAACTCATCCTACAGAATACTCTTTCCCTTCAATTCAATAATTATTATGAATTAAACGACGAGTTGGATTAAATACAACAAAGAAGCGAAAAATGCTTCAATGATTTATTGAGGCTCTCATTCTTCAGTTTTTAAAGGAACACATCCTAATCTGGGGCAGATGTTGTGAGGGAGGTGCAGGATCAGAACGAGCAGGGGAAGGCAAGGGAAGAAAGAAAGGGAAAAAAAAGAAAAACACCCACGTCTGGACACAGAACACCTGAGCACTATTATTTCAGTCACGCTGGGTGTTTTAGTGGATGTGAAACATATGACGTCACTTTTTCCCCTTGCTGATGTCACTCAGTCTAACCGCAATTTTTTAAACACAGGGCTCAGTTTTGAGCTTCATGACACGACATGGCATGGCATGACGCATGGACGTTCACTGTGTGCAAGTGAAATGAATATGTAATTATGCAATTACAACTACAGTTATAACTAATTGTACTTTTGGGAAGTGGAAATTCATTGTACAAACTGCACCACCTGGTGGTGAAGGACCATAACTGGAGTTTGTTTGAGATCTGCAAGATTACATACTGGACATTTTGAAAGGAAGGTCAGATTAATCTAGTCACCATTTCATAACAATTAGAGCAGTAATAATATTACTGAGACATTGTTTTCAACTTGAGTATACAGCATATGTTCCTTTGGTGGTGGAGAGTTTGGTGTCTCTGTGGTCTATAAAACAGGAGATGAAACAAGATCAGACTAGTTTTCATGTCAACAGTGAAGTTTTGTGCAAGATAATTTGATTTAATAGCTCATTTTGTGTACTTGGTTGTCTGTAAAACCATTTGCAGTTGATGTACAATCGTGTAAAATCTTCTTTAGACAAGTGTTTTTCTCACTGTCAGCTTAATTCCCCTTTTAATCCCCAAACTGGTCCTCCTTTTATTTCCCCAGGACTAACCATAATGACTACTTTCTAAGTCTTGTGTCACTGAAGAATCCCAATTCTAGGTTAAGAGAACATTTGAACATTTGTCAATCTGTCATGGACTGAGAAGGTTTTCTTGTAATGTTCGTAAACAATTTTTCAATGTTTCACTGTCAACTTTAACTCTGACAGTGTAACAGGGAACGCTGCGTGAGCAACATTTATTTAAAACATTTATTTTCCATGCTAGCTGTTGGGAATTTGAGCTTCAGAATTAATGGAGAGCATGATCAAATTGCCATTTTAATCTTTAAGTTTTGATACGGATTGAGAGTCTCTGTACTTGCAAAAACATGACAATGGATGCTGCAGATTGTGGTTTTGGAGACCATATTTATCCTGCTAATTATGGACCTAGATAAAAGGAATGATGCAGGATGCAAGTCGGAGCAAAACGTAATAATACAAGCTACAAAGTGAGACTTTATATGGAAAATCATGGCTAGGAATCAAGTATGATTGCATGCTGCAGCTGAAGAAATGAATACCCAATGAAAGCAAAGTACAGACCACAGCTGCCATTAAGTTTTTGGACCACAACAGTAACATTTATGTATTTTGAAGAAAAAGATTTTACAGTTAAAATGTGGTTGTGGGAATCTGGGTTCTTTATAAATGCTGAGAGTGCTTTTCTTCTGGATGAGGCGTAGAAGGGCTAAGAAAAAACAAAAAACAAGTCTGTTCATGCATAGTCTTAATATTATTTACGGTAGCTATATAATTCTATGAAATAGTAGGCGTGTTATATGCCAAGCAACCAGAAAGATTAATGAGGATGCAGATTTTTCCCCCATACGTGGCATTTACACTCTTTTTCATTATTCATGCATTATATGTCTGTTCCAGACCTCATCATGAGTCATGCCATGACACCCGGATATGACTCCGTTTCATGTTAACTAAAGTGGAATAAAATCTGACCGCTTCCAAGAAACATGTGCAGCTTAAAAAGAAAGTGCCATTTTAAATTTGTTAGTGAGATAACTTAAGTAACCAAGGATCAAGGCAGAATCCAAGCTAAACACAGAGCGAGAGAGTTGATGAAGTTTAAATCACTGTTCAGCAGCCCAACAGTGGCCAACTGGCAGCTCTGGGATTTATCTGGCAACCTTCTGTTACCTAAGAACAGATCCATAACTGCTGTGCCACTGCCTGTCCTCCAAAACCAAGGACATTTATCAAGTAGCACCTAAAGGTTTTTATGCAGTAAGTCTGGATTCTAACAAGAAAGGAAATGTTAGAAACAGTCCATGTAGAGAAGTTGTTCTGTTTATGACTGTAAGCAAAACCTTAGGCACAAACACTCCACCCACACTTTGGATTATAGCCCTAATGACTTTTTTATTGGCTTGTCCTCATCTTGCTTTCTATTTTTTTCCCATTTTGACCGTCTAATTGTCAATGGTTGTGTAACCATCTTAACCATCTTTTCATACACAAGATATCAAATTCATAATTCTATCACCTTTTTTTGATCCTCAAAACTGGTTGCAGTCATTGTTACTCTGCAAAAAAAAAAATAGTCCGCTTTCTAACATAGCTCAGCGTTCAAGTATGCGAACTCAACCAGGTCTGCAACAACGCGCTGATGGAAAACATGTGCTGCATTTTTGCACAATGACTTGATGACTTGCCTTCTTTGCTTCTACCAGAAAAAAAAAAATCCCACCACATTGGAAAACGTGATCTTTAGCTCAGCCTGAACTGAAAACGTCTTTACGTGTAATCCACAGTATCTATCCGAACCTACCGTGATACCTCATCTCGGTGTCTGAACGGCTTGGATGATAGATGTTGATCCTGCTTATGAGGAATGGGATCCTGCTCTATGGGAATAATTTTTAAAGTAAATAAAAAGCAGAGCTGGGGGATGACTTCCAGATGTTCGACTGGTTGCTTTGGCAGTAATTAGAAAACAAACAATGGCCCCCAAAACTCAATTTGGAAAGAGGTTGCAGTGCTGATGTTAGAAACATTGTGTCACAGAACAACTGAAGTTGGGAGAACATTAAAAAAAAAATGCAAGCATGTGGTGGCATAATCAGCTGGAAAATGGTTGAAATTAGAAACAACGAATAAGAAATTCAGCCCCTCCCATCTGGATATTGAAGGGAGTGATAAGTATCTCATCATTCACAGAAAACCATTTGGGATTATAATATGTAGAAGCAGATGGCCAGATGTAAAGGTGGGCAAAAGGCAAATGGGGGTGTTAAGCCCCTGTTCACAAGCTCTGTGTGTTTGCACAGCTGTTTCCATTTGTTCGACTATCATATGAGCATGTCCCTCTGAGTAGATTAACCATATCTGTCCTGTAATCCTCCATATCAGCACGAAAATATCATTTGATAGATAATTTTTTGGTCTTCATATCCAGATTGAAGACACCAAGGAGTGAAGCGCCGTCATCAGGAAAGATGTAGCAGCACACTAATTAACACCTTCTTTATTTATTGATATTACCGTAGTTCTGACAATCCAACCGTAAAGCCAACACTTAACGGCTCGCTAGTAACCAATTTTAGGTTAGCAGAACATAAAGTGATGGTTCAATCTGTGCAAAAGTCTTTGACACCCAAATGTTACATTTCCAACAAAAAATTTAATGTTACACAAAAATGTTTGTAAGTCAGTAACAAAAGCAACACATTACATAACAGACCACTTTTCAGACACAAAAACATACTGAAGGCTGCTGGGTTTTGCCTGCAAAAAAAAGAAGTAAGTGTGACAGTCAAAGTCTCCAGAAGAGCTGTGGCAGAT
>JAOVVH010000058.1:3208825-3224095 GCA_028566435.1 Scorpiodoras heckelii | reverse complement strand
TTAGCTGGTAAGTTTTACTGAGTGTCTTGGAGAATCTGCCAGAGCTCTTCTGGAGACTTTGACTGTCACACTTACTTCTTTATATATATTTAGCTACTGATGCTAAATTAGTGTCCCTTTCATCACGGCACAAAGGAACAGAAAAGAAAAGAAAGCAAACTAAATGTAACTTTATTCCTAATCTCTCAGATATCAGCTAGCATGATAATATCTCTGACTTCACAAATGTAACATAAATGACATTACTATAATGTAATGTTTTACCTGAAAACAACTCGTTACTTCATACCTCCTGTTGTGTGAACGCTTGAATAAGATTGTTAAGCTAGCCGTTAAAACATCCGATGTTGTATAACATTGCAGGAAGGTTAATGCCCAACCTTCTAAGGACTTGTCAAATTCTTCCTGAACCTTCTAGTTACATACTTTGCTAACTGTTTTTCAAACTGTAACACCTTTAATATAATGACTAAGAAAAGCAACCGTGCTAGTTGCATTAGCGTGACACATGAGTCAGCAGAGCTGGCAGAGTTTCTTATTCCTTTCTGCAGATACCTGTACTTGGTCATCTTGTGTTTTGGAGGCTGTTTAAGGAATGATGTCCATTTCCGCTGCTTGCATGGTCATGGGTTGTAACTAGCAATTATCCCAATGGGGACAGAGCAGAATTTTCCTTGAGCAGATCGGCCAATATGTGGCATATACATGATTCAGCATTTGTGGAAATATATTGTTGACTTTTGCCTTTTGGGTGTAGACTAGCATTGCATCAAGAATGATAATTATCCCCAACATAACTAGGACACTACAAGCTAGCATTACTAAAGAGAGCATGGTCTCTTTGGTTATACTATTTCATTTACAATGCTGTTTTTTTTTTTTTTCAAATATCAACTTGAAGTAGCAGATTGCAGTGAAAAGACCTGGAGTATATACGATGAGATAAGGGCTGATTAAAGCTGATTATCCTCACTACTAGCCTCCATCGCATCTAGCTAGTTATCATCGGGGGGGGCAGTGTAAAAGTTCAGGGTCCCTGAGATGGGCCTAAGCTTACAAGCTACTTACAACAACAAGTTAAATTTAGGAGTGTAAAGCACTAATAGGTCCTTTCCTGTAGATTGACAGTTGAAGGCTGTACGTAGAACTCTACAACAGATTGTTTCCAAAAAAGGGTTCCAAGTAGAATCCATTATAGGAAACCAAGAACCATTAAGGATCCAGAGAACCAGTAAAGAACAGCATGTACCTTAACACACACATACAGCCTCTGTGAAGCTCATCCAGGGTTTCCTTTTATCTATACAACATTTTCAGGTACAGGATGTGACATATTATAAACTCTAGAGTCACTGCATTTTTATAGTATCGCAAAATATTCTAGAAATAACAGCAATACTATTAATACACGGGGATATTTTTTTTTAATTGTGTGCTGTCTGTCTGCGTTTCCTACTATATACCTCCTGAAAAAAAAAAAAACTCCCAGAGTTTATAGACTATTTCATAATATTCATAGTCGGTGATCTAGAGAACCAGTATCAGGATGCGTTTATTCATAGAGACTTCAAAGCACTTCTGTAATTCGCTCTGGAAAAAGGCACATTGCACATTTTTTAATAATTATTTTTTTCTTATAATCAGTCAATTTGATGTTTTTTTCTTTTTTTTTAAGTTGTCAGTCGAGGTGCCATGGACTGTATCATTGCTATACATAGTTCATATAAATATAGCAGACATCTAAGTACATATGTTAGGGATTTTATAGTGTGGTCTTGGTTCTTGTGGATTTCATGGGAAGTAGTCGGTGGTAAATGGTTTACTCTTGTGGACAAGGATGTTTTTCTTTAACATCCAGCATCTGTTACAGCATGCTCTAAAGTTCATGTGCCGAGCAGAATGTCCGAATGTGAGCTCAGTGATAGATCAAGTGATGCATTTAAATGACAACGTCTACGTATGTGGGGTCATGGCTTGTGAAGGGTTGCTTTTGATTTCTGCCAGTTTCAGGGTTCATAGTAGAACACAGCTCTCCAAATATCCTTTACAATAGAATCTGCATGATGTTAAATATGTTAAAGTTGGTGAGGAAAATAGTCAACTAACTGTTACCACTCCAACATTAATTATATAGCTATAACATCACGTCCTGAAGTGTTTACTCATCTTACACCATAGCGTTTTTTATTTATTAAAGAATACATAATACTTTATAGTAACTAGAAACAATCGTTCCCCTCATTAGCCTCAGAAAGCACACATTTCTGGTGTCTGAAATTTTAGAGTTAAAGCTTTACCACTCACGGACTGTTACTGTGCTGACAATGGAGGCTCATTCCAAAAAAAGCTAAATAATCATCTAGTCACAGAAGACTTCTCCATAACAATTACACCATACAATTACTCTGTTTATTTGGAGATGTACAGTACATGTGTAAATTGCTGCTGTAGAAATGATAACGTATTTACATGAAAGCTTTAATATAAACCTGAAATAAACAGTTATATACTGTATTATTAGAATTAAGTTTTATAACAGGTAGAAAAAATGCAGAAGCATTGCTACTTAAGATTCTGAATTTACCGACACTGCACTTTTATAATTATTGTAATGTTCCAGTCTGATGTCAATAGACAGTAATACAGTAGATCGTAGGTCTTATGTTGTCTGTTGACTAATTTCCTGCAGTGAAAACGTTTAGATTTGCATCTTAGTGAACAAATTTTAACAATTTAATTCTCTCCTCAAGGACAGACGAGAGTAACTGGGGGAAAAAAGAGTGTCAAATCCCACAAAAACTGTGAAAGTCTGACAAAAGCTCAAACAACACTTTGCAAGTGCAGTAAATGAAGTCATCTAAACATTATAACACAGTGTGCTTTTTGGAAAGTGGAATGAGACTGTGTTGCAATCATGGAGACATCTCCAGTCCCTCTGCGCCAGAACGGTTTATGTGGAAATGTCTGCATGGGTTAGTAAGTTTTGGGCCAATGCAGTTTTGATGGTGTTACCATATGGAAAACAACGCTGCACTGAAATGTGGTTTGGCTAGAGACTTTAATTACATTTTAAATCAAGAAACACATTACATTGTTATTAATTTGGCTGAAAGTCAAGAACATGTTTTTGATCAATACACTCTTTAAATAGAAATTAAAGGAATCGGAAAACTGTGGCCTATTTATTTGACCTTGGTTTTAGCAAAACATGAGCTATTCTGAGCCATGTTGTGTATTATACATGCTTATTGGCTTAATGAATTTTATTAAAAATGCTTTTTAAATAATAAAAAAAAAAACCAGATGCTTCTAATCTGATAAGGGCAGCTGCCTCTCATGATCTTAACCATGTTTACATTTACGGCATTTGGCAGACACTCTTATCCAGAGTGACTTACATTTATATCATTTATACAACTGAGCAGTTGAGGGTTGAGGGCCTTACTCAAGGGCCCAGCAGTTTTGAACTCATGACTTTCTGGTCGGTAATCTGCTGACTTAACCACTGAACCACTACTACAATATAGTGCAATAAGCTTTTTTTGGATTGCTGTTTTAGTGGTACATGTGAGGATTCAACTTTTTTTCTTTTACATCTATTTAAACATGAATCATAATAGAACTGCTGTCACAGACTCCAGCTTACTGTATTCTCATTTATAGGGTTATTGCTTATGTGGTATGAGGCAAAAAAAAAAAAAAAAGATAAACCCCTAAAACATCTGTTCTCTTGTTAAAGGAGGCGACTTGTCACTTTGTTAGTGAGCTTGTACTCATGTTATCTGCCCTGCAGGAAGTCGCTCTCATACCGATATTTCCTGTGGGCAGAGAGATGTTTAATGTCTGGTGCTGAGCAGGGATAAATTCCTGTGTGTGTGTTAGTGTGTGTGTGTGTGTGTGTGTGTGTGTGTGTGTTTCATAGCGTAAGGTAATAAAAATGCAACAGAACTGTACAATGCACAAAAATATTATTTCAATATTTCACATTATTACTGCTCATCAAGAATGAAAATAGTTTGTAAGATCTTATTTTGATTCAGCCAACCTGTGTAAATTCATTTAAATAATAATTCTTACACATGAGATCTGATTGCAGCTGTCATTCTGTCATAAATGATTATACATTTCTTGTACAATTATCTATTTTTACTATAATATTCTTCATAACTAATGCATAATAGTTAACGATTTTTAATAAATGCTCGAGCTTTAAATATAGTTGATAGAAGATGTCTACTAAGCTTACATTGTGTACAGAACTTTCTTTGCTCATAAAGAACATTCATCTGGGTTGATTTGATTAACAACAACAACAAAAAAAAGATAATGTGAAGTTACAGAGGTAATCCCTTCCATCCGGGATAAGCTTCTCACACAACACCAATGCCAAACCAGCTGCTCATGACTATTAGGAAAAGTATGCATATGCTTAAAAGAAGAGGATGTTGCCAGATCATGAAAACAATCAAACATGATACTCAGCAGCACCATTTTCACATTTTGAAGACTGCTTCCATGTAGGGTGGACTACACTGACTAGTTTGAAGAATATAGTAACATTACAGTAACATTTCCCATTTGGATGAAGGGGCATGTCTTAACATTTTCCCTGTTTCCAGACTGCAACATTAGTTCAGTGACCGGACCTTTTAGATCACGTGAACATACAGAGCTTCTACTACTCACCACCAACAACATTCCCAGCATGCAGAACTTCAGATACTTTTTTATTTTCAGTGATGTATGATTTAATTTGCACAGTTGAAACATGGGACAACAGGTGCCAGTTTTTGGGTGATATTTTGTGAAAAAATAGCTTTTTTCTCACATTAGAAATGAGTAGAAATACCTAATGTCTAGAAATACCTACTGTAAAATAAAGAAAATGTTGAGAGACCTCTTTTTCTTACTATACTTTATTGATTAAGCAGTCAACATCCACAAACTCATTTTTTAATTGAAAAAAAAAAAGAATTTCAATTAAACTCTAAATATAAACTAATATACTTTATTTATATTTATAACATATAATTATGTTTTTTGTACAGTTTATATTTTATAACTTGAATTTTAATTTTTTTATTTTATTTAATTGTTTTATTTCATCGTATAGGTATGTTTTTTAATTGGAAAAATATATATCATAAAAGCATATATACATGTATATGCTAGTATATTTTATTTATATTTACAAAATATTCTAATATTTTCTATTCACATTATATTTTATAACTTGAATTTTTTTATTTTATTTGTTTCATTGCATGTTATTCTTTATTACTACATTATTTATACATTTATTTTATGTTTACTTTGTTTTTAATTAATTAATAACTAATATTTTCACAGCACTATTCAGCTCAAACCAAGTACTAACTGAATGTGCATAATTAAGTATCTCTTCTTTTGTACCTTTAATATGTTTTAAAGTTCCTCTACATTCATTTTCCCAGGTAAAAGAGACATAAGGTATAAAAGGGTACTACTCTAGTGACATGCAATGGTTTAATCCAGTTTAATCCCTGCATAATATCTGCTTGACCCCGGTTTGTATAAAATGTGAAAATTTCACATAAATAGCAAAAGCCTCTCCTAATACCCCCCAACCCCCAACTCAACTGCCTAAAAAGTTAACATCATTGACCCAGGGTAGACTTTTATGGCATGCTCAGGCCCCTTTAGAGGCCCCATGAGAGAGCTGTGCAATTTCCTAGCCTTCAGAGCATACACCTTATGTTTGAAATGTGAAAACCAGAGAGCTCGAGCCTGGGCTTGTTCAAAATGGTTTCCTTTTTGTCTTTGTATTTGCATTCTGCGTGCAAACAGCCTGAAGTACCATGTGCTTTTAAAGAGAGAGAAGCACAAAGATGTGCTAATAAAGTGAAGGGAAATCTTTCAGTCCTGGTCAGTGTGGAGTAAATATTTATGAAAGACACACTTACTTTGGGGCTGAGCCTGCAGAAGAAAGCAAAGTTATCTGGAGTTGTGGCAAAACAGCTGTGGAGACACTGTGAGCTGTCACGTAAAGGCATAAAAAAGAGAAAAAAGTAAAAAATCATGAGACTGGAAAAAGCACTGTAGGAAATATGGATTTGGTTTATATCCATCGACTGGAAAGAAATATGATGCATGTGTTATATTGGAAAACTAGACTGGACACATTGTTTAAATTTGAATGCATACTTTGGTGTTTGAAGAAGTGCGTCTATAATCATAAAGAATGTCTTCAAGACCTGTACTTAGACCAGAATTCACAATATGCTCATACTGAACATCATTTCAACTTGATACTGTTTCATCTCCAGTCTTCTACACCTTTCCTTTCCTTTTTGACGTCGGCTCCTCTCGAGATCTTCTCCTTATATATCATCTTAGGAATATTTTCCTCATGCCGCCTCTGTTGTACTAATTAAGAAACATAAATTTACATCTGAATTCCTGCAAAGCTCCTCTGTGGCAATGTCTACTGTTAAAAGCACTAGAGAAATCACATAGAATATTTGTTATTTCTTATGAGGTTTTCCAATCAGGTATGTGATCCGGGAGGCTACTGGAAGAAGAAACCAGATAAAATATTTGTAGTGACAATTTATCCTCCAACATCTGTACCATATTTGTATAAAGGGCAACAGTGCATGCTCTGAAAATATTAATACAAGCTATTGAATAAAATATTGTCATGTGCAGTCACTGGCTGTTTTTGGTTCATATTCAGCATCAGCAGAGTTAAGAGGTAATATTAAATGTTAAAGTGCTTATGAGAAGGTGTAGGACTCAAACTTGTATTTTATAGTAACATTATGTTCTCAAATAAGGGATATGGTTTGAATTAATGTTTCTTGGACAGCGTACAGAAGTCTCTCATTCCCTCTTTAATTCTCTTATGTCTATGCTTCTTTTCCCTTTGAAGGTAGACTCTGACTGTGCTTGTATACATTCATTCCTGACATATTTATGACTGACTAATATGCTAGGGATAAGTTTTCTCTGAGCATATAAACAAATGTCCGGGTCTCAAGCATCAAGCATAAACAGCTTACAGAGAAAGACCTGTTGTTGATGTGGAATGAGCGAAAGCCAGGCTGCAGATTGTCTATACAGTCTTGGAAGATGCATGTTAGATGCATATGCAACGTGGAGCACAAATGAGTCCCATGCACGATATGACTACAAATAAGTGTATGAGGGTAGTCGAAAACATTGGTGTGTATGCAGATGAATTATGTTGTGTTTTAGGTTTTGGTGTTTGCTCATGAATAAAAATACCAGTGGTATAATTTTCATGAGACAAAAGTGGGAACTTAAAGTGATGTCGATTCGTGTCAACCCAGTGCCTGACTTTTTAATGTTCATTTGAATGATAAACCTGGGAAACAACATGCAATTATGTTGGACTTCTGAAAAAGTTAAGGCATTGTGATTACGACCAGAAAAGCAGCAGAATTGCCACAGATGGCAGAAGAATAACCGCTTGAATATCTATGGTGAGCTTTAATCTTCACCCTGGTGTTTATTTAGAAAATCTGTAATATACCATGGATTACATGTTATCTTGACTCTGTGTTGAATAACTATAATTTATTTGAGGAAAAAAAGGAACCAGTTGCCTGGTTATAGGGCTACCAGACCTTATTCTACATTGCCACAGGGCACTACAATAGACTGAGGACTTTTCATCATTTTCATCACTTTCTCTGAATTTTCAGCCAAGATTAAATCGATTAGACATCAAAATTGGACCCAAAATGGACCATTCATGTTTTTTGAGAGACAAAGCAGACATGAGGCTCAAGGAGACTCTTTTTCATGCATTTTACCAAATCACAGTTCAGCCGACTTAGCAAACTGTCTGGTTCCAGATGGTTCTGTGTGCCTTTTAGCACTTAAAGTGTGGTCCTAATGAGCACAGTCACCACATGTGCTTTATTTCAGAGCAAAGCCTGTCATGTTTATCAAAAACTTCAAGGCATAGCCGATCCTACAGTGATTCTGCTCAGAGCAAAATAAAGCTGACAGATGTGGGACAGGGAGGTGGGACGGTGGAAAGAAGTCTGTTGGTGAACTTGTTGAGAACTTCTGCCTTCAGGGAGTCTAAGATCACATTCAGGAAGGCTTTGGAAATTGTAATTTAAGAGGGAAAGGCTGAAGTGTGTCCACACTGTGATGGGGACGTGGACCATCCACATGAAGCTTGAATATGTTATGTTAATATCTGTCTATTTATAGCTAAAATATATTGAACACTAGAGGTGAAATAGCATATTATTGATGGATAAACTAAATTTCGCATCCCTTTTGGCTGTTTGGCAGAATTAATCTCAAATGGAATATACCAGTCCATAAGAGATAGGCATATGCAATATATCGTTCATTGATGTTTAGGAAAATATATAATACAAGGTTCCTGGGTAGATTAACAGACATAAGTTCACTCTATTTCTTGAAATCCAGATGAGGCCACAGCCCTTGATTGGAGTAGAAGAAAACATAATTAGTCCTTGTGTCTAAGTGGAAAGAATAGCATGTCCTGTCATCTCAAATTATACTTCATGGAATTAGTGAGAATTAGTTTGCCCTGTGACATTGCAACATGAGGTAGTACATGTCTTGGAGGACTAGAACTAGCTGTGGTTACAAATTGGCAAATCACTAAAATTGGTAGAAATCCAGAAAAAGTAATACAATGGTGTGTGCAGTCAAACTAGATTGGAAATTTTACTGAGCCAAGCGTATTAGGGGGCTATTTCAGGTACATTACACCCTTGGAGGAGTTATATTAGACTGGAGTAACCTGGAGTTATTACATGGTGTGTAAGCATGATACTCTGCAGCCAGTAGACAGCTTGTTTCTTTCTTTCTGTACAGTTAATGTCTCATTTCCGGCAGCACAATGATTTGCTTTCCATGCTTTGATTTTCTTTCCACTGTGCTAACCGCAGAGTTACCTACCACCTGGCATGTTCTAAAAAAAACCTTTTGTAATCCTGGAAATGCTTAACTTATCTGTAAACTTGCAATAAATCTTCCATAAAGACCAGATCCTGGTTTTCTTAAAGCAGTGTACAATGTTTAGTTCATCTTAAAAGTCTCAATTTGTGGAGATTGGCTTTTGGGAAATTTAGGCATGATAGATCTGAGCACATTTTGGCAAATGAGATGAAAGTCCTGGGGCAGACATCTGAAAATCAAGACTAATTACTACCCTAGAAATGGTAATTAGGTCCATTTTCATTTAGGGTTGGCTACTAAACCTCGACATGTATCATGTGTCCAAACCAGAGGAACATTGTGAGGCTTCTTAAACCTCAAAGCTGTCCGATCTTGATGTCTAAACCAACGCTTTAACCTCTGAGAAACCAGCCTGACTTGACCAAGGAGATAGAGGTTTTGGTATAATCATAGGTTTTAAAATCACTTAGAAGAGCATTTGCTGTGCTGGGTGCATGGATGACTGAGCATCTCATTCATACAAGTCTCGTCTAAGATTCAAAAGGAATGTGAGTCAAAGAAGGAGCGTAAAGAGGTGTGTGGGCCAAGAACAAGTCTGTGAGCCTGATTATGTGTGAGGTGAAAGGTTTGACTGGTACATGATGTAAGAAAACATGTGCATGTTTAGATAGAAAACACTTTAAGGGCTCCTCAAGTGTTCATTGACTAGTTTGAGCTGTTTATGATATGTTAACACTCAGCTGTAGTATTCGGTAAAGAAATGGAAAGGTTTTGTCAGAGGTAACGCATAACGGTCTTAAGCATTTACATACATTTAGATTTGGCAGACATGTTTATTCAGAATGGCTTACATGGACCTCATTTATACAGCTGAACAGTTGAGGGTTAAGGGCCTTGCTCAGGGGCCCAACAGTGGCAGCTTGGTGGCGCTGGGATTTGAAATCATGACCTTCTGATCAGTAGTCCCACTGAACTACCACAGCACTAAGCATACAGTAAGTTTATTCAGTGACTTCATGTCCTGCAGAAGTATAGACACTTAGGAGTCTTCTTTCTTTCTATACACGTAAACGTAAAAGCAAAAGCAAGGAAAAGCTCTTTAGAGCAATGCCATAGGACAGTGGTTCTCATACTTCTACCGGCATGTCCCCGTGTCATTAAGGAAGAAAAATGTTCATGAAAATGGTGAGAAAATTGGCCAGGTTTAACTTTTGGGAATATCTTCACAAGCATTAACATTCCTTTCTTTCAAGAATTTGTGTTGCGCAAATAAAAAAGCTTTATCACACCACTCTTTATGACATTTGTCAATAGATTGCTCCATCAGTCTGTCTGCCTTTTCAAAAGTAGAGAAAAAAAAATCCAATCTGCAATCACTTTGCTGGAAAGATAAATATAAATGTCAACATGTGCAAAAAAAGAAAGAAAAAAAGAATAAAATACACATTGGTCTCTCTCATCTTCACAACAATCACAAGACAGGCTTCATGATATTTTCTTGACTTTTTGGTTGATTAGCTGTACTTGTCTTGTTTGTGAAGCAACAAGTATCTCTCAATTCTAACCCTACAGACTCTGTTTGCGAATGTGAAAGTACAGTTTGTTGCACAGGATTCTGATGTCAAAACATTAGTTCCACACTGGATTAGCCCCCCAGTTCAGGGAAACAGTACCACAGTTCACAGACACAGTATCATGATAATCAAATCGAAGGAAGTTAAACATCTGCTATAGTGTGGACAAAAAAAATGCAAGGCTCAGTGAGGGATAATTGTGCTTCATCTCTCTTGGAAACACGTCTATAGCTGTAGCTGGAAAATCAAAATCTATTAAATGAGTCAGTGTTTCCATAGGGCATTTTTCTCAACCTTTAGAAACTGGGGCCAAAAGAGAAATCCCTGAACGCAGTACATGAGCATTCCCATCCTAAATGAGAAAAACACATAAGGCAATACTTTTGCTCCCCCCTAGCCTTCTGCAACTGCTTAATATGTTTCACAGTTTAGCCCCTAGTTTCTTGCTTGTTTTGGAGGAAATGCATGGAGCTGGAATAGCATAAGATTGTGTTATCTCAGGAAACTAGAGTGTGAGGGTGTGGGATTTTACACATCAGTATAAATCAAATGTGAAGCGCATTCCCTTTGAGCGTAGCCTATCCAAAATGTTTCAATCACAAGGTTTTACAGCTGTTTTTAGACAGTCACTACCAAAGAATTGCAAGTAAGCATGCACCACTCTTTTAAGAGCGATATATATATATATAAAAGCTACTTTGCATTTCGTGAGATTTTCAGGGGAAGGCAGTGAGTGCTTCATTTCTTTAGATTGGACTGACACAAGACTAATTCTGAGCATAAGCAAGAGCTAAGTGGGAATACCAGCAAGCTGGAAAATCAGCATCAGGAGAATCGCTTAAAGGGTCATGCGCCCATAGCATCAGTGCCTTTAGACACGTCAGCTAAAACTGCAGGGTCTGCAATGAATTAGGGAAGAAAAAATTCTCAGAAGCCCACTGGTGTGGTTTGCAGAACTGGCTTGTGAACTGCACTTCTCTCCACATAAATTCCTAATGCTTCTCAAACCCCTCTCAAAAAAAACCCACCACCCTATAGTGGTTATATTGTTGTTCTTTCCTATAGCTCTGTTTGATCTTCAAACTGTGCTTTTTTTTTTTACATCTGGATTGCAATCTATCATTTTTTTTTACCTTTATATATATATGTAACTGTTATATATCTGTGCTTTTCTTTATACATTACATCCTGATTGCAATCCATCTGTTATTTGATTTGAAGTCTTAGCCTACCCTTATGAACCCGTTGTGAATTTGGGTTAGTGCTTGCATATTAAAATACACGTTTCTTCTTGTTTTCCTTCCCCCCAGGAAAGGAAATGAGAAAAGACCAACATTTATGAGACGTTAATCTGGTCTTGGAAAAAATTCGGACCTGTCATCAATAAAAACAAGAATTTAGTCACAGAACCACTGACTCAGACGTGAAAACACTATAACTCAGGTCAGATTTTAATACAAGACTGGTAGAGTAAGTTCCTACCAGTTTGGTGTGTTTGTGCGTGTCCTTCCAGCGTGGTTCATTTGGAGCATATGGTCCTTCTCAGATACAGCAGATCTGCCTCTGGAACTTGGCATAACTCATTCTTGCAACATACCAGCCTCCTTCAGTGCAAAAAGGAATTCAACATAGTTCACACGTACAAATTAGCCTTGCACTGTAAAACAGCACTTTACACTACCATTTCCTGGATCGTCACTCGCAGTATCCCCTGCCGTGGTTATCACTTGCCCAAGAGCACTTAAATATAATTTAATGAACTCAAGTACCTGTAGCAGTGTGTGTTACATGACTGTTTGATCTAGATCCCAAAGTTTGATCTAGTGCCTTTCTTATCAGAGGAGTATGATAAGCAAAAATCCATGTAAGAGCCTGGCAGGCTTTTAGAACATGCTGTGTTTGGTCAAAAAGTGGTTTCACAGGAAGTAGTTTATATTTTATTGGATTGGTAGTTGATCACCAATTGTATTAGCTGCAGAGTATGTTAATTAATGAACTGGTGCAGAAATGTAGTGGCTGTCACGTAGCGATAATCGCCTCCATACATATATTTGTATAGTTAATATTATAACCAGCTGCTCTGACACCAAAAGTGTCATTTTACTTCCATATCCTACACCTTTCATTAAAATAGCTCTACTTTTAAAAAAAATTGTCATCGGAAACAAATATTCAGTGCTGCTGTCTCTCATTCAGTGAACCTGGAGGTACAGATGAGATGCACATTTCTGAGGTAAAGGGTAAAGGTACCAGTAAAGGTAGAACAGGAAGCTCATGGATGCCACCTGCTGTTCATCTATTAACTGTGATCAGTTTAGTTTAGCATTTTCTTAAGTGGAGATGTTCATATAGGACACCATATTCAGCAAATCTGCACTATATACTATATAGGAGCATATTCTAATACTGCATAAATAAGCTTTTTTAACATAGTGTTATGTGTTACTATTAGCAAAACCCCTAAGAAGACAAATGGTTACTTGGAGCATGCTGGTATGCATCATCTTCAGTTTGTGGAGGAAACTGGAGTACATCTACTCGTTACCATTCACGAGAGAACTTTTTCCAGTATTTCTCAGATTGGTTTGGCTTTAAAGAAATCCTAGAGGAAGAATACCATATGTGCCTGTCTGTTTGATATATAAAAAAAACAAAGCCTCAGGCATAACTTAAGTCTGCTGACCTCAGATGGTCATTCCTTTTCTGCAGGAGATGACCTCAGCTGCTTCGAGGAAGGGCAGGTGTACACCAACCGAGACGTGTGGAAACCCGAGCCATGCCGGATCTGCGTGTGCGACAGCGGCACCATCCTGTGCGACGACGTGCAGTGTGATTTAGTGATCAATTGTGAGAAGGTTGTCATTCCTGATGGTGAATGCTGCCCAGTGTGCCAGAGCACCATCCCGGACAGAGGGGACGGCGGTGGCGACGGTGGCCAAACCAGTATGCACAGTATTAACATTTGAACTGAGTAAAATGATAAGCATGCATCTGTCTAGTTCTCAAAGACCACCATTTTTGTTACCATGGTGGGAAAGATAACCCATTATTAATGAAGTTAAAATCAATATTAATCAATAACAAGAGTTCTTGTAGTTGTTAGTTAGCTGGTTGAACTGAATGGGTTTAATCCAAGCTTCAAAAACTCAGAAATGTAGTGCTGTATACAATCTTATTTGGGTTTTTGTGGGTGGAAAATTCTTTATTTATTTATATAAAAAAGTGCTGAAAGAAAACTCAGAACCCCTGGTTTATCATATTTCTTATTTATGACCATAGCTGAATATGATTTGATTTGATTAATGAACATGTAGGACTGACCTACTTTGTGTCATGTATTCATTTTCAGACAGAATATATAAGGTAAGATTTTTTCCCCCTAATATCTAATCATATTACGTTGTAATTTTGCAAAGCCATTCTGTCCTGTTCTGTAAGATAATCCTATGATCGTGGTCATTTTCAGGGCCAGAAAGGTGAACCTGGAGATGTGCCAATTGTACGTATGATTCTGAATCATGCATAAGTCGATGTGTTGTGACACAATGTGATGGCCGACTGCAAACAATATCATAACAATGTATGTGATATCTTACAGATAACAGGACTTCCAGGACGACCAGGACCAGTGGTAAGCTTAGAATCTGATTCACTTAAAATTTTTTGACTGTAGATGACACATGATACCTTTACCCTTACCTTTCTACTTTTGCGATACGTTACCGGTATCTGAACTTTAGTTCCCTGGAACACCAGATGGCAGTACTGCACGTGGCAACTTTTATTTTCTCCAAACAAATTAATAGTTTTGCCCTCTAGCATGAATGACCATAAATCATGACAGACTAATCCATAAAAAACATCACAACAGGTCATTTTTTTGTTAATAATTTGCCTAATTGATGTGTCATTAACAGGGACCACCAGGCGCCCCAGGATTCAGGGGGGATCAGGGACCCAAAGGAAGACGTGTAAGAAACAGCAGAAACAGTTTTCACACTAAGCCAAGGCATGACTGATATGGATACATGTGAATGCAAAAAAAAAAAAGAAAAAACTTTTAAAATCATTTATTACTTGTAGGGTACAAGAGGTCCAGCTGGATACGATGGAGAGCCTGGTGTTCCTGGACAACCAGGAGAACCCGGACCATCAGGCTATTCTCCTGGAGTGAGTTCTACAATATATACCATAAATAATACAATAAACGTTTGCTTGTTTTGCTGATAAAATAAATGAACTTTCAGACCTGAAGTTAATGTGGAAAATTATTGGGAAATTTTATCAACACTTCTAAAAGCCAACATGCTAATCCACTGCTTTGAGATAGTACAGGAAAATGTAACAATATACAGTACGTAATGATGCACTTCATTAATTGCACTTGTTTATTAGATTATTAGACACTTAATTAAAGTAGCTCCGGCCAATATGACAACAAACATTACTGACATGATTAATGCGCTTTATGTCACTGGGATGTTACTGGTAATATTAGAATTTAATAAACTAAAATGTGCTTACTATTGTATTTTTTTGTATCCTGCATGTTTTGCCATGTTCTCCATCATAAAATTCAAGTACAGTATGTTACACGAATGCATGCATAAAAGATGCATAGAATCTAACTTCCTGCTCTTTTTTGTTTCTTTGTTTGCTTGTTTGGTCATTTCTTTATTTCCTTAGTTAGGGCCAGCTGTCCTCCCAAATGGCAGAGGGATTCGGCGGTGAAAAAGTAGCAGGCCCG
>JAOVVH010000058.1:3075176-3088760 GCA_028566435.1 Scorpiodoras heckelii | reverse complement strand
GTGTGTGTGTGTGTGTGCCCTACGATGGATTGGCGCCCTGTCTAGGGTTGATCCTGGCTTGCGCCCTATGCCGCCGGCTAGGCACCGGCTCTCCGGTGACCCTGGAGAAAGAAATAAGTGGTCAAGATAACGAATGAATGAATGAATGAATGAATGAATAACAAAAAAAAACTTAATACAATGCACACACACTACTCAATAAGCATATCAAGATTTCCCTGATGTTTAGGTTATAGGTATCTTGTCACTTGATTACAAACTTAAGTAATTAGACACGTTCATTTTACTAAGACACAAAACTACAAAATCTTGATCAATGCGTGGCATTCACGTAAGAAAAAAATGCTTAGCCTGAAAGATTTTAGACCTCTTTAGCAGACCACGTTTGTTGCACTGGTTCCTTACACAACATGATTTCTGCAAGGAACAACCCAAGGCAAAGTTATACCAATCGCCACGTCATTTTGTGAAAAATACATTAAAGCTAAGATGTATGTATACAGTATGTATACTGTTGGCAGAAAATACTACATTTTGGCCGTTTTCCAGAATTTAGCTACAGTAACTGTGACCGTGTCTCCTAATCAGCAACAACTGACTCTTCTGATTATAAATAATAATTGCTGTCCCTTAACATTGAGGAGGTTGCAGAGGTACTTAAAGGAATTGTAGCATATAAAAGTAATTCACAATCTAAACATGACTCAAAATCCTCAATGTCATGCCAAAACACACCCCTCCTTATCTATTGGAAAAACAAGAAAATAAATGCCATTTTATTCTCCGTACAAGCTCTGTATAATGCAGAATGGATTGACATGTTCTCACACATTGTGGAAACAAGATGAATGACTCTTAGCATTTGCAATAATATGGAATATTATACTGTATAGCCATATTATGGGTTGCTGTCACACTGGCTGAGGAGGGGAGGGGGGGAACACAAAAACAGAGAGAGAGAGAGAGAGAGAGAGAGAGAGAGAGAGAGAGAGAGAGAGAGAGAGAGCAAATGTAGCAATCAAGTATTGAAGGCAGGACACAAATCAGTGTGGATTGTTGAGGGTCCTCCAACAACAACCAACAATAGTTTAGAGCAGGGGTCAATTAACCAATTAACCTGTAGACATCATTAGACAAAGAATATCCATTCTATATATCCATATACTCACAACCCAGAAAAAGCTAAAACAAGCTCAACACTGGGAACACAGCTTGGAATCTGATGGTACAAATGCATGATAAGACGTTTCACAAAAGCAATGGACGTATAAGTTGGCAAATTAACCTAGAGTTAATACAAAACAGCTGGACATAAGCAGGAAACAAGCAAAAGGGGGGAGACAGGGCGAAAACAAAATGAATGAAGGTGCCGGAAACTGACACAAAAGAGACCATAACCGACCGTAATCAAGTAAGACAATTTAATCAAGAACTAACACAGAACAGGTGAACACGATCAAATAACAAACCAATGACAGGACAGAGGCAGAGACTGGAACAAAAACCATAATATGAGCACATAGTTTTCATTAACACGAACGAGGAACCAGTGACAAAAAAAAAGTCACTCAGATTAAACAAGGCACTATGTTCAGTAAGCTCACGGACCAGTAAATTTCAGAGAAGTTTGTTAACAAGGTACCTTTCTTGCTAAGTTACTTTAAAAAAAAACCTCTAAAAAATCCACTCTTGACTGACTGTGTACACACTGGTGAAATTTCATTAACAAAATGCTAATGAGTCTTAATAGTAAAAACCAGCTGGGTAAAGTTGGTATAACATTCTAACTCATTCATTCATTCATTCATTATCTTCCGCTTTATACTGCTAGTCGGGGTCACGGGGGGTGGGAGCCAATCCCAGCGTCATCGGGTGAAGGCGGGGTACACCATGGACAGGTCGCAAGTCCTTCGCCAGGCCAACACAAACTCACGAACACATTCACAGCTACGGGCAATTTAGAGTGACCAATCAACCTAACATGCATGTCTTTGGACTGTGGGAGGAAACCGGAGTACCCGGAGGAAACCCACACAAGCACGGGGAGAACATGCAAACTCCACACAGAACGGCCCGGCCGGGAATCGAACCCGGATCGTCTTGCTGTGAGGCGACAGTGCTGACCACTACACCACTGTGCCATAACATGCTAACTGTCTGGTGAAAAAAAAACTATTTTCAGGCAAAAAATACTGCTTTTTTGAATAAGATCATTAAATGGATGATGAAACAATTTTTTCAGCTGCTTGTCATCTTCATCAGAGCAAAAAGACATAGATAAAGTGGTAATTCGACTTATTTTGTTTAATAATGTTCATTACCAATACCTGATAATGTCTATTATTAGTTTGCTCTGTTGTGTTAATCTCTCTAATTACACTGGTAAAAAATGTTTTAATCAATTCAAAAAATGCACTTTGATAAGGTTATGTATTTTTTTTTCTAAATTGCCAAAAAATATAGTGTTTAGATATGTGTTCAGACTTTTGGACCCAGCTGTAATTTCAGAAACTGGCATCATCAAATTTTCAACGCAGACATAAATAAATTATGTGAAGTCTTTCAGTAAGAAAAAAAAGGTCAAAATAACTTTCCAAGTGACTGTCCAGTTCAAAATCATTAACTGCCTGCCTCAGGATGACAACTCATCTAAGAAAGCTTTTTTCCCCCCTCTGGACTTATACGATATTGAAAATGCAATTTCTCTGAAAATGAAACATGCTTTCAGCTTTAGGCAACATGGCCCTTGTCATTATATGTGGCCTGTCTGTAACAAATGAAGTGTGCCGTTTGACGTACAGGTCAGACTGTACGGTCTCAAAAAAAAAATGCTGATGGCTTGCGGGATTGCTGCTTGTTCCTGAGTCTCCAAATGCTCCATCACAAACCGCTCTGACAAGCACATAGGTGATATAGACCACGTTTGATAGTCACAGGTGAATGTGCATGCATCTGGAGGCAGATAGAAGTATAAGCAACACCATCAAAAACCATTATGAATTGAGATTTGCTTCAGCTACATGTTAGCTGTTTGCAGTTAATTTGATTTTGAGCTTGTAAACTTTAGATATTAGCTTAAACGTGCAGAGTATAGGGTGTAAGGGGATCTATTAGCAGGGAATGGAATATAGTATTCATAATTATGCTTTCATTAGTGAAATTAAAGTGTAACAATAAATCTTTTGCCAAGAATGAGCCCTTCATATTGTTACTATGGTCTAGGTCAGGACACAGCTTAAAAAAAGGGAGGGGGGGTAGGTTACATATGGGTACATATGTACATATGTACCCTCCCGATTCCCCGAACTCACAACCACAACTAACTTACTTGTCATTAATCACAAACTGGTTTTATTTCCTTCAAGAGTCTTTTTAATGACTGATCAGGAGAAGTGAGAACACTTTGGAAGCCGCACCAGAAGCAAAGCACCATATCAGATAAAACGGCACGACTTGACCTTTCCAACGATTCTAGTTACTTGTGTTACATTACATTTTAGCATAACAGAACCCAACGGATGTGCTCCTAAATTTACACTCCTGCTTTTTGGTCCCTATCTAAATAAACAGCAGAATTTACTCTTTGTCTGTGCATCAGAGCAATTAAGTAAAGAGCAAGAGAAGAGTTTCAAAGTAAAGGTAGTGAAAATAACCATTGTTCGAGTCTCTCTCTCCACATTAAGACAAATCCTACATTCAGCATTGCCACTGGGAAAAATAATGCTGCAATCGGTTGCTACAAATCATCTGACATTATGCGCTGATCAACAGTGCAAACTCCATCCTGTTCAAGTACTGACACTGCTAAAAACACGGTGATCCTTCTATCTGGACTCAGATTCTGCAAATGGACAGTGTGAAACACTACCACGGTGAACAACAGGCAGTTAGAATATGTTAAGATATGCTATAGGCACCTAACATTTACATTTCCAGACGCCCTTATCCAGAACAACTTATATTTATCTCAGTTACACTGCTGAGCAGTAGCAGGGTTTAGGGCCTTGCCCAAGGGCCCAGCATGACTCTCTGGTCAGTTAACTAATGTCTTAGCCACTGAGTTACACTGCTCCCCGATGGCCAATGTAGGTAAATACTACATGCTTGGAAAAACAGGGGAAAGGGGATGGTTGAAATCTGCAACCTCATCACTAGATGCCACTACATATTACACATTGGAACGTTAACCAATAAATTAGGCACATGCAGAGAGTATGGCAAGCACTGTTGTTTTGGGTTTGATCTAACGTAAAACAAGCTATAGCTGTGTAGTCTTACAAATAGTTATACTTCTATTGTCCTTTGTCTTAAAAACTACAGAATTATGAGTCTTGTTTTAATACTGTATTACCGTATTCTGATGAGCTTTAAACCCATGGTATTAGCATGACTAGCATTGCGATCATTGCTAGCTTAACTATAGGCCATTCCAAGCTGCTCGACAGCCAGGTTATAACGGTCACGGTATTTGTGTAGTCTGCCTACAGAGGGTATTACAGAGTATTGGTAACATTTACAACTTAGAATATTGAACAAAGATTAATGAAATAGATTACTCATTGTTGGTTGAACATTTGTATAGCATCAGTTGCTGTTGAAATTTTACAAATACTCTAAAACCTATTTGGGAGGACTACGCGAATAAAATGTTACAATTAAAACATTATAAACATGCAAAATTTGCCTCATGATGGTCGAGATGTTTCTTCTTGGTAATGACAAAAAACAGAGCTACTGGATTCGGTATGTAATGCAGGCAGTTAAAGACCTGTCCAGGAGCAATGTCTCTAATTCTGCCTCCAGCTGCATGCCTTTCATCAGCAATAAATTACTGCATCATGGAAAGCAATAAATTACTGCATCATGGTTTCACCGCATGTTTTATTGAGGATTATCAGGCTGCGCTGAGTGATTACCGATTTCAGACTGAGATGTGCGACAGTAAAATGGCATTAGGGACTGTCTACAAAATGGCTAACAGGAGCCACATGTAAAAACAAACAAGCACTCTGGACCAGGTTTTCTCACTTGTCTAATACACTTGTACTGAGGCCATAGTATATATAATTATCTTCTGTTTATTTTTTATCATCGTTTTATCATTTTCAAAATTACTGTTCTTTAAAGTTCTTTAACGGTGCATTATATACTAAACTTTACTCTGATCAAAATGCACAAAGTACTCTTTTACTTTCTTCCTTACAGGAATGATATCATGAAAGGTCCTTCATTGTTGGTCAAATAACGACAGTAATATTACAGTTAAATGTCCTTTCTGTGTTGAGACAGATCTGATTTCTGTGTAACTGCAAGACTGATATGCTTCTTTATTAAGAACTGAGTGGGTGTTTGCCATGCAGCCCTAATCCAGTATCTTTTACACTTTATGATTCATTGTAATCTGAATCCTCACTGATTCACTGCTTGCTGAAATATAGCTGGTCACCAACTCCAGCCAACCGCACCAGCAGGCAGAATCAGATACAATGTGGTTCTGTTGCAGTGGTGGAAATGTGATAAACCTTCAAGGATTAAATAATGGTGTCATCTTTAAAGAGCTGACTAGCTATGGGGTGGGACAGAGGAGATGATGCTACGGTAGTGCACCGTGTCCTTGGCCATGTAAGAAATTATATTTAATAATGATAATTATACAGGTGTTGACAGGTTTAAGGCCATGTGAGCTGTAAGTCAAACTTTGCTACACACAGAGAAAAGAATCTCATGCTAAGCCAAGTGAACACTATGTGGAGATGGTAAGTGATGAAAGAGAGGTTTCCATTTCAGCCAAAAGCATCTGTATGAATTAGTCTAAATATTTAATTCTGCTTCAGTAACTGCTTTATCCTCAACAGTGTTTTTCCAAATGATTAGCTTGGCTCATGTTTTGATGATGGTGATGGAGATGCTGTCCAATACACCATTCCAGTATTTCTCATAGATGCCCAGCTAGATTGAGATTTGGCGAGTGTGAAGATCATAGCATGCCGCTTACATCATTTTCATCCTCCTCAAAAAACATTCAGTGAGTGCTCATAGCCAGTGGATAGGGCAGAGTCTTACTAGACGAGCCCACACCCATTAGGTAATGATACCTATGATAGACTAGCTGGAAATGTAACATTTACAAACATCTTAAGACCCATTTCCCACCTCCTGACTCTCTTAGACCATGCTTAATCCCACTCATACCTGTTTTCTAAACCACACCATGCATCTGCCTGCTCAAATTTTGGATTTCACATCAAAAGCCTTTCACAAAGGCTTTTTAAATCCAAAGCCTGCCTATTGTTGACGTGCCAGTTTGGTTTCAGTAAAGAACTGGCTCCTGTCTTTGGCAGCTCTACATCTGCCTGCCAGCTGAGCCTCAGGATAATTATTTATGAATTTGGCACTGATAGTCTGGGGCAGAGTCACTCAGCAGAGAGCACATGCCAGCTCGTCTCCCGATCCGTCAAGCTCGCCTGATGGAATACTTCCACTCATTTATGCAAAATAAAAGCTGTGCATGATCATTCCTTTCACTGGCAACCATAGTATATAGGTATAAAGCATCTAGGCTTTTGCTGTTTAGCAAAACCATTAAATAGATGGCAATGCATTCATATTTTATTCATTCCCATGATTTTCCATGATGCGTTCATTTTTTTTTTAATGCTCCGTTTCCGTTGATCTTGGCGTATTTTGGTCTTGATCTTGAGGTAACTTTTTTTAATCAACATAGAGCATCTAAAAGATTTTTTTTTTTTAAAAAACCATTTGTTCTTCATGGCTACGACACAAAAATAAAAAAGACATTTTGTAAATTAACTATTGTAATACCAAAATATTTCAGTCACTGTGCAGCATGATATTCAAATATATTATGACTGTCTATATGGTCTTGGTACATGTGGTTCTGGGGTTGTTTAAATATATTTTGTCATGATTAATAATGGCCATTTTTCTCTTCATCATTCAGGTACCCCATTGTAAAACAACCAGTCTTCCTACTGGTTAGGGTTGAATTCAAACGCATGTATATAGATAGCTTCAGAACACAACAGACACTAATTAAATTTTATTGTTACACAACAACATTACAAACAATAAAAAGAGCTCTCCAAGCTACCAAAGGACACCAGCACCACACTGCTACAGTGCCAGAGAAAGAGGCTCCGGAAATTGGTCATTTTAGCCGAATTTGGAGCTCTAGTTCCATTTAAAATTAAATTTCAGGTGCTGCTATTTCAATCCATCATTTATAGCAGTCAAAAACTTTGTTTATTCAATCAAATTTATGAGTTTATAAATTTATGGTGAGATACGGTGAACCTGTAGTTTATTTCATTTCATATTATTAATAAAGTATTCGTTCACTTTTTTATATACAGACAAAAATTGTTTAGTATTGTTTATGATATAAACAAATATAAAAAAAATATAAAAGGAGTCTTTTCAGTCACCTCTTTTCTTAATTAATCGTATTGAATCATGATTTGTGAAGCTAGTTTCAAGAATCAAAATGCAACCACAGTGGATCATTACACTCATACTACTAGTCTGTTTTTGGGGGTTTTTTTCTGGAAAGTGTAACGTGACCAGAAAACCTGAGAACATGCCCAGAAGCTGAAGACAGACAGTAACCTGAGCTCTGGAAATGGGCAACCTGGAACTGTTATGCACTGCACCACCATGCTACATATGCAGCAATGTTTCCAGATTTAAATAGATCAATTTACACTACACCATGTTAACAATGTTAACAAATGCATTTTTACCATGCATGAATCGCGCTGCTCAAAATTATCCCCAAAGAGCGACCAAGCCATAATAATTGCTATATCACAATAGCAGGCACACTTGCATTATGCATTTTAGCATACTGTGCCTGTTTATTTTAGCATTTGCCCTTGTACAACCTGTGTGCTGAGATTCATATGGGGAAAAAAAGGATGTTTCACTTGAATGGAAAGATTAGATATATATGGGAAAGAAAAGTGAGTAGAAGGAAGAATAGAGCCTGCAGCCTGGATATGAGCTTTATCTGGTCCCAACCCTTCTTCCAGCACTTTTTCTAGTTACATAACAATAAAAAAAAAGCAAAGTGTAAATGGTTTTGACCCTAAATATCACATCTGGTTAATAACCTCTGAAATTCCAAAGGAGTGAAAAGAAAAACAGTAAAACACTAGAATAAAAGTAAACTGAGACTAAGTGCAATAGTGAATATGTGACTTGCATTTTTACCCAGAAAGATGCTTAATGACAAGTTTATGCTGTGTTCAGAACGGTGAACTAATCCCTCTTTTACTACACTGGAACATTAAGAAGCATTGAATATTACTGAGAACAGAATTCATGTGAATGCAACATTAGTCACATTTCATCTCGCACACATTATCAAACGCACACATTATCTAACTCTCTATAGACACGTATTAACCTGTGTCAAACCACAATAATGTAACCAAGTCAAGCATGAAATGAACATGACTATACAAATGATTTCACAAAACAAACATCGCATTTATAAGCAGTGTGAAGAGACCTTGTAAACCAGCCACAGCATATTATAGGTGTTCTGTGCCTGCTAGAGTACAAACCCTATTTCCAGAAAAGTTGGGACACTTTAGAAAAATGCAATAAAAATTCGCTTGAACTTTTGAGAAAGTTTTTCAGTGTTTAATGATGAACTTAACTCTATTTTTAAATATATTTTTTATTTCTAAATATAAATTTAGAAATAGATGGCACAACACACGAAAAAAAGAGGCATAGTAAGATTAAAAGTGTTATACAAGTATCACTGGAAGGTTCCACAATTAGGAGTTTAACTGAGGTCATCAAGTGGTTCATCACTTTGTACTAAACTTCCTGAGAGAATTGTCATAAGTCTTTGACCATCTACAGTTCATAATATCATGAAAAGATTCAGGGAGTCAGGGGAACTCTCAGTGTGTAAAGGCCATGGAGGGAACCGCTGCTGAATGTGTGTGACCATCGAGCCTTTGATAAACAATCATGCTACTCTGAGGGTCATAGTCACATGGGCTCGGGAGCACTTTGTAAAATCATTGACACTTAACACAGCCCACCACTGCATCAAGAAATGCAACCTGAAACTGTATTTTGTAAAGAGGAACCCATGTATTAATTTTGTGCAGAAACACAGGTGAGTTCTCTGGGCCCAAAGTCATCTGAGATGGACCGAAAGACAGTGGAAACCTGTTCTGTTTTCAGACGAGTCCACGTTTCAGATTGTTTTTGGGAAAAACAGAGATGAGATTTCATATACCAAAGATGAAAAAGACCATCCAGACTGTTACCACTGAAAAGTACAAAAACCAGCATCTGTGATGGCATGGGGGTGCATCAGTGCCCACGGCATGGGGGATCTGCATAAATGTGAAGGTACCATATAAGCAGAGGCTTATATTGGCATTTTGGAGAAACATATATACGGCTGTCAAGACTGTCAAGGCTGTCTGTTCGCAGGAACTTCATGTGTATTGCAGCAGGAAAATGCCAGACCTCAGTCTGCACTTTACAACAGTGTAGCTTGGTTCCTGTCAAGATTTCTACCTCATGTCACTTTCCTCACTACTGTCTTCTCTGGCTTCTTTGCATTCATATGTAATGAATGTTTTACCCTTCCTGAGTAATGTATGTATAAGGATGGAGGGACATGGTTGTTATGCGAGTAATAAGCTTTAATTCAAAGTGTGCGGCTCTGCTGCTTTTGGCACTTAATGTGATTATGGAACCTCAGCTTGTGACAATATATAATGGTGATGACATTGTGCTGTTTTGGAGACATCACTAACAACCCTAGAGATGAATAATGAGTAGTCAGTTGAAGGGAAGAATATGTATTGCGTTGATGACCACTGCATTGTAAGGTGTGGGCGGCAACTTCTGGGTTTGAGAGGACGTCGTCACGGGAGCTCCCAGAATGCAGTGTGAGGTGGACACTTGGGTGTTATCACAGAACACGAGGAGGGTAGGTGACATCAATTCAATTTTTTTTGCTTGTCTGATGTCTCTTATAGAAGTGGCTTCACACAGCCAACATTTTTCACTGTTAATCGCAAGCTCAAAATGTTTCGATGCATCTCTGCCTAGGCATCCCCCCCAATTTGGTCCCTTGTGAATTCCTAGCTCCCTGCCAGCTCTGCCCCAACAAACAACAGCTAGGACTCAGGTAGTGTGAAGGCTAACACATGAAGCCAGCCAACCACAGTGTGGCATAACACACTCAAAGCAAACCTCCATCAACCTTCTTTCACATGAGCTCATAGATGCTCCCAATTGGCTATTGGAGCTGTGGTTGCCAGGAGAGAGACAGTATGCCCCTCCCACCCAGACAGCAGCCAGTTTTGCCCCCTTGGCACCTGGATACAAATTGTAGTCACATTCTCGATCTCCTGTTATCGTTGACTCTTGTCAGTTAACTTATAGACTTGACAATTGTTAGCCAAGTTGAACATACAGTACATTAACAAAAATGAATTATACATTAATGAAGAAAGCAAGGATAGCACATCTTTCAAGCAGGAAAACTGAGTTGAAACAAGAACACCAACCAAAGCATTACTAATGTGAAATGAGAGAAGGGGGTAGCACTTCCAGCATCAGTTAAAGTCCAAATTGATGTGTTGATTGGCTCATCTTAGGGTTAAAATTGAGACTGGTCTTTGGGCAAGTTTTTTTTAGTAATAACTCATCCCAGTGTACTTGAAACCCCATACTCCTATTCAAAAAGCATGAAGCTTCACTTCTCTATACAACTCCTTAATTTTTAACCTGATTTTTTGGCCTTTTTATGCTTTTGTACACTCGTTAACACTTATGCCCATATATACAGTTCATAGTATACATGGATTGTTGCTGCTATTGAACTCAATCCCTTAAAGGCTGCTGTATTTTGCTGTATAGATCTCCACCTTATACAATAGTTAAGGCTTTGCCAGATAGTTTTTACACATAACATTCTTATTTGTTTGAACATCTGCTGCCTTTGTCTCTGGTCTCCGTGGAAGCATCATGGGAAAACCAACTGCACGCTTCGTGTGGAGAGAAAGACCAGATACGACGCGACTGCTCCTTACAGCCAATAATCTACAGCCAGAACTCAGATGGTATCGCAGCAGACAGGGCTGGAGCAGCTTCTGTTTTTTGCTGGGGCTGTAACCTTTTCAGCTTGCCACAAGTGCAGGTCACTGTGACACTCGCATCAGCACCATCAGCCGTGAGCTGACAAAGAAACGGGGTTGGGGAAGGAGGTTAGACTACTCATGCTCAGACTAATCACATCTGCAGTGACGGCTTGATTACATTTTCAACGGCACGCCTGAAAGACTGGCATGCTGTCACTAATTTGTTGTAAATAACACATTCCCTTTGCTCATTTCCTAAGAGTGTAGCAAACAAGAGGGTCGGAGTCACTGATACACAGACATTCATCAAAATAATCAGGAAATACAGGTAATATAAACCAAAACACCTTTTTCATTTGGTCATTTTGCAATAACTAACATGAACGAGCCTTGCGCCCTATGCCGCCGGCTGACCAGCTCTCCTGTGACCCTGGGGACAGGAAAAAGCGGTTAAGATAATGAACGAATGAATAAATGAATGAATGAATGAATGAATGAATAAATAACGAGTGACTAATTTATTAATAGAAGCCTGGGACACCCTTGGAAAAACAGCTCTTCCGAAGTTTGCCGGATTAGTAATGATTACCAAGGGTTTTATTCAAGACCCTTCTGCTAGAGAAACATTTTTTCTGGTTCTACATTACAGGTAAAAAATTTTTTTTTAATTTTTAATTTTTTTAATGCACAGTTCTGTACAGTCGATTTTAGTGAGTAAAAGCATGTCACTCCTAGTGGAAAAATTTATGTAGAACCCTTAAGTTTTCAAAAACCATCAGTTTCCTACCGATTTCAGGTTGACGCTAGTGTACTACCTTTGACAGATTCAGTGAACTTTCTTAGAACCGGATGCAGCAGTGCAGCAAAAATGTTTTTCCTGCAGAGATATGTCCTTCCTCTTCATGGTGTGAAAGAAGAATAAGAAACATTCGAAATGTACTGTGAAACCTGCTTTTGAAACCATCAATTAGGCCATTTTTAAAGAGGTTTTGAAACCTCTTTGTATTTTTCCTCATGGTGATAAAAGATTTTACATGTGAGCAACCACATTAATCCCCCAGAGAAACATTAACAAAAACAACCGTGAAGGTGCACATCGTCTGAATCATCCTGTTGAATTATGGTAATTATTTGGAGTCTATGCAAAATACATAGCAACGCCACCTACCGTATGCACGTCATTGCTTGTGTCCGTCAGTGTGTATATAAAGCCATAGACATCGATGGAAGCTTCTAGAGCTGTTTCCACCATGAGAATGATTCTCAACACGGTTTAATAGTTGGAGCTCGTGAGACGGGTCACAACATTTCGGAGGTAGAAGCAAAGTTTGGATTTTCACGTATGAGCATTTTAAGGGTGTAACCGTGACTGCAAGAATTCCAGCAAAACCTCGAACTTATGACAGCAGTGTGGCCGTAAAAAGACCCTGGGTGAACGTGAACGTTACCAGCGTCGGCTGGCAAGAATCGTTTCACGTGATAGACGTGCAACACTGCCTCAAGTAACAATTCAATGCTGGGGCCTCAACAAACATCAGCGTGAGGACTGTGCAACGTTCCCTCCAAGATCCTCTGGGGGACCTACCAAGTATTAACTGCTATACCAGCTTTTCCTGGTACTTCAGTGTAAATAGATGGAGTGCAAATGAAAATACATTTATAGTTATGTTTATTCATATTTATTTTTTGGTGATGAAAGCAGAACACATAAAGATAGTCAAACTACATGAGTAAAATTGACAGTAATATGTAAATTTAATCAATAACTGCGACAGAGCTTTACACTCTGATGTTTGAGTATTGAGGAGCCACAATCCTCATATTGAGATTGATTCCTCCTGTCTTATGCGAACTCATCTCAAGTGTTTTCAGAGGCCAATTCTCAAGTCTGTCGGGAAGTTGGAGGCAATGTAGGGTACCAGAGTAAACTGCATCACATATCATACTGTATTGATCCAAATCATTCTGAGTGACACTGTATCACAGTGAATCATACTGCAGCATCAGTTGCATCATTTGCATCTTTAACGTACTGTACACTTGTTAGTAATGCATTGAGCTCTGCATCTCATCAACCTCAGTGATGAAGAGCCAAACATCCTTACTGCATACATATTGCTTTTGTGTATTGCAGCTCGACAGTATTCTGCAAATCAGCAGTGTCACTTCATAATGCAACTGTTAATGCATTTTCCTCAAAGAAACAAAAAACGAACAGTTGGTCTGCCTTTTCTTATGCCTGAACATTTTGGCAAAGTATAGAGTGTTTATAGCTTTAACATGTATAGGATTTTGCCTGAACCCTCCCAATGAGCTTCCACAAGCTGTTCTGTAAAGGTGATAAAGTAAAATGTTTGTTTTAACTTTTTGTCTTGTGCAACCTTGATGCACAAACCTAGTCTGAAATTTTCTGGCACAAGAAAGAAAAACAAAAAAAGAGACACCC
>JAOVVH010000058.1:2995622-3006851 GCA_028566435.1 Scorpiodoras heckelii | reverse complement strand
TTTTTTTGCAGCAAAACCCAGCAGCCTTCATTATGTCTTTTGTCTGAAAAGTGGTCTGTTATGTAATGTGTTGCTTTCATTACTAACATGCAAACATTTTTGTGTTCCCACTCTTCTGGGAAGGCTTTCCACTAGAGTTTGGAGTGTGGCTGTAGGATTTGTGATCATTCAGCTACAAGAGCATTAGTGAGGTCAGGCACTGATGTTGGTTGAGGAGGCCTGGGGTTCAGTCGGTGTTCCAGTTCAACACAACGGCGTTCACTGTACACCTTTGTACACACAAGGATTGTCATACTGGAAAACGCCTTATTAGCTAGATTTCGACATTTTCAGCTGCATACCTAAAGTTTAGGATTTTAAAGACTGGAAACCTCCAAAAGTTAAAAAAAGAAGAATATTGCATTTAACAATGTATTCAAATTCAAGTGTAAAAACACTTTACCTACTAGATTTATAACAGATATTATTATCACAGCTACTGTCATAAATAAAGAATATCTTTGGAAACAAGTAGGCTGAATAAGTGCTGCACAACTACACTACACTCCTGCTGGATGGCTAATAGTCAATACTGCTGGGATATGACTCTTTCCCATGAACAATATGCAAACATCCAAGCCTGTGATGTACAATGTGGGAAGTCAGCACGGCCTGTGATTTCACCAGAGACTTCTTGATGGCTTTTTTGGTAAAGACCTGAATTGAACACAATGTAGCAGGGGTTGAGAAATAACAAATCCATTATGTAGCACACTCTGAAAGAGTAATATCCCAGAAGACCAGCAGATGTACTTGCAGGCGAAAGTGGTTGTACCAAGTATTGACTATTAGCCGTCCAGCAGGAGTGTAGTGTAGTTCTGCAGCACTTAATTAGCCTACTTGTTTCTTAAGATATTCTTTATTTGTGACAGTAGCTGTGTTAATAATATCTGTTGTAAATCTAGTAGGTAAAGTATTTTTACACTAGAATTTGATCACACTGTTAAATGCAATATTCTCCTTTTTTAACTTTTGGAGGTTTCCAGTTAGATTAGATCCATTCAATTTCCATACAGAATGCACAGATTTTTCCCTGAGGAAAAATCTATTAAAGGTCTAAATACAAGCGAGAAACAGCATCTTTTGTTATTCAGATATGGGCAGAAAGCCTTTATTGTCACATACAGTACTTCAATTTAGCGTGTCATAGCTTGTTAGGAAGCTGGAGTAAGCCGAAGATGCAGCAGCCCTGGAGAAAAGAATGTTAAGGTTCTTTCTCAAAGACCCAATAATAGTAGCTTTGTGCTGCTGAGGTCGAAAGTCTTGATAGTGGCTTTAACCACTGAGTCACTACTATCCCTGGATGTGATGTACAGAGTCTTGCATGCAGTAAGTATTCGCTCCTTTATGCATAGGGATGCAGCAGTCCTATTTGGCACAAGTTCACCTTCCGATTGGAAAATCAAGCCCGAATCCATGCTTTTGTTGCCCGGAAACTTAACTGCTAGCAAATCATTGTCCTTTAAATCATCTCTGAGCTGTGGTAGTTTGAATCTGGCTAGAATGCTTATTTTCTAGCAATATGAACAATATAACAGTTTGCTGGACATAAGCTAGTTGTCCTAGCAGGAGCTTTACTCTGGACGGTTGTATGTTTCTTTTTCCTGTTTCTGAAAAGATCTGTCATGTCTGTCATCTGTGTTCACTAATCAACCCAATTAGGAATAAGAATAGGAGTTCTACTAATGACTAGATTGCATGTAATGAAGCAGGTGGTTGTGATTTTGCTCTTGTTACAGCACTCAGGTGAAGTGTATTAAGTTTGAGCACACACATAAAAAAAATGAGAGACAGTAAGGAGTAGTGGTTCTTTTTCTGGTTCAGTGGATAACTATGAATAAAATATGAAAGGTCTGGATATAAAAAGCCCTTGTCCTAAACACATGGGCTACTGATTTGTCCATCAGTGTTCACAAATTATGTTTGTTTGTTTGTTTGTTAATATTATTTTATTGATTATTTATTTATATTTTTGATGTAATTAAAATTGCTGGTTTTATTTATTTATTTATTCATCCTTATTTATTTATTTATTTATTTATTCATCCTTATTTTTTCTATTATTATTTATTTATTTATTTATGTTTATTAAAAAATTTTAAGCTCTTACCGAAATCAGCAAGTTGTAAATGGGACCGTACAAAGCAATTATTGATCTGGATCTCTACAGTTATAGGACAATCAATCTAAATTAGTCAAAAGATCAAATTAGCCATCTATTTGCCTAAAGATACACAGCACCCTTCACGAAAATGAGCAAAAGTCAATATACAAGAAGAATAACACAATAGGCAATTTGTGATATTTTGAACACAGACAAACAGGGATAAAGAACAGAAGATTTTTTTATCAATAGGTTTCAAATTTAGAGCCTGCAAAATACTGATTTTTAGTGTTTTTTTTAAACTAGTAAGTATGTTTTGTGCATCAGTGTTGAAAGATTTGTCTATGGACACGTCTGAACCTCTTAGTAGAGGCAAATAGATTTTGGGCTGAAATATCCTGGTACTTCAATTCACTATCCATGCAATAACACTGTCAATACTTATGGCAGACATATTTTTGAAAGCACTATTGGTAAATATAGTATTTCCATTGAAATACTGAGTGATACCTTTTGCTCGAGTAAAATGAGTAATGAATGGTGAAGAGCTACATCAACTCCTGAACGTAACTTAATATATTCAAATGACTGTGAGAAACTTGTCTATTTTTTTTTTTACTGTAACAGCAATGAAGATTGACCCAGACCAGCATGCATTCATCCATTTTTCACACTGAGTAAAGCTGAGAAAAGGAAATCATTTCCATATCCGTTATAAACAGCAGGTCTGCAGTGGGCCGTGATGGATGGCAGGATTATTGCATTTCCATTCAGAGGAGGTAGGGAGGAAGGGAGGGATGAGATGGATGGGGATTACCCGAAGGAGCAGGCGAGAACTAGATCCTCTGTAATCTGTTTTTAATTTCTTGAACTATTGCTGTCTTGAACCAGCATGGCTGAGAAATTCAGCCAAAAGGGAGGTCATTCATTTAGCGTAAGACCGGCAGCTGTAACACAACAAACGGTTGATCATTTCTTCCCTGTGAAACGGTGATATGTTTAAAACCTGTTATGGTTACTCTTTCAGCAGATGACTATTTAAAGCTACTTTCAGTTTGGACGGAATTAAAATCCAAGCGTACGGCTGAGCAGTTGAGATCTTGATATCTTAAAGGTCAAGTGTTTTTTTGGCAGCTTCGGAGATTTCAACTTTAAGATGACTCTTCCAGAGCCTTAACAACTGAGCCACTATCACCTACAACAAGCACAAGTTAATGAAAATGAATGTGATGTTGACACAAGCACAGACTATGCCTTACTCCTTAATGAGCGCTGTTCAAGCGCTGTGAATTATTAATGAACACTCTGGCTTCAAAGAGCCTCTGAGGAATGTATGAGTAGGTATGAGCCCGGCTATGACTCTGCACAAACAGACTGTCCTTTTCGACAATGTAAGAATTTAGATTATGGCTGACTTCTTCGGCGTAATGCTGCTTAGTAATGCTTTTTGTGATCTCTGTCCTGCACCGTCTGCCGATTCATAATTGTTGCATTAAGGGGTTTTTATTTTCCCTTTTAATATTTCCCTTGCTCCCACTCTTGGGGTCACTGTGTCTTAATCTGGTGCAGTTTTTTTTTTACACTGGTTGCCCTTCCTGATGCAACCCTCCCCCAGCCATTGAAGCCAGGGCTTGAGCCCCTGGCCTTCCGATTGACAACCTGGAGTCCTAGCCTACTGGGCTAGCACTGCCCCTGTGGCATAAAGGGATTGGTTAAAAAAAAGATGATGATGTGATGTTTTAACCTGTTGCAGAGCTTTTCTTTAGAGATACATCAGAGAACTATCACTGTGACGTGCACTGTAATAATAATATAATAATAATAATAATAATAATAATAATGTCTCAGAGGACTCCTGTATATATGAAATGTAGTGGCTCAAAAGCAAGGCTCAAGAGCATGGCACTTAATAAATTCACACTAGTACTGCATATATTAAAATATATATACATATATTATATATTATACATACATATCACATATTCATCAAATCACAATCTTGCGTTGTTTCTGAATGATACTGAATTCAAGAGCAGCACTTTTACAGAATACATTTACATTTATGGCATTTGGCAGACACCCTTATCCAGAGTGACTTACTTTTATCCCATTTATATAACTGAGCAGTTGAGGGTTAAGGGCCTTGCTCAAGGGCCCAACAGTGGCAGCTTAGCTGTGGTGGGATTTGAACTAACGATCTTCTGGTGGGTAGTCCAACGTCTTAACCACTGAGCTACCACTGCCATATGGTGTCCACTGAATATGCACTCGGGTAGCTGTTTTGTAAAACAGATGACCAATATTTCTCCTTATTTACTTTCAACATAGCCATCAACCATGCACCTGAAGCATGGCGAGTCTACAAAAAAAGGAGAAGGACAGCATTGAAGAGCTGAGTGAATCTTAAAATGGCTCAGAAACAATTTTTCTAAACAAGTGTATGATCGTGAATATTAAATTCCCAGTTACTAAAGATACAGTGACTAAATGCATAATAAAAAAAATGAGCACATTAATCATAGAGTGTGTTTATGAAAGCTGATTTTCATACGTTGCTCTCGGCAAGAGAGAACAACAGAAACAACAGTGTTGCCTAATTTACCAGCTCTTAACATTGTTGGTTTTAACTTGGACACTCTGCTCTCTCGGCACACTTACAGTGTTAAAAGTGTATCCTTTGTAGCAGTTAATTATTTTGCAGGATTACTGCGACAAATGTGCAGTAAATCAAAAAGTTTTATAGAATTACAGACAAGCCATCGTTTACCGTGATTGTTCCGTAAAGAATCACGAATGATAATGTTGGTCCCAATTTTAAGCCCAGACATCCTGATTTCTATTTTGTGAAGAATCTTGTAGACCTAGCTGAAACAAGCTTATAGAGAATAAACAGGAAGTGAGCTGAACTTGCAGTATGGGTAAGAAATATGCTGAATCCATGATGAGCTTTGTATATATTTAAACCTGATATAAGTTTAAATATCTTTTGTGTTTAGCAAAATGAGCAATATTGTGACATTTCAACAGAAAAATTGTTGATGTAAGACTTAAACTTGAGGGCGCGTCAAAAATCATGCGAGGCTTTGTGCTACGAGGGACTATATTTTGATTACACTATCCGTGTTAATTGCAGGATTTAGAAACTTAGACACTGAAACAATTCAGACACTGAAGCTGATGACGGAAATTTTATATATAATTTAAACACATTTTAATGTTAAACTTTTTTTATTGGCATTCATCCATTGGCAATCAAACATGTTTTACAGACAGATAGGTCTTGATAGCATGTGTCAGTAAACAGGCAGTAAATCAATACTCTGAGATAATCCATAATCTTACTCCGAAGCACAAAAAAGAGTCCTAACTTGGGAACAAAAGCCTCAGACTTATGGACGTAAAACATACTTAAGACTTCACAAACTTACTCATAAACATGATGGTATAAATAGCTGAAAAAATCAAGAGATAATACAAAACAGGTGAACACAATAGTGTAACAGGACAAGGCGCAGACAGAGGGCCAAAACAGACAAAGGCACGTGGTGGATTTTGCCATAGGAACTACAAACTGTAGGATGAATAATGGCATTTACATTGTTTGCTGTTTAGGACATTTGCTGTCTAATGAAATACAGCTAGTTCATTGAGTACACCATGAACGTATAAAGAAAGAAATGTGATGCTTGGAAATGTAGAGGCGGTTAAGTCACATACACATTCTTAAGCAGTTAAGAATGTCAGGAAGAGTTTGGTCATGTAGAAATTCAGCTGTCATTTCATGGCTGTTTCTTATTAGCAGAATGTCAAAATATTTTGCACAATCAGTTCCCGTTCTTCCAAATCATGACCTCTTGGTGAGTGGACAGATGTTACAGCTTCACACAGTCGAGGGATGATCATCAAATGTTCACATGCTCATCTTCCTTGATTTGAGAGATTATATAGTGACTTTGAATGCACAGAGTCAATGCTAGCCTGCTCTGTAATGCTAGGCCAGAAAGCCTACTTTGAGTCTATTTCTTTGACGCAGTTATGTTACACCAGTACAGTTATGTTAAACCAGTGAATTACAGTGGAGTCAGTCAATGGTTTTCTTACCATTTTTGGCCTTCACCAAGATGCTTTGCATGTTGAAACTGATCAAGATGCTACTGTTTTAGAGCATTGTGAATAAAGACCAGCCATGTTTGGATCGTCATACAGTAGATGTATCTTCATACATACATCACAGTGACTCTTTCGTTAGGCATGTTGCAAATCTGAATTGAAGTCTACCTGTTATTTGAAAGCAGAAAGCAGGTTGCTGTGTTGTACTGATTTATTGGAAATCAATCCCAGAACAAGTTCCTGCTCAAGTTGGAGATGCTAAGCATGCTTAGTTATTGATTTGCTCAAACAGTTAATAGGATGCCTTTTCCTTACAGTTTATCAGCAGATTGGAGATGCTGGAAAAGATGATGGATTGGCGGTGGATGGTTTCTTTGTTTCTGCTCGGGATCATAGCGGAGGTAAGACAGATTTCCCTGTTTCCATTTCTCATAGCACTTTCTCCTAGGTTATTTGACTTGTCAGTAATTAGCAAGTCGTACATGAACCAAAATGGTTGTGGTGCTTTGACCCATCAGGACTGGTGTAACCTGATCATGAAGATAAGCACGGAATTTGCAAGTTGTTGTGCATTGTACAGTATATTAACTGAAAATTCTCAGGAATTATGCTAATGTGTTTTTTTCATGTAGTCATGGCTAGAAGAAACCCCGTGGTTCAGGAACAACTTCAGATTCGGAAAGTGAAACAGCTTGACGTTTTGGGCTTTGGGAATAAATTTTAAATAATTAAAGGTATATTTGATTATAATTTGGTCTTAGTAAGCTTAAAAATATCATTCTTTGCTGAAAGATTTCATTGGTTAGTCATGCATTGATTCTTAATATAATCAATATAATCCAGTTATTGTAAGACTCAATATATATAATAGAAAACCTGTTTCTAAATCTCTCAGAATGTAGATAAAGTAAATCTGAAGTAACATTGTTACTGTAGTGTTTTGCTAGCTGGAATGTCAAATATCTTAAAATCTCTTTACACAGAAAGAACCTTATAATACCAAGGCCACAATATGCGCTAGCAACATCCTAACAACATAAGAAAATACTCTAGAGCTGTAATTTCTTCTCCTAAAGGTGAAGTCTCTTTTGAGGATAAAACCAGGGGTTTCATTTATCAATGCTTGCATAAAACCGTACTAAATGTGTGCGTAAGAGCTGCCTGCACACACAAGAAAAGTGGTGTTTGTCACAGATGTGTATGCTCAGCTGTACGCAATAACCATTAATAAATCCCACATGTTCTAAATTGATGTGCTTGTGCATGGCCACACTCTTAAAGAAAGCGCTCAGCGCTGCCATATATGGTAAACATACAATGCTCCTTCGATACAATTTTACTTTACATTCCATCTGTGCCATCTGTCTGCATCTCGTGAGCACCAAAATCATTATGCTAGCATGACTGACTGTACGTGACATACAAGTTCTGCACAGTCAGTTTACCTGATTTACACTTTACTATTGTTTTGCATACCTATATTCAGGACTATATGGAAATATACACACCTATAAGCAAAAACTATGCTCTGGAGTGGTGCACCAGGAAAACTTTTGCCCAGTCACATGTTCGGGATCACATGTTCGAATCCCGATGATGCCACGGCCATCCTTGGCCGGGAGTTTTCGAGAGCAAAGGGGGAGGTGTGGCATACTCTGTCTCCGTAATCAATCACAAGGATACAACCAATCATGGGCATCTGTTAGCTCATTCATACAGAAGTGGGCGGGAGCACTTTCCTCCAAACAGTTTGATTGGATTCACATGCTACAGAGGAAGCACATGATAAGCCTCGCCCTTCCCAGTTGGTAGCTGTAGGATGACAGAGAAAATGCCTGATGGGTAGGAAATGGCTAAAGCTAAATTTGAGGAAAAATCAGGGGGAAAAGCCGAAGAAAAAAATGAATAGCAACTTGATTAAACGTTATTCAGTGCATAATGGTTGATAAATGAGGCTCCTGGTCTTCGTACTCTCAAAATCGATCTGAAATTGTCAATATTCAAGTGACGATTTTTTAAGAATTATGTGATCACCTTTCAAACAAAGCATAGTTAGTGTGACTAACCTGTTAATTAGTATGTGTATCTATTTTTTGCTGCTACTGTGTTTTTGTTAGTGTCTTATCTACTGTATTTAATCCAATACAATTTTCTGATTTGAAATTGTCAATCCCAAATTAATTGAAGTGATTTACATCTTGAAGTGCAGCACGGAGTATTGCTTCCTGTCAGATCCAGGGTTCCTGTTTGGGCCCTGAGCTCAGTTTACTGTCTGTCTGAAGTTTATTATGTTCTCCTGTTCTCCACATGGGTTTCCTCTGGGTTCTCCAGTTTCCTCCTATCTCCCAAAAACATGCCAATAGGTGGACTGGCAATTCTAAATTCCCCCTCGATGTGAATGTATGAACATGTATCCCATCCATTTTGATGGCTTCTTTTTTCTTATTCCAACCTTGAAATGTTTTTGTTTCTTCCTTGAGTAGAGATAGCTCATGCTGATGGTTGACATGGTTGACTGGATTACACTATTTAATTCATAACGCACCAAATGCACCGTTGTCTATCTCTAGGTTGCTGTAGTTGCGAGTCCAGAAGTAAACCACAGCCAGCAGGAGGTCCCTCTTAATGTATACACCGATTTTGGAGCCACCAGACAGAAGATCATGACGGCGCAGTTTGAGTGCTATCAGAAGATCATGCTTGACAAGACCGACGTCAAAGGTGCGGCTACAAAAAAACAAAAAAAACAAAAACACAAAACATAACTGCTGATCAGCCTGTTGTGTCATTACGCAGCAGATCCTGATTGTTGATCGACCGTTCTGATTGGTTCATTCATTTTATGTAACAGCAGCATTCACAGGGATTTGTACGTGTATCAGACTACCAGCATAATACAAGCCTAATAATAAATAGGTTGTGATTTAACAAATGGTTGATTTGAAGGAGATGTTTATTCAACATTTATGAATATCAGAACTTTCTAAGAAACTATCATTATTCAAGATACATTTTTTTTTGTCTTCAAGAGAAAGTGCCAGAACAACTGTTTATAGCCATTATAACCCACGTGAAAACAACATTCTGCAGCATTAAACATAACTACTGATGGTTCACACTTTTAAGAACACTTTGGCTTGGATTATTTTCCCAAAACAGCATGCCCCTTTGTGATTTATTCCTTATTTACAGTACTGTCTGTGCAAGCAAATTAGTTATTATTGCAAGTCAGAACTTATAACTAGTCTTGTCAAAGTTGGACAGATGACGACTACTATAGTAAGGGGTTTGTTGCCATGGTAACAGTCAACGCCTCTGGTCGACATGCATAAATCTTGTTCGACATGCATGAGAAACATTTGATTCATTCCTGCCTTTGCAAAATGATAATGAGCAAAGCTGCAAGAATTCTGATTGCCTCGGGGCTGAATCAGAGTTCTTGGTGTTGAAAAGAATAAAAACGAAAAAAAGAGGCCGGTGCTATGTTTATATACAGGGTAAAAGTATCATCCGTGGTTCTACACATTGGCCAGGTGTTATATGGCGGAAATGTCATTAAAGATGAAGGAAGCAGTTCAACAACTTCTCATATATATGCAAATGATGGCATTACTCAGTGCAGTCCTGTCGTATTAACACAAAGAGTACACAGTGAAATGAAAAGCCCCAGGACAACTGAATGCAGCAGAATGTCACGCTGACTGACAGCACCGGAGTCACCAGTGTAAACCTCGCTCAGACTCTTCAAAAACCATCAAGCACTCGGGTGGAGTGTTCATGAAAAGGCATGAGTGGATGTGCATCATTTTTATGTTCCTAAAGCATTAAACCACCACAACAAGGTTTGTTCAAATGACTGCAAATGACATTTATCAAACATATCAACTTACCATTGTTTCTGAAGTTGCTTTCTGAACTTTCCTCCAGCAGCTCCTTTTGAAAAAAGAAAAAACAAAAGTGTACAATTCAAGTTCAGTTCAATTCTTTAACAAAAGTGTACCAATTCAAGGCCGCGCCCACACTAGCTAGAGAAAGTTCTGATAAGGAAATGCCTGGGTTATTGAGTTAAGTGGCTACCACGAACTAGATTAGTTTAGGGAACACAAAATGTTTTAGGTATGCAAGGATTCCTCAAAGATTTTTTTAATGGTTAATGGTTCAAACTTTCTGTAAAGTGGTTGAACTTGAAACCTTGACATCTCTGAAATAGAAAACTTTTTTTAAGGCTTTGCTTAAAACGTTTAAGGGCTCCGCAAGAGAGCCAACCTTTTGTATCCTGAGATAAAAGAAGCAGACAACTATGTTATTTCTAGAACCCTTAAAGGTTGGCTAGTTTGCCACTTTGGGGAACCCCAAGACCCCAAGTTTTTATGTAGAACTCAAGGACATGGAGTTCTACACCAGGTTCTGAATGGACTCTTTTAAGTACCCTTGACAGTACTTGAGTACCTGAGAGCTTTCCCAGACTGTACTGATGCACGGGTTGACCCAAGCTACTATACAAAGAACACATGAAAAATGTAGCCTTTAGTATAATGGCTAATGTAGTGGATGATGACAAAGTGGGGAAAAAATGTTCCCTCTAGAACCAATAACACAAACTCTCGGTTATAAATCAGTGATATCTAGAGCCCATAAAGGTTTTTAGTTTGTCTATTTGTGGAATAGGTTTTATGTACACCCTACAACAGCATTAACCATTTTAAGATGCTAAGAACCCTTAACAATCCAATGGACAAAAATGGTGTAAAATTATTTCAACAAATAGATGATGGCAAAGGAGACAAAAACATTCTATCTAAAACGAATAGCACAAACTACTTGTTGAAAGTTGATATCTAGAACCCATAACATTTCTTTAGCTTGGTTCTTTGGGGAAACCATCAAAGATTTTATGTGTAACTACAGGGGTTAGACAATGAAACTGAAACACCTGGTTTTAGACCACAATAATTTATTAGTATGGTGTAGGGCCT
>JAOVVH010000058.1:2977684-2994136 GCA_028566435.1 Scorpiodoras heckelii | reverse complement strand
AGTCTGTAATTGTAGAAGTACAAAGTGCAGCTATATGGGAAGTGGAACTGAGAAAATGGACAATGAGTGTAGAGAAATGGAGGTGGTCATAAGATTATTCCTGATTTGTGTACTTTTTCTCACATTATATTTTGTGTGTTTGTTTTTTCCTTTCATCAGCTGGTCTGATGTGTAACCGAACGTGGGATGGATGGCTGTGCTGGGAAGACACGGATGCTGGTGTCACCGCTCACCAGCACTGTCCTGACCACTTCCAGGACTTTGATCCGACAGGTCATTGTTTAATATCTACACTGCTAAACAGCCGTGTGCATGGTTTTGGGTAAACGGTAAAAAAAAAAATGGTGCTTTAAAGCCTTTTGTGTAAGTCTCTTGGTGCTATATGTGTAATAGCTGGCCGCTTGAACACCTGTACACCTGCTCAGTCATGCAAACACCCAGTCAGCCAATCATGTAGCAGTAGTGCCATGAATAAAATGATCAAGAGCATCACTTGAAGGTCCACTGTGTAGGATTTATATTACAACCAGCATCCCTCCCTTATTGGTATAATCTATGGTTAAAGTACCTTAGCTTTTGTATTCTAACTGGCTTTTATTAGTGGAATTAGTGGATTTTAGGCTGTATTTACAGAGTCAAAGTGCAGATACAAGGATTAAGGTCTTTTAGCATTATGAGTAATTGAACAGGATAGATTTTGTATGATTGATTGATTGTTTGATGGTCTGTAGCAACCGATTTTGAAATTGCAGTTTTATTATTTTTCACATCTGTTTTCTGAGAATTCCTGCTTTTTGCTCAGTGATTGGTTAGGACTATTCATGTTCTGGACTTGGATTGGCTGAAGGCGTGTAAGTGCCGTTGGTAGCCAATAGCAACGCAGAAGGCGGGATTTGTCTGAATGCGGATATAGAAACATGAAGTTGTTCTTCTGGTCATTATTTGACAATGCTTTGCCACATAGGAAAGTGTGCGTCCTGCTGTTTCTTTTATCATTATGTCATGAGGTGTGGGGTGATGGGGACTATGTGACTTATTCAGCTGTGAAACAGGAGTGTGAATTTGGATGCACAGAACATTTGTCAGTCTTGGTAATGTCTGTGAAACCTATCAAACAACAAATTGCACTTTGATTGGTAGGCTGAATTACCTGCCCAGCAAAACAGGCGAGTTCTATGTCACTTTGAAAACATTTGTCTGGAAATCACACAAGCACGGGGAGAACATGCAAACTCCACACAGAACGGCCCGGACCGAGAATCGAACCCGGATCGTCTCGCTGTGAGGCGACAGTGCTAACCACTACACCACTGTTACGCCCCATGAAGGACTCATTCTAAGCTAATGAAAGCCTAACTGTTCATATTTACAGGTTATTATACACTAACAAAAACATAACTATGAATACTATATTCCCTTCCATAATTACAAATACTATTTTCCAATGCTAACAGATCCCCTTACACACTGCACCTTTAATGTTCACATGAAACATCAGAATGGGGGAAAAATTTACCCATGATCTCAGTCACTTTGACTGTGGCATGGTTGATGGTGCCAAAAGGGCTGCTTTGAGTATGTCTGTTGAGTCCTTGATGATCTCCTTGGACTTTCACAAGCAAGAATCTCTAGAGTTTATGCAGACTGGTGCGAAAAACAAAAAACATCCAGTGAGCAACAGCTTTGTGGGCAGAAATGACTAGAGTTCATAATAACCATGGTGAGCAGAAAAGCATCTCAGAACACACCGAACCATAAGGTGGATGGGATACAGCAACAGCAGACCACACTGGGTTCCACTCTTGCCAGCCAAGATCAGGAATCTAAGACCACAGTAAGAGAGTTGACGTCTGGAAGAACATCAAAACGGGTCTTTTTTCAATCTTTGACTGTGTGGTTTGACGTGAACATCAACAGAAGCTTAGGAATTGTATCTGCAAGATTTTATGCATTGCACTGCTGCTAGTTGATTGGCTGATTAGACATATGCATGAATAAGCAGGTCCATAGATGTTATTTTTAGAGTTCGAAAAGAAACAGATGACACAGACAATGTCACTAATGCTCTACAGTCCATACCAGCTCACAGTGTGGAGGTGTAGAGCTTTTTTAGAGCTCTTGTATTATTATTTATTTTTACAGAAACAGCCACTAAGGTGTGTACGGATAACGGCCGGTGGTTTATGCATCCAGAGAGCAACAGGACATGGACAAATTACACCAGATGTAATTTGCACAGTAAAGAAAGCAGAATGGTACGTCCACTGGTACAACTTCTGCCTGACGGCAATAGCCGTGATCCATATTGGCATGATCAGGGCTATCAATAAGTTCCCTTACTTCCTTTTTTATTGCATTTTTATTCCTTACTCCTTAAATAATTAGCATGAAAATGAAGGAGAAGGAGCAAAGCAAGAAATGAGCAAATAAAGTAGCCACAGACTCGCAATTAATAAGTGCAACTAACCTAATAAACTAAAAATAATTAGATTATACAGTAGACGGCCTGTTTTTTTATGTTTATGCTAATGGAAATAGTTGCCACTGTCAACCAGTCCGTCAGTGGCAGGCTGTAGGTTTTCTGACTTAAAGTCTTCAGGACTTTATTAACATTAAGGCAAAAGTGATGGAATGAATATGAAGGCTGCTGTAACCTAAACACACGTGCAGACACTCATTCATTACCCACCAGTTCTCTGCAACTTCTCTTTCCACTTAAAGCTGGTGCTTAGCCACGACCCTGCTGGCACAAACATGTTCTTTACTTAAAAAACTATACTAAAACATACTGGGGTGGTAAAACTGGCATCGTGTTACCCTGACGTTGATTATTTTTCTATAACAGCACACCCACCAGGTGTTTTATTCCGTTCTTCCTAAATGTATTTATTATAACAAAAAAAATTAACAGCGTTTATAGATAAGCCCACTGCTTTTCCATTTAGAGTAAAGAATCTCAGGTTGGTGACGGTTCCTTCACTAATGAGTGTTTAAAAGCGCCCTTCGGTGTAATTGCTTGGAATGACCTTACAAATGGCTCTCCTGACTGCAGAAAGGATAACACCACAACTCTAGAGAAAAAAAAAGAAAAGGTTTAGACCAAAAAGCTGAAGTGGCTTAATGCAGACGAGAGGTGGTATTTCAGTACTGCAAATATGGATTACCATTTCATGTTTGCGCTGCAAGGAACAGCACTTACCTTCTAAAGAAATAAAGATTAAATAAATAAAAGACTGAAAAAAAAAAAAAAGTTTCTGCTCCACACCACTTCTAAAACTTAGAAAACCTGCAAAAAATTAAGATAAATATGACAAATAATGCGTAATGATTATCAGAGAATATGTTTATTTAAATGAATATTTACAGGAAATCCAGACGGGCCACACGGGAAACTGTTTAGAACATGACTAAACATTCATCCATTTTCAATCCTTTCTTTCAGACTGCAATAAACCTGCTTTACTTAGCCCTGATAGGACACGGGCTGTCTCTGGTCTCGCTGTTTATTTCACTCGGGATATTTTTCCATTTTAAGTAAGTGTTCGACTCTGTGTCAAAGCAACACAATGGAGATGTTTTTGTAACGTTCTCAGCATCTGAAGTGTTCTGTTTCTTTGGGGGTTTTTTTATGTCCTGGCAGGAGTTTGAGCTGCCAGAGAATCACCCTGCACAAAAACCTCTTCTTTTCCTTTATTCTGAACTCCATCATCACTATCATCTGGTTAACGGGCGTGGCCAGTAACCAGGAACTGGTGCAGAGAAATCCGGTGAGTGTGGCATCAGTGACAGGCGGTTGGTCCTGATCTGTCACTGAAATCAGTTTACATTGACTCGGATCTGTGGAAATAATCCGAATTTAAAGCTAAACTGGATTCACGGAACTCATTCTCAGTAGAATGTGAGTAGAATGAGATCAGCTTTTGATGTAATCTAATCTAGACCTTGAAACTGAATCCGACTTAATCAGCAATCGGATCTTGGATGAGAATTTGATCCGAATTTGATTCGATTTTGTGAATTAACCTGATCTAAAAGTTAGGCCGAGTTTTAATTGATCTGTATTTGATCTGGTGAAATAATCCAAATTTAAAGCTGGTTTTGATCTGATCTATGTGAATAAATTTGATCTGTATTGATCTGATTTGATCTGATCAGTGGAAGATTGCATCGTCTAATGATTGGACTTGATCTGGATGGATTTGATCTGATTTGTCTGGCAGAGTTTGTTTGTTTGTTTTGTTTTTGCTCATGTTTATATTACTAAACTTGATCTGAATTTGATCCAGACTCTGATCTAATCTGCGATGCTATATTTTGGTCTGATCTGGATCCCCAGATTTGCTCTGTATTTTATCAGTATGAACAAATCTTAAATGATTGAAAGTTGTTGGGTTTTTTTTATTCAAATTTGGATTTGTTTTATGGAACTCTTTCTGAGTAAAATGAATTAATCTTTAGATTAGATCAATCTAATCTAATCTAGATTTTGCAACTGAACCTGATTTAATAAGCAGGACAAACTTTGGTCTCTCATCTCATCTGCGGGGCCAAATTAGATGTTAATGTGAATTTAATAGTTGTGAATGAACCTGAACATTACATGGTGAACTTTTTACCTGTTCAGAGCAACTGAGGATTATTTGAATTTGTTCACATTTTTTAATCTGAAATCAATCAGATATTGGATGAGAACTTGAGATCTGAATTTGATTCGCTTTTGTGAATGAATCTAATCTAAACAGTAAGTCTAGTTTTAATCAGAATTTGGTCCAAGTGGCCGGATTTGATCTGTATTTGTTCTGTGTGAACAGATCTAATCATTACATGGTTCAGATTTGTACCTGAATCTTTTCTAATTCTTTAAAAAAAAAAAAAATGATCCAATCCCTAATTCTGAATTTCTCATCTGCATTTTTCCTGAATGAATTTGGTTCGATTGGGATTTTTAATTTGATCTGATCAAATCAACTTTTTATCTAATCTACGCGACACAAAATTAATCCGAATCATTTGAAATTATTATGGAGCCGAATTTTATTGTCCTTTTATTGCCCTCAGTTTATTGTAAGTTTGATCTGGATTTAATAATAAATCGGTCTGAAGAAATTTATTAACAGTCCTTCTTCTTCTTCTTCTTCTTCTTTTTTTGTAATTTCACTCCTTCAGACCAGCTGTAAAGTTTCTCAGTTTGTCCATCTCTATCTGTTCGGATGTAACTACTTCTGGATGCTGTGTGAGGGAATTTACCTGCACACGCTCATCGTCGTTGCCGTGTTTGCCCAGAAACAGCGTTTAATATGGTACTATCTACTCGGATGGGGTGAGTTCTCAGAACTAATGAGCTTATAAAAGATATTTATGGGCAGTGTTATGTCAAGAACGTTTATTAATCCTTAGAAAATGGTGTTGCTATTTGATTTTTTTGTTTCAGGTTTCCCGCTGTTGCCAACTACAATACACGCTGTAGCCAGGAGTTATTATTATGATGATAAGTATGTATTCTATAATTAACTTATAAAGTACGTAGTCTATTGTATATCACTACCATGTATCTCACTCCACGCAGTGGAGGCTAAAAGTGCTTTACTGAATACATTTAAGCTAAGAACACTGATTTGGAAACAGTTTTTCATACACATCTGAAGTCAGTCCTATGTAAAGAGAGAAAACTGATCTCAGATCAGCGCTTCTTACATTCTGTAGTTTATGCCATTAAAAAAAATCTTTACAGTTAATAGATCAGTGTTTCTTTAGATTATAATAAAGCAACTCCAGAAGTATTGGCACCCATGATGAAAATTAACAAAATTGAATTTTTACACCAGATATCACCAGATAATTTGCTGGTGTGACTCTTAAAGAGAAGAACAGCATTGAAGTTACATTAGAAACATTTGAAATTAGTTAGAAATTAGTTAACATTTGTGTCTAATGTGCCAGTGAGACTGTAGGTTTTTTTTTTCACTTATGTATAACTGTTTTCAGTATTTTTATGCTGTCGGTAATTTTGCCACATGGGTTTTTTTTATTATTTATTAATTTCTTGTTATAATAAAGGTGTACAGTTTTTTCAATGGTTTAAATATGAAGTATAAATAAGCTTGTGTAATGTTGATTTCATACAAACCACATCTATCCGGTTCTATTGCCAGTAATTCTGGAGTTGATACTAGGCAAAAAATGTCACGTGTGAAATACTAAAATGCTAATCACGAAGTTCTTCTTTTAATCTGTAGTTGCTGGATCAGTTCAAACACGTCTCTTCTGTACATCATCCACGGGCCGATCTGTGCCGCGCTGTTGGTGAGCCATCTGGAGTTATCGTTGTTGATGTTGTTGTTCCCATTACTGCACACAAACTAACAGTCGATCATATCGGAGTGTTCGAAGGCATTTATATCATTCGTATTCATGACCAGTCTTTGATAGATGTTTTTCATGTTTCCTGTTTGTTACCTGTTACTAATTATGTGCTTGTCTAGAATCCTGAACAACTCCAGATAAGACGTTACTGACATCTGAAATGTGCTTCTTTAGTTTTGCGCTGGAGCAGTTTAGCATCACAAAAATCTATTCATTACACACTCTCTAAGTGAAAATATCTCTGTTTTTTTACACACTGTTACTCATTTCAAGGGTTAGAATTTTTTTTTTTTTCAGATAACTCTGTGTCTTCACAGAAACATAAGGAACACTGAAGTACCAAACAAACTGGTACTATGCAAAATCCATAGCAACATGACCTATTCACGCCATTGGTTGTGTCTGCAAGTGCTTGTATAGAGCATCTATAGCTTGAATAGACATCCATGGAAGCTTCTAGAGCTTTTTCTGCTGTGAGAATTGCAAGTTATCACGGTTTTCTCATAGTTGGAGCTCGTGAGACGGGTCGTAGCATTTCGGAGGTAGAAGCAAAGTTTGGATTTTCACGTAAGAGCATTTCAAGGGTGTACCACAAGAGACTACAAGAATTCCCGCAAAACCTCGAACTTATGACAGCAGTGTGACTCTGAGTGAACGTGACCAGTGTCGGCTGGCAGTAATCATTTCACGTGATAGCCATGTAACACTGCCTCAAGTAACATCGGAATTCAATGCTGGGGCCTCAACAAACATCAGCGTGAGGACTGTGCAACGCTCCCTCCAAGACCCCGTCGGGGACCTACCAAGTATTAACTGGTATACCAGTTTTTCTGGTACTTCAGTGTATATCACGCTGTTATCAAAAAATGGACAAAATGGTCCAGAGAAATAAAAAAACAGTAATAATTAAGTGCTGGCTGATAAAAATCTTGATTTATATCACAATAAACATTTCCTCAATAACAACAATAACAATAATGAGCTGAGTTTATTCAAATCTGATAAACTTTAATATCGGTTTTCGTCTCTAAAATAGCCAATGGATGCAGTGCACAGGGTTGTCATAAAGCCAACACAACAACCAGTCAGGCTGCTGAATTGAAAAAGTTGTAATGTCAATAAGTGCAGTGAAAAAGTACAGTGCTGCATTAATTGTTTTACTTATTACATTTTTTAAAAATAGTTTCATGACACTGTTTTATGAAACTTTTATAAAACAGTGTCTTTTGATGCAAGTGTTTGATGGCCATAAGCCTCTGTTACTTGTAAGTAGCATTTATACAGTATAACAGAAACTTTTTGGAAAGCAAACATATCTTCGCTAATTTATGTACAGAGGAAAATTGACATATGTTTGTCCATTTTTCCATAAAGGAAAACTGTTAGATTTTCACTTTCTTTTACACCGTGTATTTATCCACAGGTGAATCTTTTTTTCCTGCTCAACATCGTGCGTGTCCTCATCACCAAGCTGAAGGTGACCCACCAGGCCGAGTCGAGTCTCTACATGAAGGCGGTGCGTGCTACTCTTATTCTCGTCCCTCTTTTGGGAATCCAGTTCGTCCTCCTGCCTTATAAACCTGCCGGACATGTCTTATCCGAGATCTACGACTACATCATGAACATCTTAATGCATTATCAGGTAAGTGTAAATTAACCGCATAGTTTCACAAGGCAGTGTAAAAGTAAATGTAATGTGGTGTAGTGGGTAGTGTTGTCGCTTAACAGTTCCCAGGTCTCTGCTTTGACCCTGAGCTCAGGTGTGTCATTTTGCATGTTCTCATGTATGTGTGAGTTTTCTCCAAGGTTCTACTGCTTCCTCAGACGTCCCAAAAACATTCTAGTATGTGGATTTAGCAAAGATTAAACATATCATTAACTTCAGTTTTCTCGTAGTAATGTTAAAGGGTTCAAGGGTCAGGGGTCAGTTTGTAAATCTTAAATTCAGTTTCCTCAACCAACCTCACCCCTTCTGTTTAAAATATATACATCTACACTGAAGTACCAAAAACACTGGTACAGGAGCCTAGCATTTCAGAGGTAGAAGCAAATTTAGGATTTTCGTGAACAGCGTCGGCTGGCAAGAACCGTTTCACGTGATAGGTGTGTAACACTGAATCAAGTAACATCAGAATTCAATGCTGGGGCCTCAACAAACATCAGCGTGAGGACTGTGCAACATTCCCTCCAAGATCCTGTAGGGGACCTACCAAGTATTCACTGGTATACCAGTTTTTCTGGTACTTCAGTGTATATACAACTATATACATTTTAGTCCCGATTTTCTCCCCTAATTTGGTTGTGTACAATATGACAGCTACCAATCAGAGGAGGAGAAAGCTATCACATGCTTCTTTTACATCTTTTTAACCTGCTGCTAATGCAACATCAGAAAGTGGTGAAACACACTTGGAGGAAAGTGCTCCCATATAAACAATTTTTATATTAAGATGCCTATGGTCGACTAGTGTCACCGTAATTAATATGGGTGAGAGCCCATGCTGCCCCTCTGACCCTGAGAGCGCTCCCGGCCACAGGCGGCTGTGGCATCATCCGCATTCGTACACGAAATCTCCGGATGACAGGGCAAAAGATTTTCTGTTGCTCGTCTCGGGAGCCCTTGTGAGGTCCTTTTAAGTGAAAAAAGGTGGAGCTTAGCAGCTCTGTTCTGGCTGGAGGTAGAGCTAATTTCTTGGTCTGAAAATAATATATCTGTTAAATTAGTTCTGTTAATCAGGGTTATTATTCTGGTTTAGACACTTTAGATTAACTTTGATCTTGTTTCACCATTAATGTATAACTCAGCTTTAGTTTTGTTTAGTTGTAAAAATGCTTGAAAATTATTGAATATGATTATTCTCAAGAGTAACAGTGATGCATATTGTTTAACCTGGTGAATCAATCCTGGTGGAAAGTTAATCTCACGTAAGGATTTAATTCAGTTGGGATTCTAATCCCGGTTTAATGAAGTGGTGCAACACATCTCTACTTAAATTGAACAAATCTACCTACATTAACAAACCTTTAATTAGCTTTAAACTAATGCAATCCTGGTTTGTATAACCTGCACTATAAAAATACAGTATTGCCTTTTACCTTACAGTAAAGTGCTGTATTCAGATTTGGTGATTTCAGTCCAAAGGTTATGCCAATATTTATGTGTATTCAGATATGGGCTGAACACCTGCTTAAGTTGATTTTCTCAGTTCTTCATTTAAATTATATAAATATACATCTGTACTTCTCAACTCCAGAGGTTGCCAGATATTTCTTGAGTAGAAGCATCTGAGATGGGTGTATGGTAATAAGACAGAAAAAAATCTGAAAAGATTAATATTATGATATGTGATTGAGAAGATGGAAAGCAATGAAACAAACATCTAATAATACTTCAATATATTGCCAGAATAATGTTGCATGAAAGCCCTAATTGTAATGATCACATTTAACAAAATGGTTTCCACTCTTATTAATCCACAGCTTATAAAATAGCACTTGATCCAGCGCATGCTATTATTTTTATTTTTATTTTTTTGTGATATCGTGTTCTGACAGTTAGTTGTGTGTACAGTGTATTGAATCTATGAGATACTCAATCCAGGTCAGGAAATCTTTGTGTTTGCACAGGATGTAGGTGAATTAATCACCCTATTAATTTTCCTTTTTTAAGTCAAAAAAGTAATACGGTAACGGCAATGATTATGTTAATTCGATGCACTCTCTTGTAAAGAAAACATGCTGGTTTGAAGGATAAACTGACCAAGCAGTCATCTTCTGCACTTACAGCTCTCTCTAATGTAAATCATATTTTTATCCATAATAATTTGTTCCTTAGTATTTAAATGCTTTTATACTAGATTATACTATTAATTAAATTATAATGTCATTGTTTTTAATATTGACATTGACTAGCATTTCATACGTTAGCATGTTTTTAAAATTGAAGTCTGTAGTTACATCTGAATACTGATGAGTGTAAATCCATGCATACAGTCCTAACTGATGGAGCATAAATTCAGGTCATCACACTTTTTAGCTTTCTTTGTCAGCCTGAAGCTAAACAGGAAGGAGGAAATCATGTGCAGTACTGTATATTGTGAAGAAGTAAAAGTTCAGTCTGCTCAGTGAATAATGCAGTAGAACGAGTTTGTCGTTGATGTGCATATTAAACACCATGCTGCCAAAAAGCATTTCCAAAAAGAGATAAAAGCTGAACCCTTAACTCAGGACTGATGTGATTCTTCTTTTTCAGGGTCTTCTAGTGGCCACCATCTTCTGCTTCTTTAATGGAGAGGTAAGGAAGAGCACCGCTTTTTTCCCATTTTCCTGTTTATCTATAAATCCCCTATGGCTTTTGTCTCAACCACATGCTTTCCCCTTCCACTTTATGATCAGACGCACGATTAAATCCCCAAAGCTCTGTTACAAACTCACCTCTCCCTCCCTTAAGGTTCAGCTAAATGCTGGATAATTAAAGACTTTGGCTGATGTCCTTATGCACAGATTTATGAGTCATGCTGCCGAGCCGCTGATCCAAGTTCAAATGAGCTCTGTGTTTTTCTAAGTAGCTGCTTTATGAGCGCCACACTGCTTGCATAGATATATCCATTATCGAGTCAGGAGTTAATACAGCAGTTAGTAGAGCTGGAACGGATGACTAAAAGCCGCAATTATCGCTCGACACGATGCGTTACGAAAGACAAAAAAGCATCACTGAATGGGAAAAGGAATGTGATACCATTTATCTGAACTAATGGGATATTAAAAACTGTTTATAAAGACTCAGTACTCATAAAATGTCAAGTTGGACTTTCTGAATCACTTTACAACATTCTTCAGTAATATTTTCCATGAAAGCCATGTGCATAATGATCTATGAATACATGTATAACATCATAATGCATCATAAACGTCTAACAGAAAGCATTCTAAGTCGTATTTGTGCCACTTTATAGTCCAAATGCATGCTTATGCTTATTCGTTTTCATAATTGTTACTGATATTTTTGAGACGGCTCTGGTTCTGGTTTTGATACAGTGGCTATGGTTACCTGAGAGGAGTTTCGGAAAGTAATAGTCCCCCATGTGTGTGGTGTCCATTATGATTTTTTTTCAGCTTGGTCATGCAGCACTCCTGAACCGGGGGTCCTGCTGAGCAGTCAGACTTTCTGCCGTGCACACAATTCACTGCAGTCTGGCTTTTGAGAAGGATGAGGCTGAGACGAAGCACAAAATTATGCATGAGGTTAACATGCTCTTGATGGCGGATCTGAAACTTGCAGGCCAGGGGTTGAGACCAGAGAAGCAGGAAACTAGGAAACACAAAGGTCCTCAGGGTATAAATAGGCAAACTAATCAGAATGAAACATGATACAGGTGAACACATAAAGGCAACAAAACAATGGTTGAGACAGAAACAAAAAAGAAACATAAGCACATTGATTTGGGAAGTGCAAGAAGAAAGTGTGACGGGGAAATACATTTTTCAGGTCTGGTATTTTATGAATTCTCTTAGTTATATGATTTTCATTTTGGTTTGGTCTATAATATCAACTTAAGGTTTATGTTATCAGCAGTTCAGATTTAGTACCCACAATTAAGCTGCTTGTCCTTGCTCAATAAAGATAAATACAGTGAAGAGAGACAGGATATAAATGTGTAAACATGCAGCTTTATTAGATGCAACCCCAGAAATCAGAAGATCCTCCCATAGTCCAAAGACATGCATGTTAGGTTGATCAGTCACTCTAAATTGCCCGTAGGTGTGTATGTGTGCATGCGTGAGTGTGTGTTGGCCATGCGATAGACTGGTGACCTGTCCATAGTGTACCCCGCCTTTGCCCGATGACTCTGGGATTGGCTCCAGCCCCCTGTGACCCCGACTAGCGGGATAAAGCGGAAGATGATGGATGGATGTAACCCAAGGATCAGATTAAAAGGAGAAGAAAACTATGCATAGAGACAGTTAAACACAAGGGTATAATCAAGTAAAACAAATCAGAATAAAACATGTTACAGGTGAACACAGTCAGGTAACAAACCAGTGACAGGACAACGGTGGGGTCAGAACCAAAACATATACAAAAGCATATGGCGCTTGTTGCCTAGTGAGCCTTTAAGTGGGAAAATGTGACAGAGGAAGAGTCTGGTGTTGAATTTGATCAGTTCTGTTAATTATGTGATGTTTTGCTTTAGTTTATAATGTCTGATGGTGGTCTATCAGCTGGCTGATTTACATTTAGCAGCCAAAGGTGTCACAACTCCTTTCGCATTGCTTCATCCCCAGGACAGCTGTTTTATTTCTGGATTGTGAAAACAGGGAACTTCATGACTGACTCACAACCAAATTAGCAACCTTTCTGACTGCAGACCTCTTGGGTACAGAGACAATGGTGGTCTTCTTAAAGCACGTGGGAATCGCAGACAGGCTTAGGGAGAGGTTAAAGATGACTGTGAAAACCTCTGCTAGCTGGTTGGCACAAGCTTTCAGGACACAGCCATGGATGCCATCTGGGCCTGGTGCTTTGCGTGGGTTGACCACCCTGAAGGATCCGATTACATCAGGCTCAGAGATGGTTAGTTACTGTCCACTGGTAGTTTCACTGCAGAGCAGGTGTTACCTGCCTCAGACCGAGCACAGAACGTGTTCAGGTCATGAGGTAATGAGGCAGATAGTTCCATATCCCAGGTTATCCCTCCTCAGTTGTCTGTGATGGAGCACAAACCATTTAAAATGTGCCTGTGGTCAGATCCTTCATAGTTTGACAGCACCTTGTTTCTGTAAGATCTCTTGACAAACCTGATGGTCTCTGGAAGTCATACCTGGCTCTCCTATATGCTGCCAGATCGTAGATTGAATTTCAAGCATTGAGTTTGGCTTTGGATATACACCAATCAGGCATAATATTAAAACCACTGACAGGTGAAGTGAATAATATTGATTATCTCATTCCAGTAGCACCTGTCATGGGGTCTGATATAATAGTCAGCAAGTGAACAGTCAGTTCTCAAAGCTGATGTATTGGAAGCAGGAAAAATGGGCAACAGTAAGAATCTGAGTGACTTTGACATGGACCAAATCGTGATTTGCTAGATGACTGGGTCAGAGCATCTCCAAAAAAGGCAGGTCTTGTGGGGTGTTCCTGGTATGCAGTGGTTAGTTAGTACCAAAAATGGTCCAAGGAAGGACAACCGGTCAACTGGTATAGTGTCATGGGTACCTAAGGCTCACTGATGAGCATGGGGAGTGAAGGCTGGCCCAGTGGTCTGGTTTGAGCAATCCCGTTTTCTTTTGCATTATGTGGACAGCCGGGTATGTGTGTCAGTTTCCTAGGGAAAAGATGTCACTGGGATGTACTATGGGAAGAAGACAAGCTGCCAAGAGCAGTGTGATGCTTTGGGCAATGTTCTGCTGGGAAACATTGGGTATTGGCATTCATGTAGATGTTACTTTGATACGTAACACCTAAATATTGTTGCAGACCAAGTATACCCCTTTATGGAAATGGTATTCCCTAATGGCAGTGGCATCTTTCAGCAAGATAATGCACCCTGTCGCACTGCAAAAATTATTCAGGAATGGTTTGAGGAAAATGACAAAGTGAGCATCGGGATGTGCTGGACAAACAAGTCAGCTCCATGGAGGCCCCAGCTCACAAATTACAGGACTTAAAGGATCTGCTGCAAATTTCTTGATATCAGATACCTCAGAACACCTTCAGGGGTCTTTTGGAGTCCATGTCTCAATGGATCAGAGCTGTTTTGGTGGCACAAGGGGGACCTACACAATATTAGGCAGGTGGTGTTAATGTTATGTTTGATCAGTGTATGTTTATTTCTGGAACAATACACATGCTAATGTAATCTGTGACAGAGTTTGTGTTTTCACTAATATCTGTGTCTGAAGGTATCTGGAAGTCATACCTGGCTCTCCTGTATGATACTAGATCTCTCGACTTGTAGACTGAAGCTCGAGTGTTGAGTTTCTCCCTTACATCAGCGGGTTCGGGAAGGATTTATGTGTATTTTTGGAACAATACACATGCTAATGTAATCTGTGACAGAGTTTGTATATTCATTAATGTCTGCATCTGCTGCCTGCTGGAAGATCTCCCAGTCTTGGAAGCAGTTCTGAAGTGTGAAAATGACCTCCTCACTCCATTTATAGATTGTCCTGAGAACTGGTTTCTCCTGTGTCTCCTGATTCCTCCTGTTTGATTTGAATTTACTCATTCTGGGATAATATATTCTAGTTTTTGCCTAAATGGATGCATATAATGTATAATCCACATTTAGTATGGCGATTAGTCAAAAGGATGAGCATTCAACCGTATACTTCCGTTCTTTAGGGATTACCTCATTCCCCAAAGGTGGGATTTGCCCCCCTCTGAGTGTATGATTGAAAGACCTAAGCAGCATAGACATTAGTTGACCTTCGAGTATCTTACATGACTCAAAGGGGAAACCATCACTTACATGGACTTTGTTTGATTTGAGGTTTGAGATAGCTTTCTTTAATTCTTCCTTGGTTATATCTGCACTCATTTCTTCATTTTAAACTGCTCCTATGGTTGGAAGATGTAGTGATTCTAGAAAAAATGTTGTACTTCCTGTTCCTGCCATAACGGGTTGACTAAAGGTTTTTATAATACATCTCAAAGGATTACTGTATACACCAATCAGCCATAACGTTAAAACCGCCTGCCTAATATTGTGCAGGTCCTCTTGTGCTATCAAAATATCTCTGACACATCAAAGCATGGACTCCATAAGAGCTCTGATGGTTTGCTCTGGTATTTGGCACCAAAATGTTGGCAGTAGATCCTGTAAATATTGTAAGTTGCAAGGTGGGGCCTCCATGCATTGGATTTTTTTGTCTAGCACATTCCACAGATGTTCGATTGGATTGAGATCTGGGGAATATGGAAGCCATGTCAACATATCTTGAAACCTTGTTACTCAATGTTTGTCATGTTTCTCAATCCATTCCTGAACAATTTTTGCAGTGTTATCCTGCTTGAAAAGGCCATTCCCATTAGGGAGTACCATTGGTGGTGCTTGGTCAGAAACAACGTTTTGGTAGGTGGTACATGTCAAATTAACAGCCACATGAATGCTTGGAACCAGGGCTTTCCTGCAGAACATTGGCCAGAGCATAACACTGCTTCCACCTTCTTGCCTTCTTACCATAGTGCATCCTGGTGCCATCTCTTCTCCAGGTAATTGACATACACATACCTGACCATCAACATGATGTAAAAGAAAACACTAGATTCACTAGACCAGGCCACATTCTTTCATTGCTCCATGATCCAGCCTTGGCTGCCCATGACCCTGTCACCGGTTCACCTGTTGCCCTTTCTCGGACTGGTTTTTGTGGGTACTAGCTACTGCCTACTGGGAACACCCCACGAGATCTGTCATTTGGGAGAAGATCTGATCCAGTTTTATAGCCATCACAAATTAGCCCATGCCAAAATTGTTCAGTTCTTTACACCTGCCCATTCTTTCTTGCTTCCAACACATCAACTTTGAGTACTCACTGTTATTCACTGCCTAATATATCCCACCCCTTGACAGATGCCAGAGTACCAAGATAATTATTGTTATTCACTTCATCTGTCAGTGGTATTAATGTTTTGCCCTCAATTTACTACTTTTATTTTTAGTTTCAGACTTTCTGATTTCACTTACAGTTTTTTCAGCCCTTTGTTTCTGCAATCTACATGAATGAAAATTCATTGCCTTTGGGCTCATTTCATAGTCTCTTTGTTTGATGACCCTAAGAGGTGAATGGACTAATTGCCCTTGGTGAAATGATGGGGTCACACATGGACAGCTCTACGGATGTCAGTTCACACCTGGCAAAGCATTTACATGCAAATAAACACAAATAAACATTTCCGTTTGCAAAGACCAAATGCATTGTTGTTTGCAACCTCAGAGAGGCAGCAATTTGCTTCCTGTGTCTATTCTGTCAGAAATAAAAAGAAGAGGACGTCAGAGGAAGTCAGTTGAGTAGATAGATAGATAGATAGATAGATAGATAGATAGATAGATAGATAGATAGATAGATAGATAGATAGATAGA
>JAOVVH010000058.1:2811836-2825250 GCA_028566435.1 Scorpiodoras heckelii | reverse complement strand
TCCTTCACACATTTGGGGTGAAGCAGTCTCTCACTGAATGAGCTGCTCAAAGCCTCCAGAGTATCATGCATGGGGTGCATAAATGGGAAAGGGAGAACAGATACTGTGAGTGCACCCATGAAAACACAGACCTAAACATTCAGACATGAACGATGAAGATAGAAGCAGAGTTAGAAGTAGGGTCAGTGGAATAAACAGAGTCAGGCTTGAAACAGAGTCATAGACTTGGCTGGATGCAAGCCCAGAGACTGAGCCAGGAGCAGAGGCAGGGACTGTGAGAGAAACAAAGAGGCTAAAATGGAAGCAGAGACTGAATTTGGAGCAGAGAATACAGCTTGGAGCAGTAAGAGAAACTGAGTAAAAAGCACAATCAGAGAATGAGACTTGAGAATAAACAGAGACTAAGACAAAAGCTAGAGCATGTACAAAGGAGAAGGAGCCACAGACACTAGGAACTAGCGCTCTAGAAAATGAGATGCCTAAGAAACCAGAGAAGGAGACTAGCAAACTAGGAACATTTAATTAAGTATAAGTCAGTTACCTAGGATTCCAGTTGGTCCAAGTACAGTACCATAGCGCAACTCCAGTCAGACATTTATGGTATACTCATTTTAGCACATTGGATGACCAGTCCCAGTGAATTTTTAGAGATAATTTTAGTACCAGGAACCAGAAGCCCCTGTTGAAACATGCCAATATAAGCCTGTGCCTGATGTATGAACATGGGCCTCATGTCCCATACCCTTCTCTTAATGTATCCTGGACATCAGGGAGTAGCTTTTGTTTGGCCTCTGTACTCCGGACTCTGTACTATGGCATGCCATCCAGACCAGGGTGCTGGTCCAAGTCACACTGGCAGAGTCTAGTTCAAGCATCAGTGGCTGCAGTGTTCCTTACAGAACTTGCCAAACACCTGTGCCTGAACCGTCTATAATGGTAGTGGCACTTTGGTCTCAGATTGGATGTGCTTTGGCTATTTGATGAACCAGGCTAAAGCTACCAAGACAGAATGATCCCCTGATCAGTTGTAATGCTACCTGTTTCATAGGAGCCTACACTATGGCAAGGCTTGATTGAAATATGTGGCCATATTCAATCTCCAATTTCTAATTACTTGGCAAACCATATTTTTGCATGCTGGAAAATTTCCAGCAATTTGGTTCATTAAAAAAGCCTGGGATGTTGCCTCGACACTTGCTAGTGTATCCCATGTTGATAATGCTGTCTTGCTTACAGGAGTGAGTGGCTAGCTGGTTTACTCTCCCGCTGCTTCATAGCATGGATTCTTTAACTGTCATTGTCCCGAGTGGTGAAACAGAAATGTTTTCACCTTATCATTTCGAGTCTGAATCCGGATGATGCCATAGCTACCCATGGACAGTACTTTTTCTTGCATCAACAGATGTCACCCTGGTGGGACATAACCTGACACACCCTAGCCTATGCCTGTTCTGTCAACAATTTTTTTTGGCTCCAACAGGTCACTGATTGGTAATTGGTATACCCATCAGCCTGGAACAAATGATAACCTCAGTCATTTTGGGGTGGCTTGTGGGATAGCCAGGTCTATTTCAAACATTTGATCAAGCCATATCTCAGTAGGTGCAGTGTGGTAATTCCTGGCAGACCCTTGGTCAGGTTCCCAAACAGATCGTTTTGAACACCTGTAACTTTGCATTTGGATTGAATGTCCCTATGGACATTTAAAGTACTAGATCGTAGCTACCAAGATCAAGTGAAATCATGATCAGTGGGAGGCAGATGCCCCAGTATTCAGCATCTATTACTACCTACTGCCTACCATCTTTGTTCACACCCTGGTTGACTTCCATCAACTTATTTACTTAGTTGTTGCCTCAAAACTTGTTAGTGTATATCATGTTGCTAATGCTGTATCACTTACAGCAGTTCCTACAGTGTACATTATCCCCAATTGCTTAACTTACCCATTGCTCTATGACATGGATTGACATGGCTAACCATTCTCCTGGTTGATTTATCAAGATTTAAATTAGACCCTGTCTTAGACAATGACACGGTGCCTCCACAGCAGCTATTTCTTTCTGTGGCCATTGCGTCTTGTATCTATGTGTGTTTTTCAGTGTTGTGCCACTTCTTCACAACCCCTTTACGTACTACCTATTCTGCATACCTCTTTTTCCTTTCTGTTTTTTACTGCTGCCTTTATCTTTATCCCTGCTCTTTTTCTTCCTCTCACTTTGAGCATCTCCATGTTTCTCCTCCTTATTCACCCCTTACTTTCCCTTACTTTGGTATACTGTACATCAATTATTTAAACTCCTACCATCTTCCATTCTCTCAACTCTTTTCTCTTCCCACCATGCGCTCTTACTTCCCAACTCTTGAATTGCCCAACCTTCTATTCACCCTTTCCTGTCTTCCTCTATATCTCCCCTCTTTCTGTCTCTCTCGGTGTCCAGATTTCCCTGCATTTCCTTCTCCTTGTGTCTGTTTGTAGATGTAGGGGATGAGGACGAGGCTGGGCCTCTCTGCCGCTTCCAAAATTCTCGGGAGAGGTGCAAGTTCCTCGCCCCCTCCATCTCAGTTTCAGTGCCCGAGGATGAACCCTACTACTCTGACGAGGAGTACTATGACCACCCCTTATTCAGCCCTGAGTGGACACTCTCGGGCTCGCGCCCTTCAGGGCAGGCCGCTGCCTTTAGCCAGATTGAAGGTGAACCACGCATGGTTCCTGTCCACCATCCTCCCCCATTCTCTTCTTTTCTTTCTCTGCCTTTTCTATCTTCAATTCTCTACGGTCATGTTTATCCAAACCTTGGTCTTCCCTGTTTCTCTCTGGTCTCTTTCTTTTGTCTGCCACCCTCCCTTCCGTCTTTTGTCTCTGTTGTGTTGTGCACGCTCTGTCTGTGGAGCGTTCCTTATCCTTGTTGTGCCCTTTCATTTGTCTCTGTGCATTTTTTGGTACATTTCATTCTAAGTCGTTTGGCTCGCAGCCCAGGGTTTTTTACGGCTATTTTCTGTTTCAAGTATTAATGAAGAACTGCTTATTCTAAAACAGTGCCACGCACTCACTGCCTGATACACCACTTGTGCTTCTAGTTTTAATAAAACTAGCTCCAATTGTGAGCCAAACGTCTTGCTGCATCAGCAGGTCAGTTCAGCATGGTGTGCATTTTTTGTTCTTTGCCTGTTCATAGGTCTGCTTTTGTGTGTGTCTGATTATCTGTTTCTCCATCATCTGACCCATGCTCACCTGTCCATTCCCCTTCCCTATCACCAAGCCAATTCCCTTTTCTCCTGTTGATGTACATATGCTGTAGATCACAGGAAGACTTTCAGCTCTTCTACTTTTGGCACTAGCATACACACACACATGCACACATTTTTCAATCTATTACTGCAATGCATCAATCAATAAAGGCAGGGCATGCTTTGTCAGTTCTTGTTAATTACTTGGCTGAACGAAGGCCATACTTTAGAGATGAAAGCCCATATCTTTTTGCTTCTGTATTTGTCTGTCTGTATCTATCTCACTGTGGCATCCTGCTGAGAGTTAACCTAGTGTGCCCTGTGCTGCCAGACTCCCAGCAGCCATCACACACTTTAGGCTGCAGACGTTCCCTCCTAAGCAGCAATTTTGAATCTTAGACCCTCATTCATTCTGACAGCTAAGACCTTATTATACCCCTCCTTCTGGTTGCATCCTAATACTAAAAAACATGCCAAGCTGTCACAGATGTGAAATAGTGCTGAAGAATTTTTGCTTTCTTTTTACTCACATACACATAAAAGGTTTTAATGCCAGTTTTTTTCATACTTTTTTAGTGATGTTTAACAAAAATGCTAATAGTCACGGATTTATTTACATTTATGGCATTTGGCAGACGCACTTATCCAGAGTGGCTTACATTTATCTCATTTGCACGAATGAGCAGTTGAGGGATAAGGGCCTTGCTCAAGGGCCCAGTAGTGACAGCTTGGCTGTGGTGGGATATGAACTCATGACCTTTTGGTCAGTAGCCCAATGTCTTAAACACTGAGCTACACTGCCCTTTTTATAATAAGTACCATTAATCATGAGTGCTGCAGTGCTGTGTGGGCATAAATTAGTGTTTGAATCAAATGGGCTTACACAACTCTCTTCACATACAGGTCAATGTCAACTCATTCCAGCACACTACCACATTCAAAATGTACAAAACCCATTTCCAAAACAGTAGGGACACTTTGTAAAGATTAAATAAAAAGTGAAATCTGTCATTTGTTAATTTAATTGAAGCTTCATTTAACTGACAAAAGGACAAAGTAAAGATTTTCCATGTTTTCAATGGTGAAATTAATTCTATTTGTTAAATATGAACAAATTTAGAAATTTATGGACCGAGGCATGTTTACCACTGGGTCACATCATGTTTTCTTTTAATTATCCTTTTTTTAATCATTTGGAAATTGAAGATACTAATTGTTGCATTTTCACAAGTGGAACTTTTGCCCATTCTTGCTGGATACAAGACTTGAACTTCTCAACAGTTCGTGGACACTGTTGTCTGATGAGCCATATATTTTCAATAAGAGACAGACCTGGACTGCAGGCAGGCCTGTCAAGCACACACACTCTATGTCTATGGAGCCACATTGTTGTAACTTGTGCAGAATGAAGCCTGGCACGTCCTGCTGAAATAGACTTGGAGTTCCTGAGAAAAGATGGCAGTACTTGTGTCTCCAGAATACCAGTATAAGCCTCCACATCAATGGTACCTTCCCCTATAGGCAGATCACTCATGCCCTGGGCACAGATGCACCCCCATGCCATCACACATGATGTATTTCACTTCTCATTGGTAAGAGTCTGGATGGTCTTTCTCATCTTTGGCACGTAGAATCTGATGTTTATTTTTCCAAAAACAAGCTGAAACATGGACTTGTCTGACCACAGAACACATTTCACTGTCTTTCAGTCCATCTCTGATGACTTCAGGCCCAGGGAACTCATCAGTGTTTCTTTGCAAAATTGATATATTCCTCCCTCTTTGCATAATACAGTTTCAGGTTGCATTTCTTGATGCACCGGTGGACTGTGTTAAGTGACAGTGATTTTCCAAAGTACTCCTGAGCCCATGTGGCTATGTCCATCATATTAGCATGACAGTTTCTCAAACAATACCACCTGAGGGCTCCATGGTCACACACATTCAGCAGCAGTTTCCATCCTTGGCCTTTAAGCACAGAGAATTTCCCCTGACTCCCTGAACCTTTTCATGATGTTATGATCTATAGATGGTGAAAGACCTAAATTCTTTGCAATCTTGCACTGAGAAACATTGTATTTGAACTGACTGACAATTCTCTCATGAGGTTTGGCACAATGTGATGAACCATGACCCATCCTTTGGTAGATGCTCCTTTGATACTCAATCTTGATGACCTCACCTGTTACCAGCTAAACTGCTAATTGTGGAACCTTCCACAACAGTGTTACTTTAGTACTTGTCTTGTTGTGCCTCTGCCCCAACTTTTTTTGAGTGTGTTGCAGGCAACAGTTGTTTATATTTAACAAATATAATTTTGTCATTGAAAACATTGACAATCTTTTCCTTGTCTGAAATGACAAATTACAGATTTCAGGTTTTATTGCATTTTTAGAAAGTGTCCCAACTGTTCTGGAAATGATGTGACCTTGAAGCCTAACTCTGAGGAGTTCAGGATATCAATGACTATAAACAGATATTGTACATTTTCATGGGCTTAATCTTGTTCTTTACCAGTCCTTCTATGTGGTTGATTCCTTTCCAGAGATCTGTCCTGTCAGTTTGTTCCCTCTACATCACTAAATGTTTAGCACGCAATGTTTCTGAGAGTCTTACAACAGCCACTTGCATATTTTACATCAATGAATTACACCACAGTATATATCTATTGTCTCAAAAGTTTGCGCCACATACATTATGTGGTTTCCTAGTTGTTTGAAATATGAGTCTTTTTATTGACTCTGATTAGAAGTTATTCATATGGTGGTAGCATATAACAATGCCATAACTAAGCAAAAATGTTGTTGGTTATGTAAGAACAGTCTGTATTTTTCAAACTCACAAACAGAATGAAACTCTTCCACATCCACACTGAAATACACGTACTGTATACACGCAACATTTTGAAGTGACTTCATTCCCATCCCAGAGCTGAAAGTGTCCCACTTCCTCCGACACCTGTAACCCAAGTCTGTGTTGTCCGTAGTCTTGATGTTTCCACTTGTCCCCTTCTTTATTAAGAAGAAGAGACCATAGAGGCTCTCTCCGCAGCAGAGGAAGATGAGAACATTGCAGCAGCAGCAGCTTTAGAGGAGCAGGAGGAAGAGGAGGAGCAGTGGAGTGGGGAGGAGCCTGAGCAAGAACCCATATCCAAGCTCTTAGAACAGGCAGAGGTGGTAGTCGGGGCCCAGACTTTGCCCTATCTGCAGGCCGAGGACCAAGCACTTACTGCTGGCCCTGGGGCTCCTAACAGGAGCAGTGAAGAGGCAGGGAGGGGCGAGTGCCCTGAGAAAGGTGTGTCCTCCCTTCTCTGTGGCCTGCATGTGTTTTCTGCTTGCTTTTCAAAAGAAAAAAAGCTAAAGCATTATGACAGGTATGAGCTAAGGCAGTGTGGAAGAATGGCTCGAAATTGTCCTCTTCTCTGCTGATGCTGCAAGGCAACACAGGCTTGATGGTGACCCGCTTCTGTGGCCAGAGCTGTGTTTGTTGATCATTTTCTGACTTTTGTTTTCTTTCTTCTCATTATCCAACTGCTGTTATCATTACAGGTGCTACTTTGTTCTTTTGGTGAAGCTTTCTTTGAAGCTTATTGCTTTTTCTTATGTTGGTATTACTGCTGCCAGGCTGACCATTTTCCCCATCAATCCATCAAGTGTAATTCATTGCTTGGTGTATTTTTTGCCAGCTACATTGCCAGTGTATTTTTTTCCTTTTGCATGCTGTGATGAATCAGTTGTTTCATTGAGTATATGATTCTGTTCAAAGTTTCAACTCCTATGATTTAGGTTTGCTTTACCATGAGTTTATTTTTTCACAGTTGTCTGCTTTTAATTTATTGCAGTATCAAGCACGGTCATGTCATTTGTTTTACTACCAAATGTGATATGTACATGTATAATTTTTATTGTGTGTCATTTTTTCCACTCATGTTTTACCTGTAAACTACCTGTAAGAATGTAACTTTTGGTTACTGATATGTTACGCAAGACATATTAAATTCATCTAAACAAACAGCTAAAAATATTGACCTTACATTACTATACTTTAAAAACTGTCATTATCATTTGTAATAACTTTTACCACTGTAACACTTTTGGAAACCTAAGTCCTGAATGTATTTAGATAGTGTTAATGGGGGCATGTATGTGGTTTTACCAAAGGTTATTAAATCCATCTTATCTGTGATATACAGATGAGGTGTTCTTGGACATTTCATCCTCATTGTATGGATCTCATCCATCCAGCATTTTGCATGTTGGTCTGCTCACATCCATGTCTTCACCTTGTTCATCACTGAATTGGTATGTGCTCTTTTGTTTCATCTGAGACTCTGTATGCTGTGATGATTGCTGGGCTTTGCCTGTCTTTGTGGTGGTTGGCCTGGTAAATCCTTGAGCCCAGATCTATATGCACAACCAGATCACTTAAGATTTGCTTTCAGCTGTGAAGATGGATCCAGAAAAGCCATGTGGAGAGAGGACTGCGCCGGTCAGCATGGACTTCACTCAGTCAGAGGTGCACCCAGATGATCTCACCTCTTACCAGAGTGTTGTTCATGACAAAGAAACTCCAGATACATCATTACCCAGCCTAAGTGGCACAGAGGCATTTGCTGTTTCCCCAAATGGTCAGAGCCATGCCAAAGAGCCCACAATGAACCCTGATCAAAAGTTTGACTCGCCACTCAGTATGGAGAGCCAAGCTTCTACAGATGCAGTTTCTTCAGACTCAAGTAAATCTCAAACACATGGGAACCAGTTACTAGAAGTGGAATCTACATCTACTGGAGACAAACAGATAGATGTTATAGTAAGTGCCAAAAGTCCAGAAGTGCCTGGAAAAGAGTCCGCTAGCTTAGATAAACAAGGAGAAGAAGTTATGGACAAGTCTGGAATGTCAGCTTATTTTGAAACAACAACATTAAAATCAGAGGAGACAAGGGGACAAGGTGAAGGTTATTACGAGCTTAGTACTGTACCAGATGAAACTAAATCTGCCTCTGCCATTTCTTCAGTTCCAGAAATTAGCTATAGTACCCTGGCTCAGTCTCATTCTATAGATGAAAAACCTGAAAGTCAAAAGGGTACTGAAGAGCAACAAAAGGTCCTATCATCTGAAAGACAGGATGATTGCAGGCTCTCTCCTGGAAAGTTGGCATTGGAGCAAAGAAGTTATTCCCTGAATATCACCATTGGGGCTATGGATCAGAGTGGAGGGCAAGGACGACCCAGAAACTTCTCCCCATTAGCAACTGACATCATGTCTTATACCAGTGGTAGCCTTGATGAATCTGCTGACTACCTTCCTGTCACGACTCCTTCAGTGGAGATGCTCCCCTCTTTCCCGCCACTGATCCTGGAGACATCTGCCTCTGTCACCACTCCATCAGCTTCTCCACCCCTTGACACCATAGCTGCTATCAAGACCCCAAGTCCAGAGCCTGAATCCCCAGAGTCTCCCTTACCTAATAAGTTCAGCTATAAAAATGGTACCATGATGGCCCAAGATCTGCCAGAAATGCTAGACTTGGCAGGTACTCGTACAAGACTAATGTCTGATAATGCTGATTCTGAAATTATAAGAAGGAAGTCAGTTCCTGCTGACATGCCAGCTATTGTGAGTGACTCCTTAGCCCACTTGTTTCAGGGTCAGCGAGTTGCAAAAAGTGAGACTCAATTGGAAGAACATGGATACTGTGTTTTTAGTGAGTACTCTGGTCCCATGCCATCTCCAGCAGATGTTCACAGTCCATTGGATTCTCCACCAACACAAATCTTCAACAGAATGATATCAGAGGAGAAAGAGTCAATTCTGGCAGCAAGTGGACAGGAAAGCCCATCATCTAAACTTCTAAAAGATGACATTCCCCCAGGCACAGAGGAAGAAAAGGATACAAGAGAAAACATTTGCAAGAATAATGGTGCTGGGGTAGAGCAGCCAAACAAACAAGTTGAAACATTGGCCACTCCAACTGTAACTGTTACTTTGGCAGGAGTGAAGACTGATCTTGATGCAGAGGCCAAACTTGCAGCTGAAAAGGAAGCTGAAATAGCTGACTATGAGAGGCAAATTCGCAAGCTGGAAATGGAAGACAGACCTTTAAGTGTTGAGGAGGAGAGGGAGCTCCAGGAGCTACGAGAGAAAGTGAAGAATAAACCAGATTTGGTGCACCAGGAAGCCTATGAGGAGGTAGATGCTGAGGATGTGTATCAGCTCACCGGAGTTGCCAAGGACAGGATTGCTAGACCAATAAAACCATCACCAACATCATCAGTAGAGAGTGCTACAGAGGAAGAAAAAGTGCATGTTGACACAGAGAAACCCACACAAGATAGTCAGAAGATGGTCACTAAACCAACACAAGATGGTCAGATAGAAGAGCCTGTGAAATTGTCTCCTGTTGACTCTACTGAGAAACCCAGTAAACATGAACTCCTAGAGCAACCTGTCAAGGAGAAGGAGACTGGAAAGGAGACTGTTGAAGAGAAACCACAATTGGAAATTGCAAATGTAGAGGAGGCTTCTGTTTCCACCTCCGTGGCACAAAGTGCAGAAGAAGAAATAGAACTAGCAGAGGAACCTAAGGAGTACATGCAAGAGGAAAAAGCAGACAAGCCTTTAGATTTGCCATATGTGCCTGAGATACCAGAGAAGGTTGAACCACCGAAGACAGAAATAAAGCAAAGTGGAGCAGTTGAAACAGAGCTTGTTGAGATAGATGTGGAGCCAAAAGTTGTTGAGAAAGATGAAGAGCCCAAAGTTGTTGAGAAATATCAAGAGCCCAGAGATGTTGAGATAGATGAAGAGTGCAAAGTTGTTGATAAACATGAAGAGCCCAAAGTTGTGGAGAAATATGAGGAGCTCAAAGGTGTTGAGAAAGTTGAGGAGTACAAAGGTGTTGAGAAAGATGAAGAACCCAAAGTTGCTGAGAAAGAGGAAAAGCCAAATGTTGCTGAGAAAGAGGAAGAGCCCAAAGTTGTTGAGAAACATGAAGAGCCCAAAATTGTTGAGAAAGAGGAAGAGCCCAGAATTGTTAAGAAAGATGAAGAGCCCATATTTGTTGAGGAAGCTGAAGAGCTCAACATTGCTGAGGAAGATGGAGGGCCTAAAGTTCTTCGAAAAGACAAAGAGCCTGAAGTTGCTGAGAAAGATGAAGAGACTGGAGTTCTTGTGAAGGATGAAGACGAAGAGCATGCTGAATTGGAAATGGCAAGGGCAGCAGTACAAGAACCCACAGAGCCCCGCGCTGCCATTGAATCAGTCGTAACAGTGGAAGATGACTTTATCACCGTGGTGCAGACCATCGATGAACGAGAGGGGCCTGGGCACAGCGTACGGTTCTCCACTCCTCCTGAAGAAGAACCACCTCAGATGCTTCAAGATGAAGAGGAGGAAGAAGATTCCATTGAAATGGCGCAAGAAGCAGAGATGGACGCTGCTAGCCTGGAGGAAGTCCGGGATGTTCCAGAAGCTGTACAGGCTCCTGTGTGTCCTCCTAAGGAGGTACCAGAGAGCGAGGGTCCCACTGAGAGCTACGATGACTATAAGGATGAGACCACTATTGATGACTCCATCTTAGACAGCTCCTGGGTGGACACTCAAGGTGATGCTTTGATTTATCTCTGTTCTTAATTTCAATTACTTATTGAAACAAGTTATAAGTTATAGTTATAAGTTATTACTTATATCTAGATTCAATCATGATACCAAAGCACAACTGAATGCTCAATTCTGATTGGTCAGAAATGATTATTTAATTTACTACTTACACAGGGACTAATTCATTTATTATTCATTTTATTTTCATATATTTACACTTGTGGTGTAAATCTGATTATTTTACTAGCTCAAATGTCCTACTGTGCTGTTTGTAAGTAGGTGAATGCTGCCATCATTTGTTATATAAGTTCCACATTGTATACACACTGCAGATGATGATAAGAGCATGGCCACAGAGAAAATCGAGCCTCTTCCGAGAAGCCCTGCCAAGAAACCCACAACCGAGAAGCCGGTGAAACAGAAGGCTAAAGCAGGCAGAGCCAAAGGCCGTGTTTCTACTCCGGAGCGCAAACCCATCTGGAAAGATGCAGGACCGGTCCAGAAAGAGGACCTGAAGAAGAAAAAAGGTTGCTGATGCAAAAGCGACTGTACACATTCTCAACATGAATTATTGCTTGTTATTATTATCTAGGATTCTTGCTGCAGTTTATAAAATGTTCATGTGACGTCCTGTAAATGAATAGCAAACATTAATGCTAATTTATGCAGCTGACTTTGCTGTAATGTATTGCAGTTCTTAGCGAAGCTCCTTGTAAAGCTCTGGTCCTTGGACAGAAACCACATGGATGTTTTGTATTTTACTGATAGCATTTCAAAGCCCCATGAACTGTATCCTGTGGTTGCCCTGACTCTGTGTTTCCCTCTTGTAGCTGTGATTAAGAAGGTTGAGGTCACAAAAAAATCTGAAAATCTGAGCCGCTCTCCCTCCAGGAAGAGTGTTTTAAAGGCCACCGTAAGGCACCCTAGAGCTACCCAACATCACATCTGTGCTAAGCGGAAACCCACAGGTGATCACACAGTCACAGGGAGACTGCTTGCAATGTGGCTGGCAAATACACTGGCATGTATCATTAAAGATGATTTTGGGTTTTTTTTCAGTTTACAGTACATTGAATTGGCCAAATTACAGTTTTTTCCCGTTTTTTTAACTTTATTTTGTCATGTTGCTTATTTGTGGGTTTGTTTGTTTTTTTGAGTGAAAATGTATTTTTTTAAGTTTGTTTTGAATTGTGCTTTTTTGTGTGTACTCGCTTTTTTATCTCTAATTTCTGCTTTTTTGTTGTTGTTGTTGTTGTTTTCTGTGTCTTAGTCCTTGTCCCAGTCTCTGCTTCTTTGTGGTCATTTTGTGAACGAACCCTGACACCTTTTGCTGAATCAGTGTGTCTGTGAGTCTTTGGTGTGAATTCTCAGCTGTTTTGTGATTCTCCGAAGAAACGTTGCAAAATTTTGCCTCCGATTTATGTAACAAATCTGGCGGAAGAGTCTCTAGGATACAGGTCGACTACGGCGGTTGCTATGCAACCGATTGAGTAGGAGACAGTTTGGCCTCGTGAGAGAGAGAAAGACACAGAGAGAGAGACAAAAAAGTAAAAGAGATGATAGTAGAAAGAGAGGGAGAGAGCTTCCTCTGTTGTCATCCATCTAATTCTGCTCTGCTCTTGCGATTAAATTTATGTTTCAGTTGATAAAATGTACATTGCACATTGTAAATTGCTGCAATTATGACTTCAGATCAGTTGTTTATTATGTGGTTCTGTAAGAAATTCTACAGTAGTCTAATGTGGGAAACTTACACGCCATGTGTGTGTTGTAAATACACTGTGTGTACATATGCTTACATGTGGAGGGTTAAGAGAGAGAGAGAGAATGTTACTGTATATCCGGTTGTGCTCTGTAGACTCATATGAATGAAGCTGAATGATATCAATATCTTTTTCTCTCCAGTGTCAGCAGACGGACGGCTGCCGTTCAGCTCGGTGAGACGTTCCAGAGACAGGGCGTCTGTGAGTAGCATTGGATTCTCACACAGTCTGTTTTTTCAGCAGGTTTAGGATTAAGTGCATTGCCTATTTCCTATGGCTGTATAATCGATTGATTACTAACAGTAACAGGTGAAGTACACTGTTAAAGTGTTTTTCATGATCTTATAGACATTTCATTTTATAGGAGGTGAAATGCGGGTAACGCTTTACGTTTTAGGTTCTCTTAGCTATCATTACTAAGTCACAAACAATTAATGCATCTTTTTGTTTAAATAGGTCTGATAGCAATTGCTTTTGCTTCACTGTAAAAATCTTTTAGGTGGATAGATCCTGTTAATGTTTGACATGCTAGCTAACAAACATGTAGCTAACTTACTGGAATAGTTTGAACTGCTAACCATAACCCACTTTTCTTAACTGTGTGCAGTAATGTCCTGTACCGTGTACTGCAATATACACTAATGCACAATTAATGTAACATAGATAGATAGATAGATAGATAGATAGATAGATAGATAGATAGATAGATAGATAGATAGATAGATACTGTGTGCATAGATAGATGTCCTGTAGCATGTACTGTAATGTTAGATAGATGGATGGATGGATGGATGGATGGATGGATGGATGGATGGATGGATG
>JAOVVH010000058.1:2776849-2792898 GCA_028566435.1 Scorpiodoras heckelii | reverse complement strand
GCACGGATGGGTTAGATGCGGAGGTTCAATTTCGCTGTGTGCAAGCACAGTGACAAAAATGTGTCACTTTAACTTTACTTTAAATGCTAAAAGAGGATAGAAATGTGACACAGACTTGAGGTTAAACTCAATTAGCCTGAGAATATGTCAGATTAGCTGTGTTACTTTTTCTCCCTAAATCCGACTTACACTGATTTTACAAGCCTTTTCTTTGATCCTACTACAAATCGCACTTCTCACTACAATACACTTCTCATAAACTATATTTGTTTACATTTAAATTGTTCACTAATCTGGTTCCTTAACCAACAAGATATTTGCACAGCAAGAAGGTCCTGGGTCCGATCCCCAGGTGGAGTGGTCTGGGTCCTCTCTGTTTCTGCGTGAGTCTACTCGGGGTACTCTGGATTCCTCCCACAGTCCAAAGGCATGCATATTAGGTTAATTGGTCTCTAAAGTGCCCCAAGTGTGTGTATGAGTGTGTGTGCCCTACAATGGATTGGAGTCCTGTCTAGGGTTGATCTTGCATTGTGCCCTATGCCGAGAATGAATGTATGTTGCTTAAAGTTAAAGTACATTATTGGAAGAAAAACTCCATTTTGGTCACTCAGGCATGTATATAGTGCTAACCAAATTGCAAAATTGTTGCTTAGGCAGTTCTTATTGAAATGTGTCGTTGCGATGCCCCCTAGGGATGAAAAGTCATGAAATTTGGTGTGCTGCTAAAGAATATGGTAATGATACAGGGTGTGAAATTTCGAGACCTTTCAGCCTTTGCGTCCCAAGATATTGGCTAGTGAGTTGCTAGATATTTGCTTTGAGCACCAGTAGGTCGTGCTACTCCACAAATGAGTTGTAATAAGCTAGTGTGATGTGACTCTTAGAGACCAATTTGCCATAAAAACTTTTTTGAGCTATTGGCAAAAATTTTTTTTAACTACCCCCAATTCAGGGGGTGCTAACATGAAGGGCAACACACACCTACTGACACAAACCATATATTCCATATCAGACATATAAGGCTACAATCACACCAAGTGTCATGTAGATTGGTGATGTGTATGATATTGTCAACCAAATATTGGTGAAGAAAAAAGGAGGAAGAAGAAGAAAAAGAAGCAGAAGAAGAAGAAGAAGAAGAAGAAGAAGAAGAAGAAGAAGAAGAAGAAGAAGAAGAAAACTTTAACAAGTACATGACTGCCAGAGCTGCAAGCAGCAGTCATAACGAAACTACAGTAACATGTGCAAAGTTAATCCAAATTATATGTTTCCACAAAAGCATTATTTTAAATATGAGCCATTTGTGGTTCATCTGCCGCTAAGTTATGAGGCCCAAACCCAAATCCCACAACTTTGTTAACAGGTAAATGTTTTTACTTGCAGTTACTGTAGATACGAATGCATTAGAGAAATTTTTTTACCAATACATAATTAGAAGTCTACATTTTAAATTAATAAATGCTAACACTGTCCATCTCCCTCCTGCAGTAAGAAAAGGAACAAGAGCCGGGACTCATGGTGGAATTTGTGAAAAGTTTATTATGAGAAATGACAGAGGCAAAAAATAAATTAAGACTCTGGGGCAAAGGGGAGAGGAGGGCGGTTCAGCGACCAGTCCACAGTGGAGGCGGTGTATATTAGCACCTTCGGACGACAAGGAGGGAGTGTGTGTGTGTGTGTGTATGTGTGTATGAGTATGTGTGTATGTGTCTGGGGTACCCTGTCAAAGAGAGCAACCCGTTTTATGCCTTGTTACTGCCCCACTGTGGAGAGACTCGCCTGACACAAGCAACAACAAAAACAAGGCTTCCAAATGTGGACACAAAAAGGAGGGAAAAAACATAGACAAAAAGAATGGCTTTAAAAATGACATCCCATAGTCCTTTCATCTAAATTCGTTTCGCCGTTGGTTTTGGAAACAGTGCGTGGACGTCCTGACACCATGGGGTCGGGAGAGATAGACGAGCTTCCTCACAACTGTTACCTCTTACACGGACATGATGTGTTTCACGAAAGCTGCAGGGAAAAAGAGAGATGATACAAAGTAAGAAATGAGTCAGTAATATTTTGGGAAATGCATCAAGGGAATCTTTGTACACCATAAATTGTTTAAAAGTTCAGATTATATTATATTACAGTGTTTTAGTATTATGACTTTATACACAACAGCTTTTTATTCATCACAAGCTCCTCTGAGGATTTGTATAATTATTATACCGCAACGCTGTTGAATTCTTGATTCTGATTGGCCAGAAGGCATTGATTGTTTTGTTTTCTACAGTACTGTGAAAAAGTATTTGCTCCCTTCCCAATTTCTTCTATTTTTGCATATTTGTCATACCTCAATGTTTCAGATCATCAAATTACTTTTAATATTAGACAAAGATAACCCAAGTAAACAGGAAATGCTGTTTTTAAACGCCGAAGGAAAAATGCTGTTCAGCCCTTCCTGGCCTTGTGGGAAAAAGTAATTGCCTCGTTACCAAAGAAATCAACCTGTTAACCAAATTCAAATGAATAGACCTGTTGAATCTAAACATCACTTTATACAGATGCTACACAAAGTCACTGAAATCTACCAGTCTGGAAAGTGATACAAAGCCGTTGCTAAGTCTCTGAGACTCCAGTGAACCACAGTGAGAGCCGTTATGTAGAAATGGAGAAAACCCAGAACAGTGGTGAACGCTCCCAGGAGCGGCCGGCCCACCAAAAGTTCACCGAGACCCCATCAACAGAACTCATCCAGGAGGTCACTAAAGAACCCAGACGAACATCTAAAGATCTGCAGTGTGATGCTCTGGGGCTGCTTTGCTCCTGCCAGGCCTGACGACTTAATGGAACCATGAATTCTGCTCTCTATCAGAAAATCCTGAATGTGAATGTCTGCCTGTTAGTTTGTGTCCTAAAGCTCAAGTACTGTTGGGTTATACAGCAGGACAGGGATCCGAAGTACACAAGAACGTCCACCTCTGAATGGCTCAGAAGAAACAAAATGAAGGTTTTGGAGTAATGATTCCAAGTCGTGACTCGAATCCCATTGAGATGCTGTGGTACGACCTTATACGGGCAGTTCATCCTCAAAAACTCTCCACTGTAACTGAATTAAAGCAATTCTGCTAAGAAATGTGGGCCAGAATTCCTCCACAGCAATGTAAAAGACTAGTCGCAAGATATTGCAAACATTTATGGTGGCACAACCAGTTATTAGTTTCCGCTGTAAAGGTTTTGAATAAATCTTCATCTTCAGCAAGTGGAATGATCATTTAAAAGCTGCATTTGTGTTCACTCATGTTGTCTTTATCTTGGATTAAAATAATTTTGATGATCTGAAAAAGTAAACGTTCAGTAAACATAGAAGAAATTACGAAGGGGGCACAAACTTTTTCACAGCACTGTATAACAGCAGGTTGTAGTAGTGCAAAGAAAATGTGTATGCGTGTTGATATAGTCACACTTTCTATACAGAAATGTTTGTGTAACATTTACAGAAGGAGTCTCCAGTGTCAATTTCTTAGATATAAAGCTGTAAGTTGAAGTTTTCCGACATGTGCGAGTCGTTAGTATGTTGGAGTTTGGTCTTTTCTGCTCTACCTGTAACATGGTAAGCTAACGATAATTACCGGTACATTCAAAAGAAATAATAACTGTTTATAGCTGCTGTAACATAAGTGATAACAGGAACTGATTAATTTTGGGGTCATTCCACAACATTTAATATAGTAACTGTTAATGAATAAAAAAGTATGACGTGCTCTTTATTAATACATTAAACACTGTACTGACAAAAGTGCTGCAGTTTAAGAGGAAGAAAAGACTTTCGCATGCTCCTTTGTAGAAAACAATCACCTTCAAGGTGGCAACTTCATGTTGGACGTGTTGTGATTATTTTCCTATACATCATTAGGTGTTATACCTTATGTATGGTTTAATATAATGGATTCTGCGCTATTATCATCCACACTTATTCAGTGTAAGATGTTAAAATGCAGTTATGTCTACAGAGCTCTTGCTTTATCGTATCGTCCAGCTGTGTTTATTGGTGAACAGGACTAACCCTCATAGTTGACGCAGCCATTCTCGTCCTCCTGTCCGGCCATGAGAGCGTCAACCTCAGGCTCTGACATTTTCTCACCTGTCAGGAATTCATTTCAAGAATAAAATGATATTATTGTACTATATTACATTACGCCGTGTGTAGAGTGTAGTGTCTAGTGCAGGCTCTTACCCAGTGTTGAGAGGACGATGCGCAGCTCAGCACCCATCACTGTGCCGTTACCCTCCTTATCAAAGACGCGAAGACCTTCAACGTAGTCCTCAAAGGTAGCCTTGTTGGGGCTGTTCACAATGAACTGCAGCATGGGCAGGAAACCCTCGAACTCCACTCTCTTATTGGCCAGCTCTATACGGAGAAGGAAGGGTCAGAGGTCAGGGTGAGTTTGTGATAAAGATATATCAGAATGTGTGATGCAAGGTATTAAAGAACTCCTTGTGTTGAGTAATCGGCTCTATGGTAACTATGACATTAGTACTGGCTGTAAGATTTATATCAACACACTAGTTCTGATATGATATTGTTTCTATAGTAACAACCTGCACATGGGCTTGAATGGTAGGCGATCCACGTATATGGCTTTCTATATGTAGATTTTTTTACAGACATTTTTGAAAGAAGACTTCAGTATCAGCTCATTGATAGTCTTCTGGACAGAAAACTTTTTGTAGTTTCTTGGTTACATGACAAGCTGCGAAACCCTGGAGAAGGAACGCTGGTTTATAGCAGCTATAACGTAATGATAACAGGACGTGACTTGTTTTACGGATATTCCACAACAATTAATCTAACTATAAATGGATAACAGGTTGAGTTTGACAAACTGCTGTAACATTAAAACACTTCAGGACACTTACAAGTGGTAACAGAACTAGGGTTTGTTGATTATTATCCTGTAACAGAATGCCCTGAAGTGTCTATGTTGTTTTCGTAGTGGAATGAATGTCATGAGACTTTATACTAAGCTATCGGCATGTTGTTGAATCTCAGTGGTTCATGAAACTCGCCTGAGAAATTAATTGTCTGTAGACAAATCTCTAAAATGGACTATCTTACATAAAAAAGTTGGATTTTGGTGTATTATAAGTCAGAAATATGTGGTGTGTAGAACATGTACTATATGTAGACCATGCTGATCATGTATACTCAGTACTGAGTCTCTGTCCAACATGGACCTGGGTTTGTATAGAAAAGTATTGAAAAATATTGCACTGTATTCGGAAATTTTGTGATCTTCAAGGTTGTACCTTCAGCACTGGGGTTGCCCAGGAGCTTGTTCACTTCCTTGTTGGTGGGGTTTTGGCCCAGAGCGCGCATGACATCAGCGATCTGGTTGTAGGCAACCTTGTTGTCACCGACTCTGTCGAAAAGGCCAAAGGCTTCCCTGTAGTCTGAGAGAATGAAAAGAGATCGTTTGCTTAGTATGTGTGCTTAAAGATTAGATAAAAAGAGAAATACGATTCATTAATAATTTATTAATAATCAATGGCCTTTGTGTGTATGGTATAATCTGAATAAAAGTCTGGCCCTGTATGAGATGGATTCCTGTAATGGTGAACTGAAAAAGGAGATGTTTTGGCATGGTTCCCACTACTAATGTAAAATCCTGCCATTACTCATGACCTGCCAGTCAGGTTAGCGAAGAATGCATGCCACGGCAGACATTTCACAAACTGACCCTCGTACATCAATCCCAACAGCTGCACACACACTCGGCACCAGGCAATAAGGAGTTTGACCCATTTCAGTAGGATTTGCTCGGGGCTCACTGGAAAGTGAGCTGCAAAAGATTAATGACTCTCCACACACAGGCTCAAGCCTCAGGAAGGCGTTCGGCACATCAACTTGGAATCGATACGCGCTCCTAAGAATATAACTCCGTCCATATAAAGGCACTGGTACGTCTGAGCGAGCCACGTAAAGCCAAGAATGCTGACCGGTGTGTAACTAACACCACGCCTGAAGACTGCCTGACCTCCCACAGGGCAATGAGGGTATGGTGTTCATCTTCTTCACACACACTCTCAGCAGTGAAAGCAACTCACTTTTATTTCCCTGAAATTATTTACAGGAAAGTGTTTCTTTGAAAAAGAGTCGATTTAAAGTAAAGCTGTCACAGTTTACATAACATATCCATTTATTTGGCGACTTTATATATTTCAATATGCAATTTCCCCCCCCTAGGTTTATGTATCTATCAATCCATCCATTATGAGTTGTATAGATAAAGATAAACCTTGTCTCTGATTGAAGTACAGAGTAAAGTTTATGTAATCTTTGTAAGTAAAACTCACCCTCCAGCTGGTCTGGGGTGAACTCAACCTGCAGAAAGAATAAAAATCATTTTAATTGAAAAATGCTTCACTACTAAGCATGATGTAACAGGGCAAAAACAAGTGAGTGTTCAAAATAGGGGGAAAAAATTACTTAAAAGTATAGCAAGCAATACTATTTTCTAATTAGGCAGAATTACAATAGTAATGCAGATAGATACAATTATTATAATAAATATTATTCAGTAATTATAGCTTAAACGATTTGTGTATTTTTTTTTTCTAAATATACTATATAAATTTTATATATAAATAATTATAAATTTTTTTTAACTCTTTTGCATTCTAAAAGGCATTTCTCAATTTTGACCAAACTTTTGCATCAGGAGTTTTAAATAATTTAATTTCGTACATAAAAAGTCAAGTAACATTTATCCATGAAGCACATTTAATAACAATTTTTGTTCATAATAATGGTGTACAGAGAAGGAATTGTAAGGATTACTAAAATTTCAAAAGATAATACATAAAATTAAATGACACTCAAGTAAAAAAGAAATATCATAGAAATAAAAGTAATATATAAAATGTACTCAAATACTCGGCATACTCGATCAGTACCATTTTTAACAGCAGACTAACCTGAGAGATTTTCAGTTTGTTAATTAATGTAATTTTTTTTTCTCCTGATATGTCAACTTTTTACAAAATAGTGGCGTCAGTTTGTCATTGTATTTTCTCTAAAGAGATCAAAATCTATTCCTAACACTCAAAAGGCTCCACTCTCAGAATATTAGAAATGTAAGATGGATAATGTGTCACTGCTAAAGTTTTCTGGGAAATGAGTCATGAATTCTATAAATACCGAACGTCGAGAGTAACAGAAAAAAAAGTGAGAGTCTTGGTGATGGAGCTGAAGCTACACCACTCCGTGTGCTTAATTTAGCTTCTTCTGTGACGGTAACCTGACCGAGGGAAGTCCATCTTTGGGTGTCAACCTTGTCTACATTTGGTTACGAGTTGCACCCCTAAGAGTCCTCATTGTGAAGACAGTAAAGTCAGGATCAAGAAGCAGAAGAAGTTGAATCATTTAGATCAATCAGTCAATCAGGGATGGTTTAATCAAGCAAGTTTTCCTCCAAAGCTTTCCCCAGAAATGTCTAAGAAGTAGTGATAAGGATTCAAGATATACACATTATGAGTCTTCATTGTTTGCAGATATGCTGCTGTAGTTGCTGTTAGAGAGTCACTAAAGCATTTAAAATAAACTCTGCCTTACTTATAAAAGAGGCATAAACAATTGCAAGGCTACTTTTAATCCATTAACCACATTGACATTGGTTTAACAATAAATATGGATAAAAAATCAGCAGATATTTCCTTTTATCCTAGTAGATCAGTAACCTGTTTACTCAAATTTGTCAAATTTAACTGCACCAAGCAAACTGTCACTTTATGTGTTATATCTCATGCTAAAAGGTTTTATTATATTTATATTTACCTTGACTGAAGACAGATCGACTGCTGCGTCTTTGGGTTTGGGTGCGGGTTCTGCAGCAGGGGCAGGGGCAGGTGCGGGTGCAGGCTCTGCCTTCTTTGCAGGCTCTGCCTTCTTAACGTCCTTCTTGGGTGCCATTGTTTAGCTGGAGAGTTTTACACCACCGGGGAGGGAGTGGACCACGACCTGGAGGATGCTCAGCGCGCTCACAGAAAGCATGGACGTATATATGCTCCCCTGTTTTACTCCATGCTTGATTTCGGAGCTTGGGGACCGATTGGCTGGAGAGCACTGAAGGCTGGGCTGTTGCTCTCTAAATGGGCATGGGAGGGGGACGGAGGGGGACGGAGCGACAGAATGAAGAGGACATGCGTAACGCTTATTTGGGGTAACAGGTGAATAGTGAAAGGGGTCATGCAGTGCTGTGAGGTTAAAAACTGCAGCCGTGCTTTTACAAAAATGTAAGAATTTCACAACCAGCTGTCTCTCAGAAGCTGACTTGGCTACAAAATCTACAGAGATAAATGCTTTATTCTTTATCACAGCACCATTGTATTTTGTTAAATGAATCTAGAAATGTGCATGGGAAAAATATACATACTGTGATTTATTAAGAGAAATTGGAAATCGTATCCCACTTCCTGTGAGACACAAAATATGGAAATACAATTTCCACACAAGTTTTATTTGAGACCCTAAAAAAGACATCAGCTAATGTGCCAGTCCCAGTAACACACCCACCTTTTGACCAAATACCTTCAAATACTCAGTTATAAACTGACACTGTTTATAAATACCTACTAACACTCCTACCACACCTTTAATTACCAAGTAAGACATCCCCCCTGCCACTGAAAATACCCAGCAACAGACCTGCTTTGCCACCTTATACCATGAAACATACCAGCCTTAGCTCCATAAACTCTAGGTTACTCCCATTATAACCATAAACACTGGAACACACATGCACCCTGCCGCTAAGTACTCAGACCTTTAAATACCCAACAAAGTAAACAGTTTGTCTGCTAAGTAATATAGTCTCACTGCCAGTAAATGCCCAGTTATACCCCAGCTCGGCCTCTAAAATCTTAGTGATACTCCTTCTAGTATCCAGGAACAAATGGACTCTACTGGACTTCCAGCAATGGACCCGACTTGCCATCCAATACCCTGTCACACACCCTCCCTGCTTCTATCAATACAACCCCCCTATTACAAAACACTCATTAATACCCTACCCTGCAACTGAATGCCAATTTCCAAACATCGATTTCCTCTAAATACAGAGTAAAACTCCCCTAATACCCAGTATTATGGCCACTCTGCTTCAAAATACCCAACAAGGAACCCACCATGCCATCCAATACCCAATAACATGCCCACACTACCCCTAAAACAGAACAAGGAACTCACACTACCGACAAAGTACCTAACAAGATACCCACCCTTCCCCTTAAAACAGAACAAGTAACTCACACTGCCCCAAATACACAGTAATATGCCCAGCCTACACGCATCAACAAGCCTAACCTGCCCCAAAACATCCAGCAAAGAACCCACCCTGCCCTGCAAATACCCAGTAATATGTCCACCCTGCCACAAAACACCCAGCAAGGAACTCTTCTTGCCCCCAAATACAGTAATATGCTCACCCTGCCCCAAAGCACCCAGCAAGGAGCCCTTCCTGCCCCCAAATACACAGTAATATGCTCACCCTGCCCCAAAGCACCCAGCAAGGAACCCTTCCTGCCCCCAAATACACAGTAATATGTCCACTCTGACCCCAGATACACAGTAATATGCCCATCCTGTCCCAAATCACCTAGCAAGGAACCCTTCCTTCCATCAAATACACAGCCATATGCCCATCCTGCCCCAAAACACACAGCAAGGAACCCTTCCTGCCCCCAAATACACATCAATTTGCCCAACCTGCCCCGAAACACCCACCAGAGAACCTACCAAACACACAGTCATATGTCCACCCTGCCCCAAAACATACTGCAAGGAACCCTTCCTGGCCCTAAATCATGGCCCATACTAGCAGTATGCCCAACTTTCCCCCAAAGCACTCAGAAGGAACCCACCCTACCAGCAAATACCCAGTAATATGCATATTCCTACCCGCAAATACACAGTAATATTTTACACTCCCTGTCCCAAATACCCATTAATGTATCAACCCTACTTACCCTGCCCCCAAATATCCACTAATGCACCAAGCCTGCTGTTCAAGTAAACAGAAAAAAGGCCCACTGTCCACCCTGCCCCAAATATCCAGGAATACACCCAGCAATGTGTCCACTATGCAGCTAAACACTCAGGAATATACCGATAAATACCCACCATTACACCCACCACGCTATCATGGTAACTTTCACTTCATCTGATATTCTTTTGGAAGAGATTCAAAGTCAGGATAATGTTTTTTAATTTGAGAAGTTAGTGGGAGGGGGAGAAAGCGAGAGTGTGTTTGTGGGTCTGCAGGGTTGGGAGGGGTGTAACCCCGGCATCATGTGGAAGGGGAAATGACGTTCTGAAGTACATGCAGGCTTACATTTGGACCAAGGTATGTAGGGAATGTAATTTACCATCCAAGCCATAAAAGGCATCCACAGATAAATGGGACATAGCTTATTTTTGTTGTGATGGTTCTAGAAGAAAATAAAATAGCTCCAAGTTGTGCACAGATCCATCTTGGAAGACATATTTGCCAATATACTGTATTGTGGGATATTTTGTAGAAACCAGTCATCCTTTATTGGATGTTTGAATGCAGAAACATTTAACTCATACCCACTGATCTGGTTTTAGCCAACGATCTGGAATCCCTTCACTGAAAAGTAAGTAGCATGGAAGAGATGATCTGCCGATTCAGCGTGCCTCCAGCTGACTCAAAGCAAAACGTCTGAGATGTTCTTCGAGATGCATTTGTACAGTGTGCTTGCTTTGGGACTTAACTGCACATTATTAGGAATTAAATAAAGTCAATGGAGAAAACGATACATTGGCATTGGCATATATTGGATTGGCAGTGTTGTGTAAAGTGTACCTTGTCGAGAACTAAGCATCGTGTTTTACAGTGAAGCTCTCTGATTCTGGAGATGGGGGTTGTAGTCTTGCGTCTTGCTCCGGGCTGCAGTCATCGCTTGCCACACAGGGTGACTGGAGAGTGATCCTCCCAAACATCTAAATCCGTCTAAATCTGAGAAGGCAGAGGCTGGAGACATTCCTCCTCCTCTCCCTCCTCCCCCAGCGCTGCTCCTCTTTTCTTACCCTGACCTCTTCTAGCCAGTGAAAGCTGCGTCGGCTCAGCTGTCCTCAACCGCCCGCCATGATTTCTACAAGAGGCCCTGCACCTGTCTGAGCTGAAACTTCACTCTTTACTCTTTAATGAGTTTAACAGTGTACAGAAACCTGGAAAGAGCCCTCTCGGTACTGGTGTTTTATAGCACGAAGGTAAACATTTACCCTGCAACAAGGTGGATTTCGGAAGCAGAAATAATTTTATTGGCTGTGGAATTTGATTTGCCAGTTACACCAGTAACACAGACTCAACTGAGACAGCAGCAGGTAGACAGGGAAAGAAATAGGATTAAAATAAAATTAAAAATGAAATAAAATATCAAATTTGATGGGATAAGACCAGGGACCCAGACAAAAAATTTTTATTTTATTTTATTTTTTGCGTATGCTTCTATCTATAACTCTTAAACTTCCCTAGAAAGGACTAAAGAATTATTTATTATATATAAAAAACATTTTGTACTTAAATCTTTTTTTAATTTTTAATTCATTTTAAGATAAATAAAATTAGCCCTGGTTATCTATATAGACCAGGTAGCCTCAGCAACAGTGTTCTTATGTAATACACCTGAGACACCATGAGACACCAGATACAAGATTCTCCTGCTGAGGGTGGCCCCCCATGGACGGCCTGGAGATCGCCAGATTAGACAGCTTAAAAAAACTCAGTTCATTTACATCTGATGTCTGCAGCCTTCCTGTGAAGTCTAGGACTGTTTGCCATGGACAGTTTTGGACTTTATCAGTCAAATCTCCATCACTGAACAGTTTATAACTTCAACCGTGTAGACTTAAATATTTTATCAGTTTACTGGCTACAATTTTTTACTTATTTATTTACTTTTACTATATAGCACTCAGTTATAGAAAGGATTGTTTATTATCCTACTTTCCCGTGTCACCCAAATGAGCATGGGTTCCCTTTAGAGTCTGGTTCCTCTCAAGCTTTCTTCCTCTTAACTTCTGAGGGAGCTTTTCCTCACCACCGTGGCCATCGGCTTGCTCATTTGGGATAACAGTAAGGGATAAAACCTATAAATTATGTCCATTGTTAAAAGCACTTTAGAAATAAAATTGAATTGAATTGAATTGAATTGAATGACTACAGCGGCTTGAAAGGTGAACGCACAAATTCACAAGGTCCATTAAAATGCCACATTAACAAAGTGTAATCAAGTGTTTGTTACTAATCTGGGCTTTGATTCAAAGTTTGTTTCAGGTAAAAATGAGATATCGGGGAAAATATATGTTGTCCAAATCTGTAGAGACAAAATAGACACGATTCTTCTGTGGGGCCGTGATGCTGTATCATTAACAAACCAACAATAAGCCTACTGTATGCCCAATAAAAAATAAAACACCCAGCAACATAAACATGTTTCTTAATTCAGCACTGACCCAGTGAGGCAAGAGCACCTGACTTCGATATGTAAAGGCAGAGTGAGGTTTCATGTGCTGTTGACACACGAGTCTGCATTAGGATCCCCGCTGGAGGCCACGGCAAAGGAAGTGTGTACAGTAGCGGAGGAAGTTCTGCGAAAGGTAAACGAGACTTTCCGTGACACGTCGTAGTAGGCTGGACCTCAGAGGATCGCAATATCTCAAAACGATTGCAAAAAAGTGGGGATCTATCATGCTTTAGAGCACTTGTTCTTGTTCTTGTTCTTGTTCTTCTTGTTCTTAGCAGATCCAATGAAGCTCGTGGGAAACTTCAAGGGGAAAATCCCCTCAATAACATGAGCAACTTCACACAACATGTATTCAAGGATACACTGGGAAAATGAAAGTTTTAGATCTGAGCCCTCGTGTGTTCAGTCACGCATTAGCTCTTTTAGGCTTCCTAAAGAGGCGCCAGCTGTTTCCTGAATGATCTTCATTATGAATAAAACAAAAGTGAGATTATTACTGTTTAGCACTTACTCATTATATGCATGCTAGAGGTTCGGTGGAATGACTTATTGCGAGGTCTAAAAGCAGCACTCGACTTATTTGTATACCAGCTCAAAGTGAGCACTAAAACAGGATCGGTTCTTGACTGTATGTGTAATTGTAGTCATTAGGATGTAAAGAACATAAGGGAACACTCGATCCATAGAATTACTCTCGTAATTACAGCTTTTCACTCTTATCTATGCAACTAGAACAGAAATCTTTTTTTTTTGTCACTGCTTGGGGTCATATGGGTTCCTTACTTTCCTAAATATTTAGATTTGTGAATACCAGAAAGCACCGATGTCAAGTGTCTGTGTGCTTGTACATAGCAAGAAGCACTATAAATATGTCTTATACATGAACATACATGTCTAGGCATCTCAGCTGTTTGTTTCTGTGCTCTTGAGGTCCAGTGTGACCTTCTAGTTATGAATGAATAATCGAATCGCATTATTATTGAAATAGGAAAGAGGCTTAGTGGTACTCTAAGTGTATAATACAGGATTGTATTAGATAGTCCATAACAATTTCTTAATTTAATCCAAACTAATTTTACTATTTGCCAAGCAAACCATTCGTATACAAACGGATTTATTAGTAAATTCACCTTCAAGACGAACACATCATGGTTCGGAAGAATGTTCATATCCTATGAAACCTCCTGAGAATTTACACTGAAGAGCCAGAAAAACTGGTTAACCGGTTAACACGTGTTAGGATCTTGGAGGAAACATTCCACAGTCCTCACGCTGATGGTTGTTGAGGCCCCAGTGTTGAATTTCCGATGTTACTTGATGCAGTGTTGCACGTCTATCACGTGAAACAGTTCTCGCCTGTTCAACGCTGTTCACGTTCACCCAGAGTCTTTTTACGGCCACGCTGATGTCATAAGTTCGAGGGAAATTGAAATGCTCATACGTGAAAATCCAAACTTTGCTTCTACCTCTGAAATGCTACGACCCATCTCACGAGCTCCAACTATTAAACCGTGTGTAATTGTAATATGTCACCTTTGTGAAATATACCGCTTTGAAACGGGGTCCGTCTTTTTGTCACTGAATGTAAAATATGGCTAATTGGTATTTGTCACCTGTGTACACTATTTATTACCTGTGAGTATGAAGAAAATCAGCGTTATGGAAACTTTTGTAAATCTGGCTGGATTTTTTTTTTCTTAAATTTGGTCTGATTTGGTGTGAATATTTACACACAACTTTACTAAAACACTGATAAATGAAGGCCACTGTGTGTAGACTAACTAATTTCATATGAATTAACAAGGGACACCCCGTAATGCTATTGGACTGCTGGATAGTGTTAGAAGGATGTTCTGGTAACTTTATATACAGCATTGTAGCATCTGCCACTTTAACTGGGAGCAGGTTGGCTGCTTCGGGTGGTTTTAGGCGGGGGTCTAACTTTCTTCCAGCATGCATTTCTATTAACACTGTTTTACCCTGAGTGTGAAACGTATGTGACCCTCTCCCCCTTTTCCCTACTAGTTTTAGTTCTCCTTTCCCCCCTGTTCATTACTGTTCCTAATAAAGTGACTTTTAAAGGAGCAACAAGGGTGGAAAATGGCTTTCTCTCACAACCCCTCCATACCGTCGCCACAGTATGTTACATGTAATGGAAGTGTTTGAAAAGACATAAAAAAAAACCACAATGAGTGACATCCCAAGACTACATCACTAACATTACAGCCTGATGCTGCTCAACAAACCGAACCTTACCTCCCTATAAGCTATCAATATCCGGTTTCACATCCATGGTATTTAGGCAAACCTGACATTAACCTGTTAGCTGGCAATGACACAGTCATGCAGCACTGCCACACTATCACACCTCCAGGGACCCGGGTTCAATCCTGCGCTTGGGTTACTGTCTGAATTGGCTACTCTAAATGGCCCTGGTGTGAATGAGTGTGTGTGTGTGTGTGTGTGCCCCGTGATAGAACGGAGTCCCGTCCGGGGTGTATTCCCACTTTGTGCCAAGTCCACTTTGTGTTCCTGGCATAGGCTCCGGTTCCACCGGGACCCTAATCAGCGCTTACTGAAGATGACTGAATGAGTCCTAGCTAGCTTGATTATGAGAACTATTCTTTTTGATCATTGCAAGATGCAGCCCAAGAGCACTGAGGCATTGGCTATACACAAGAGCTCTATTTTTAGCAACACATATATAGTCCGCTTCCTTAACCCCCCTTCTACACAAACCCGTGAAGGACGACAGAGTAACCTTTACACAATATCCTTGAAGGCCAGCTGAGCACTTGAGGTTAACTTTAGCCACAACAGGAATGCCTTGCCAGTATAATGGAGCTCCTTTACAACTTATCCATCATAAGGGCCTCTGTTTCATTCAATGATTTATGTCTCTATATAATCTAGGGTTAGTACGTTTCCTGTTGAATAACAGAAGAAGCAGAGCCAATGGTAAAGGTGTCTATTAGAGACATTATAATCTGATATTATTATTCATGCAACAAGAGAAAGTAGTTCGGATTTTGGGTGGTCATAAACGCCTTTCTCCTCATTCCTTACATGTGTAACCCCTCTGAAGAGTTCACGTCCTCTCTAAACGACACCACTGGTCACGGTCAGTTGTGTAAATCAGTACTTTCGGTCAGTAAGATGAAGTACGTACATACGCTTCTCATATAACAGCTCTGAATTGTTAGTCACTTTATTGCAAATGGTAATTGTATACTGTTCTATTAATTCTGCCATTATGTCAAACACCAGCCCGGGACATGAGACTCCCCTTGAGCAGAGTTTTAACCCCTTCCATGAGTTTTAACTTCCCACTTCCTGCTTTGTAGAACACACTGTATAAAACTAACACGTGCATTGCCAACCCCAGCAAGGTCTGATCCGTGTGATGTGTGCCATGATTGTCAAAGTCAAATTCAGTCAAATTTATTTCTATAGCGCTTTTTACAATGGAGCATTGTCTCAAAGCAGCTTTACAAATGACCTAATTATCTAGA